>CM060950.1:81948840-82463100 GCA_030765055.1 Mantis religiosa | reverse complement strand
TCCCCAGTATACCAGAACGTGTGTGCCGGGCCTTAAAAGTGTTTAAGTGAAGTTCTACCTTTAAGAGATAGGTTGAGGAACTCACGTCGAATTAGTTGCACGTAGCCAAGTGCCTCTACGGATATATATATATATATATATATATATATATATATATATATATATATATATATATATATATATATATATATATATATCTTTAGGAACCCTCTGTAAAATTTCAAATTTCATTTTGTTGGTGCATATTTATTCCCCTACCATCTACGTCTGTAATAGGTATAGAGTATCGTATTCCATCCAACACGTGCTATCGATATTTTATCATATTTTCAAGTACTGAACACCGCCGAACTCATAACCTAAATTCATTTAGAAGGCACTCCCGCATCATAAATAAAAAAGCAAAAGTAATGCTAAATTTGACATTTGAATGGAACAAAATCTGAGAATGCCAGAGAAAGATATCAAGAAAATCACTTCCACCCAAAACTACGTATGTATGAAATGTTACTTGTTTTTCATTTACATGGACAAGCGTTAGTTTTTTTTATTTACAATTTACATGAACAAATACTAATTTTTGTTCATTTTCTAAATGCTGTAAACCATTTGCTTCAGGCATAACTAATATAATGTCTATGGAGAATTTTCTTGAAGTTATTTTTATTCTGTGTGAATTTTGCTTAACTGATTTATCAAAAGAGTTCATTCAAATTCACGTTATCTGAAATAACATTTTTATAGCGATATGAATTTTCGAAATATAGTATATCTGTGGAAGAAACATGGGTTTTTTAAATTTTTATTTCCGTAAATACTAAAATATCTAAGGTGTTTTGTACATGATTGAAAGATTGTTTATCGTTTAATTCATTTCAGTATGTGTCCCATTTGTGAATCCATTAAAATATTCAACTTCAACACCTCAAGGTTCTTTTATGTATTTGCTGTTGCATCTTTGTTCTCTCGGGTTGAATTGTCATAAGCCATCAATAAATCATCATTAATCTTGTTTTTCCCACATGGATTCATTGTTAACAGGATGGCTTACAATATGAGAACAGCTTTGTTTTACGTATAATGCATGCAACCAAACCCAAGTAACTTAATTTAGGATTATTTCTAGTTAAATATCCTGAGTAATAAAACGGAAATACGAGTGTCGCTCTAGAACGATCCTGTTGTAAACATTGGGAGGCAAGAAGAGAGGCAGACATCTGCTTTAACGGAACGCCATTAGTGTGCTGATCGGTGGAGAAAATTTCATGTCGGGAACCGCCTCTATTAAACACCCAAGTGTGTTCCGTTAAAGTATGCCTGTCTTTGTTTTTCAGTTATATATTTAAAGCTGGATCGTTCTAGTTTGAGACAGAATGGCTTTTCAGATGGGTCCTGTAATATATAAGGAATCGTGAAGTTGCAGTGACGCACCCACCCAATTCTCCAGTTTTATAATATTGGCATTTTAATGTAGCCATGTTTAGGAGGACTGTTCCTATGGCTCATAAATGTCCTCCTATAGTATATCTTGTATTTTAAACTTACCTTCATCAGATTCACTTGCATTTAAAATTTGATAGTGTATTTTATAGCTGATATATTTTTGCAATGGCACCGTCAAGGCAAATTCAATGATTTCAATGTCTTACTTGATACTACACTTAACGAACGTGTTGGCTCAGGGGTTTTGTTGTGGCCCGCATTCGGTAGGTCTGGATTCGATTCCCGTGGACAGTCTACCTGACCCATAGGTTTTTTCGGGGGTTTTCCCGGGTTGTCAGGTGAATGCTGGGAAGGTTAGTTATATCCTCCGCATTTACTCTCCTCAGCTTCTCCACTCATCCTGCTTGGCTGTTGCAGGATGTAAACCTTCCTCCAGATCAGGGTCAAAGTTTCAGATCTCCCAGTGGGATATATAAGCCTGCGACAGGGAGTCGGTTCAGACTCCACCGGGAAGTCTGAATCTGAAAAACCATAGGGGCCCATTCAATTTAATAAAAACCTTGATTTTTCTAACATTAAAACCACTAATCTGTAATTCCTCCTCGTTACCAAAATGTGATAAAAGAATAATAAAAGACAAGTGTTTCTTGTAATCGCACCTTGACACTGGCCTTGTGTTACATAAGCTAGAAAGTTCAAATCAAGTTTGAAAACAATTAATGCCATAGAACCACAATTTCCATGCCAATGCTCTACGCTTGAACTACAGTGAACACGAATCCGAAAGCGCATTAAACCACTTTCATGTTATGTTCCGGTAAACCTCTTAGGCAATCTGTTACTCAGGAACTTAAAGGCGACTTGTAATGCGCAACTCCATTTTAATTCTCGTTCTTCTGGTTAACCACAGTGTTCTTAATGTTTATGCAGCGTTGACAGACGATAGTGAGCATTCCTACGGGTTTTAATGCATAGTTGCACTGACCACGATTATGCAGAACGGAGTATTACATAAAAATGAATAATGAAAATAGCCAGCTGGATTCGAAATGACATTCCTCTTCTTTCTCTCCAATGTTTACTTTTTTTCTTTTTTTCTTTTTTGGCTAGCTGGAAACTAAGGCGAGGCTGTGTTAATAGAACTCTTATGGACGAATGAGGGAATAAAGAAACGGGAATGCTTCATTTGATCTCCCTGCCATTAGTGATATCCTTTTTCTTTCATAACATTTAAAGTACTGATAGAAGAACTTCAAATAACGCTGGTCATTCCCTAAGAAATGTTCCCAAAGTCATGTTACATCCTTTACAAATAATTAGCGTATCCTGTTACTTGATCAAATGGCTATGATATTAAAACCATACATCGATATAGTTCATTGGCTTAAATCGTGATTTAGTATCCAGAATTAGAGCATTTGACTGTATGTTGTATAGTCAATACTGCGCTGAACTGGACCCCAATTGTATTTTATTTACAGAGCTCATTCCACTTGCAACAGTATATTAAGGCCCCATTTCAAATGAAGCCGTAACGTTAACATAACGCAGCACGCACGCAAGCCTGAGGCAAGGCTATTCACAATCCAGTCGTCGAACGTAATGCAAGAACTTGGCACGATTTTCTAGATTCGTGAATTACATGTAGAAATCTTCCGAACATAAAATTTCAAATTGAATAGTACAACCAATAATATCCAATAAAAATGTCACCAGTCTTTTATATATAAACAAGACACGCAAAGGTGCAAAACTTAGCAAACAGAGTAGCGCTTGGTGACGTCAAAAGTTAAAAATGGCGCAGCACGGACAGAAAGAAGCATACTGTACCAGTAGAGAAATTTCACTTAAAAATTAATGAGCCGATAGTTGGACATAGAAGCGTGGTTCACAATATGCGTCGGTGGAATACCCCTCTACATTCATAGTGTATTCGCTATTAAGGTTCGTTTGGTTTAACTTTGAAACATGACCAACTTAGTGCTACCCCTCCCTGTGACAAAGGAGGGGTGACATTTCGTAAATACATTGCCACTGGTATCCGCGACTGCCTAGTCTCCGTCAGCGATAGATGCTCCAAGCGCTGCATATTGACAGTGAAGTATGGTAATTATGGAAATATGGCATCAAATCCAACTTTGTGTGACATAATTAAGAAAAACAAAAGAGAAGTTCAAACGTTATCCAATAGAATCCATAGCTGAATTAAATGGACATACTTTACCTACTTTTGAGCTAATACCAATCAAAGTAGATGTGACGAAACATAATGTGACATTCAAAGAACTAGATGCAAGACCTTCCACAATTCAGCACTAAAAGTTACTCCAGAAAATTGGTAGCCTGCTTGTGAACATGTGAAGGGG
This sequence comes from Mantis religiosa, assembly GCA_030765055.1. NCBI lineage: Eukaryota > Metazoa > Arthropoda > Insecta > Mantodea > Mantidae > Mantis > Mantis religiosa. The sequence goes on along the minus strand of CM060950.1, from coordinate 82,459,291 downwards.
ATAGAAAAAAATGTACTGGGAAAATGAGGAATTAATTGATATGTTGAACAATTTCATCGTAAACTTGGAAGTCTAAATCGGACGATGACTTTTAGGACTGTAGATGTGATCCAGCATCCTATGGCAGTGCAGCTGAGAATATTAGCAGTTTGCCGGGACCTTCCCTATGGAAGGTGTATATACCAGATGAGTCTTCTGCCCCTATTTATTGTGATCTATGCAACCCGTAGTTTATAGTCTAATATGAAAATATTGAGCCTTTTAGCATAAAAGCCGTTATTGCAGCTCTGTCCTATTCGGTACTCTACTCGCCCAGCATTAATACTTGTAGCCCTGAATGAGGACCAAGAATTTGCGAAAAGCTTAAATAAACGGATTTTCATGCATATAATACTAACAAGGTAATACACGAATGCTTTCCTAAAGAGCACCAGAGAGTACGTGGCAGCTGGCGGAGTGGGTTAGCTTACTGGAATATGGTGATATGAAGGCCAGGTTCGAAACATCACATAGTTTCGTTTTTGTTTTACTTTCTCCCAATCTTTATTGCCTGTATTTTAGTTACTAATTTGTTTATTGTTGCTATTGGTTCACTTGTGAGCCAAAGACAAAAGAATTACAATCTGATAATTAGGGACCTATAGGGATTTGCTCGCCATATAAGTTGAGCTGAGCTGATCCTAATGTCAGGTAGTTGAGACCGTTGACTTTTAAAGGGTAACCATGGGGTATCTTTATCTTTTATTGAGGATTATGTTTAACTTTGGGACCCTTATAATCTGTACGGTATATGTGTTGTAAACCATGTTCCGTATTTCGCTTTTATTTTTAGCAGAATGTCGACGACATTAAATCTAATAGTTTTTGTTTCATGCTTATATCTTATTTTCACTTTACATTTGAAAAATGTTTGAAACTTGGTTGAATGGGTCAAGAACAATACCCACATAATAAAATATCTACTAGGGACTACACATAACTATCTGCCAGCAGAAAACATGACTATTATTGTATTTTGTAAACACATATAATGTTATCAAAGTGTTAATTTGTATTATAATATCATATTATAGTCCCCAAGAGATAAAACAAAGGGTAATACACTTTTTGAGCTAATCACGAAGGATTTGAACCCAAGTCAAACGGGCATACTAGTGAAGTAACTTACATGATACCACCTAGCCAACGCTACGTTGCTAGGGAAGGTTTCTATATGAATTAAATAACCGCGGACCTAAGACCTACCTCGAATTTTTACACGCTTTCTACAGCTTTGTACAATGATTTGAGCTCGTTTTGGTAGTTTTAACGCAAATAAAAAACTGCATCTTCCATTACAATTACTGCATGATTTAAAAACTACCGTAATTTGTGACAGAAGCGAAAGCTATCTACCTAATTCTTAGCATTTTTGGACTTAGCTGTACAATGAAAACACGTGTTGGCTGAAAATTTAAATCCAATTGGCCCCACTGTGTAGATCTGCCATTTTGTATTCCGGTTTCATTGTCAACTGATGCATGTGATAGGCTGTTCCTTCAGGGGCGTGTTTAAAGGTGTGCGTGAATCTACGCTAATGAATAAAAGTTTGTAAACTCTCTAAAATTATTACTGCAGCTTTTTTTATCTGGGTATGATGTTTTTGGAATCGACATACATAGTGATTGCTTTTTGTCCCATACAACACTTATGCACTGAGTTATCTACCCATCCTCTGTGAACTGTTCTACAAAGCATCCATTAGATGACATTCAAGAAAGGCAGAAGTCACATATGTTGCTTAGCAAGTTGCATAAATTCAAAAATAAATAGGGGCAGGTGGCTCACCTGGTATACTGCCGCCACCTATCAGCAGTCTTGAAAGCGTTGCACTTGAAAGTATTAAAGATATAACAATATAATCACGCGGAGTCATTCGGAACGTTACACGGAAGTGATGCAATGTGGGATTAGAGTATGTCCCATGTATCAAGATAAACCAAACGAACTGTAGTGATACTCTAGGAATGAGCGATCTTGTCTTAGAATGCACTGGTACTGGTTTTTAAACTCTGGATCACTTCTAAATGTTTTTGTTTATAACGTTGAAACAAGATATTTTAAAATGAACCACTATGCTAACGTAATTGGGAAAATATATTGCGTATCACATCTGGGCTATTAAGGACAATAATAAGCCTTAATAGAATAAAATAAACACAACAATATTGTCCAGGATTTTCCCTTATCCTTGAAGACGAATGTCGGGTAACTCTAAGCTCCATGGACCCTGGACTCATTTGAGCATCATTTCACCCAATTCAGTCACCGTCCGATATGACTCAACGTTGGAGGACGTAAATTACAAAAATAAATAAATAAATAAATAAATAAATAAATAAATAAATAAATAAATAAATAAATAAATAAATAAATAAATAAATAAATAAATAAATAAATAAATAAATAAATAAATAAATAAATAAATAAATAAATAAATAAATAAATAAATAAATAAATAAATAAATAAATAAATAAATAAATAAATAAATAAATAAATAAATAAATAAATAAATAAATAAATAAATAAATAAATAAATAAATAAATAAATAAATAAATAAATAAATAAATAAATAAATAAATAAATAAATAAATAAATAAATAAATAAATAAATAAATAAATAAATAAATAAATAAATAAATAAATAAATAAATAAATAAATAAATAAATAAATAAATAAATAAATAAATGAAATAAATAAATAAAAATAAACCCCCCCCCCACACACACACAACAATAAGAATTCTTCTTATTCTTGAAAATGTGAAATAAATCTTCCAAAAGTCGGTGGTAAGGTTATGATACTCTAGTGGACTTAACTAGAACAAGGACTCGTGTTTTAAACGTACTCTGTTAGACATGTGCTTTAAGCTATATACGCCATGTTCTTCGCATTACTCTTTACAGGGTCTAAGTACATGTTTTAATATACGTGTAGCCAACGTGTGCTTATGTTTGCTTGGCAGGCGTTACATCAGTGAAGTTATTTCAGCTATTAAAGACTTTGATTGTTAAGAAACAACTACATTTTGAAATCTAAGTGTAAAGTGTGGAAAGTTTAGTTTAATTAGTGTTACCTTGTAAACCAAAGTTCCACTATTACGAGCATGCGCAAAGCTCTTTATCGGGAAATAGATTCTTCTGGCGGCTCATTATTTCAGACGAGTCCGTTTGGGTTAGGTTGCCAGAAAGAGAGAGAAATAGTGGAGGGATGACCTTAGGTATAGTTTACCACAGGAAAGAAAGTCTCCGGGGAATGAGACGCAGGTGGTTTGAGAAGGTTCCTACACCCTCCCTGGATAGATTATGGCACCCATGTCAGTTCAGCTACAGACGATTCAAAAACATTCTGACGGCGTCTACTTTTGGGAATAAATCTCGATTTTATTGTACTTTGTGAATAGCGTGCAATTTTTTAAACGGTTCTACTCCTTGTGTAGCATGCGTTCGCTGTCACACACATTCGCTGTCCTTGTCCCACTGCGTAAAGGTAGCACTGAGTGGCACATTCCTCTCAGGGACTTACTTTGCGTTGGTGGACAGTACCTCCCATTCACTACATGGAAAAGGGATGTTTCTTCTGGTTAAAACCTTTCCTTGTCAGTTTTCTTCTACCACTGTTTCTTGAAGTGTGCAGATTCCTGGAGTAAACCCACTTAACACCTCCGCCCTGAAAGGTTCGTTCTCTGGGTTCGTCACAGCACTGCGAGCGAGAGGGTGAGTGCTACTTTCTCTTTCTAGAAATCCGTGACTTCTTATTCCACAGACCCTTAAGTGTACGTTGATCTCGTAAATTCTGGCACCGCAGGATGCAATGGAGGCAGGCAATGCATGGAGGCTGAAATGGGGATTCTCTCTTTTTTTTTTTTTTTTTTTTTTTTTAACACGCAACGCAAGTTTGGAGTGTGCGATCTCTTGCAGCGCGTTACGTGACTATGTGAAGAACATGCAAATAACATGCACATCAATGGTTTGCGTCTGCGTTGATGTTTCACCATAGATGGGCTTAATACATTAACAACCGATATTGGAATGCTGAGAAATCTAACCCGCGTCATGAGAAACTCCTACATGATCAAAAAGTAGGGCTGTGGCGCGCTGATGGCGGGGAGAGAAAAGGATGTCCTATTTTCCACGACGATGCGAGTGTTATGTTAATTAAATTTTACACCCCATTTTACACAATTATCTTAGGGCTTTGTGACTTTCCTGCAACATTCTACCACACATATGTAAAGTGAAGTATTTGACGACACTAATGTGACTAATTACATAAACCTCTTCGTTTCCTGATTTAGTGCGTATTAATTTCAGGAGGAGACGGGGCACTAAGATACTTAAGTGTGCAGACTTATTACACAGACTGTAGAATAGATGAACTGAAACGGAGCATTCGTGAAATGTCGTTAACTGTTTTTTGCTAAAAAAAAAAAAAAAAAGCTGCATCAAGTCCGTGTCAGTTTGTTAATTTAGCGTCAGAAACTTGTGGTAAACGCAGGCAGTTTCAGTGGCTCATTTATTGATATTATTCAGAATTAATTCTCCTTTTTAAACTGTTAGATGATTTTACTGCATTATAGCTGGCGTTCTCCGGCACCAGCGCGGTCTCATAATGCATATTATTCATTTGATATTTTATGTATTACACAAAAATGGCACTAGCTTGTATTCGGGTGCAGAGGGTGAGATTAGCAAACCACTTCCTCATTATTTATTCTTTCACCTATTGGAGTATAAGAAATGAGCTGAAATCTAATAAAGGGATCATAGTAACATTGATGTCGCAGTTTGAACTGCGATATTTTTATAGTGGATGTACATAGAGAACAAAAGTATCCAGTGTCTCAGCTTTCTGTCCCATTGGGGTCCCTATTCACCGGGAAAAACTAAAAATTTTAAGTTGTAACAACTGCCTTAGCCCGGCCTTCTCCTCGATGACCAGCATCTCGGATGGGATAATAAACATTACCCTGCCCCGAAACAAGCCCTATCTGCTCACAAGACTGAAGGATTGTATCTCAGTCAACTACAATAGAATTAATTGCTTATTTTGCTTTCTTTCAGAGTATCATATCTTATGGAATTTTGGTGTGGGGGAATAGTGCCCACATCACCGATATTCTGTTACTGCAAAACAAGATCGTTAGAATAATAACCAATTCACATAGATCTGAACATTGTAAGCCATTATTCATTAAGCTCAAATGTTTAACAGTAACAAATTGCTATACTTATCCTGTATTACAGTATACCAAATGAAATGTCTTAAAATACACATTAAGAGAGAATATTCATCCTTATAACACAAGACATTGTAAAAATTGGATGTACCGTTTCAAAGCTTATCAAAATCATTAAATAGCTACGAAATATTAAGGCTGAAATTTTACAACAAATTACCTCAATATTTAACTAAACTACATGGAAATATATTTAAAAATAGACTATGATTTTTAGTAAATTTTCCTTTCTATTCTATATCAGAATATTTAGAATTTTGTTCAAGATGTAAATGAAACCTGACAGAAAGGTATACGCTTTTTATATGGTTTGTTTAGAGATTAATCATATAGCTAATGCTGTACCTTGAAGAAATGCAATCCTGTACTTAAAAGTTAAGATTTGTGATATTATCTGTTGATTAATCAGTTAGCTCATATATTATATAAATAATTTATTTGTATATTATGTACTCCTGTATGTGTTTATTTATTTTATGACATGACATCTATTTTGATTTCTGTATAATATGACTTATATGTTATGATATGACATGTATCTTGATTTCTGTATATTTGATTTATGTTTTATGATATGACATTTATCTTGATTTCTGTATGTTTGATTTACTTTGACTTTGCCTATTCCTGTAGCTTAATGGCAATAAAATAAATTGAATTGAAATAGGTATAACTAGCAGCCAAAATTGCATGTAGTGAAGAGCAAATAGTGACAGTTATGTTTCATTCATCCCTAGAGATCAGTGCCTCCAGGAGAAGAACTAAAGAGATAAAAATTGTAAGACATTTTTCTAAGTTCTCTCGTTTTAATACATTTTAAGCTCTTTCACATCCAAGAATTTATTATTAGGGGATCATTCTAATTTTTAAATTGTTTGTTCCTGTCAAACTTGAGGGAAGAAGCCCAAAAACTGAAATTTTTATTTTTGATCCACTTTTGCTAAAAAATCTCACAATCTGCAACATCAGTTTGCAAGTGGTCCTTTGTAATTCCAATGCAGAATTGTGTAACAATTTTTATGGATGAGATGTACTTTGCTTTTGTAATTGGACTCTATGTATAAATATTGTAACATTGAAAGTTACAAGTTATTTTTCCATACAATGAGTATAGATGAAATGTGAAGCAACCTGCAGATATTACTTTTAAGTTGATAATTTCTTACTTAAGCTCAAATGATTGTGCTATGTACTAAAGGATGTTAAATGTTTATATATAATTTAATGTTCAAGGTTGCCCCATATATATTTGTCTGGAAAACATTTATCAAAATTACCACAATGAAGGGACGGAATGAGCAGAAGTATAATGTTTACAACTGTTGCTCTTTTAGTGGTTACAGGTGTCTAATCTAAAACCATTATTGTTCAGAAATGAGGGAGCTGGAAATGTTCCTCATATCATTGTAGTAAGAATAAAGCTCCCTGTGGACAATATGGAAACTGGATACCCATGGTAATGCCAAGCTATTCCTAACCATCCAAACGCAAGCTGAGATATCACATTTTACGATGTAAATGCATTGTATGTTTACTTCTGTTGTGTACTCTTAATCCTATGTACATTATCCGTTAGTCTTGTCAGATCTGCATCAAAGCAACATGGAAGCACATTGGCGCTGGTGTGTATATTAACCCTCAGTTGGAAAGGGGCAGTTTTCAATAAAGAATGAGACAAATTGTGAAGTGCTTCACTATACAAAGGGATGGACAAAGTGCATTTCATGAATAAAGGGAACAAAAGCTTCCAATAAATGTAATCAGCATTGAAGCATGTTAATTCAACAAAGGAAGGTTGTAGAGATGCTGAATACAAAAGGAATATATATGCAGGCAAGAATTCCAATGTAAAAATAAGAAAGAAAAAAAATTAAATGTTATAATGCACTTAGTGAATTTATGGTGTGTGTGTGTGTGAAATAGTGATCCAAGTGATTTAGTTTCTAAATTTCCTTAGAATTTATAAGTGGCTTTATGTTTTAAAGTGTATTCTTAACAATAAATATCCAGGCAATGTTTCTATGACATGTTAAATTTTATGTTAAATTTTAATTTATGTTAAATGTTAAGAGTAAATGTATCATTTACTTTTTATCCAAATTACAAAGTATAATTTAACATGTATCTAAGCCATCCTGCCAATATAAATGACTCTCACCTTAGATAAATGAATCCCCAAAATGTGCTGAAGTTAATGGAAAAACACAGTATGCTATTTCGAGTGTGTAATTTGATTAGTTATATCGAAATTTAACTGTATTGGAACACCACAGTGAAGCAAAATAATTATTAAATTATAGATGAGTCGTATTTATTACATATCAGCTTCATTTACTTACCTAATTTGAGGACATGTTTCGCGAACCATCGTTCGCATCGTCGGCTCTTATGTGACTAAAGCTGGATCCAGTGGTGTGGGTAGATCTGGAGTTTCTGCTGCCATCTGTTGATTTTGTGATAAATTTAAATGTGGGGCTATCTTCTGGCGGGATTTCAAAATTCATTAGTTGGTTTTTATGTTTTTCTATGTATATTCTCTCCCATATGACGAGTTCACTATGTTTTTGTGCGTATTTTAGTAATTCTGTGCTATCTTCAATTTCATGATTTTCAGACCAGAAATGAGCTGCTATTGCAGACTTATCAATATTTTTGTACCTTAATTGCCTAAAATGTTCTTTCTTTCTAGTGCCTATGTTTCTTTTTGTCCTCCCTATGTAAATTTTTTCAGTCTTTACACTTTATCTTGTAAATGCCTGACTTTTCTTCTGATTTTATCTTATCAGTATTATTACTGTTAAGTAGGTTTTTAATGTTGTAATTGTTTTTTGGTGCCAATGTTATATTGTAACATGTCCTCAAATTAGGAACATAAGTGAAGCTGATGTGTAATAAATACGACTCATCTATAATTTAATAATTTTTTAGTTATGTTCACTCATAATGCAGCAAATACAAACTAATGGTACTAAGTGACCGTAATAACATTAGTTATGTAGAGGAATGAAACTTAAGTATTCTGGAGGTTCTAAGCTTACACCACAAAGTTACAATTAAACACTACACAAATAAAAATATTTAGTAAATATTCTCCACTGAACTTAAGAAGCCGATGACAATACTTCAATTATGTTTTTGTGAGATTAATTTCATGGACACTTGCTCACATCTTCAGTCAACACAATCAAATATTTTTTATAATTAAACAATTTTTCTCAGCTTTGGTTTATGAATGAAACTAGATATAATAACTTCAATGATCTAAGTTCCGTCTACATTACTGTGTACCTGAACATACACGACTGAAAGTTGATATACATGAATACAGTGTCTCTCAGGGAACACAGTAAAGTGAAAACAAACTGAACACTATATGAGGTTCCATATTATTATGCTATTTCTTATTATAGTTGGTTCACATTTTTAAGTTACACAGTTTGTATCTGAAGTGCCGACAAGTTAAGAATGGAAATGCATACACATTTTGAAGTAGTTCAGTAAAGCTGTTCCATCTAACTTAATTCAGAAACTAAATATTTGGAAATGAACAGACTAATGTGCAACAAACGTTCGAACTTACTTGAGAGCATGTAGAAGTCTGGCAAGTTAATTATTTTACAAACATTTACAGAGCTTTATTATAAGTATAAATTTAGAACATAATCACACACACCCACACTTACCATAGCTTATCAGAAAGTCATTTGCAGCAAATTATGATAATCTCTGATTTATATCTCTTGGTAATGAAACAGGAGCCGTGCCATGGCTGAATGGTTAGACCACTTGGCTCTCACCAAAGCGGCCTGGGTTCGATCCCAGGTGTCCACAAAGTGAGATTTGTGGTGGAGAACAAGGCACTGGGCAGGTTTTCTCCAGGATCTCCGGTTTCCCCCGCCAGTATTCTACCAATCATTTTATCTTGCCCTCATTTTGTCATCCACTTCTCTCGCTCTCATACCAGGTATCGGGCTGATCACTCATCCTGGTTTCTCTCTCTCTCACTGATCCAGAGATTCCGTTTCTCAATGCACATAAGGATTAAGAGAAACTACAATACCCTGGGCAATTAAAGAAGAAGGTAATGAAAGAGTATATTATTCTATTAATTTACCGTCAGATGGCACATTCTAGGGTTAACATTGTGTATTTTTAAATTGATTCTCAGTTAATGAGATATTTACTTAAACCATTGTAAATACCGTATATTAATATTCTCTGTCTGCTATACCTTCTTTCCTATCTCTCTAATATTTTGTACACAAACCACGTTGAATGTTATGTTAGCTCTACAAAAGTGCTAAGCTCTTAAACTCTGTTTCAATGTTACTGGTGATGCCAATAATGTACTTGTTTTTGCTTATTCTCTAAACTCAAATCCCACGAAAGCAAAACCAGGCAACATTAAATTGTTTTTACTACTGTGTATTTACAGTTTCTCTACCATGTATGTACATATTTAGTAAATGGAGAAGATATTGCACTCAACACAAAAATTGGATATTGAGATTTCACTGGCATTACCAAGGCCTGCTGAATCTAAAAATTAGTAAGTTTAAAAAAAATCCCTTGCCTGTAACTATCCTTTGCAACACACATTTTTTTCAAAATAGCTCTAATGAGCTTGATTCAAATGTCATTCATTTTAAACATTTACATGATTAAACAGTATCTTCAATTTCCTGCGAATAGCCTATAAAGTTCACTTCATTTGGAAGGAGTTTGTATAATCTCTTACAACTGGTATGTAAGTGTTGAGCAATAGGTGAAAACCCCTACATAAATTTCTCTCTGAAAGAAATTGCACAATTTAAACAACCTTTTATGGCACAAGCCATTTCCAAGATATCTGTTATCAGTGGTTTGAATGCTTCAATTCTTTGTCATCCTGTTTATGTCTTTCGATATTAAATTTCTTCTTGTGACTCATGGAAATAATATGGCATTTTAAGATCAGGTTATAGCATCTGAGTCTTAAACATTTGATTATTGCTATTCCCTTTGCATCTATAACGAAATGTATAATATAGGTATTTCTGCAAAGGTTTATTTTTATTAAAATGTAGTAAATGAAAACATAGATAAGAATAGTTTGTAGCTCCAGTAAAAAACAATACAGGGTAGAGAATGTCACATGAGTGTAACTGATTTATTTTTCTTTTTGTATTTTACTAATGTAGATAGAAACATAAATTTAAGTTCATTGAGATGTCTGTGTGAGACACAAAAAGAAGCCATTTGGAGATAAAATATAGAATGAATGCATTAGATATATTTTGTAGACAAGAATGTGTATAACAGCTGTTTACCTAGATTTTAGAGATAATCTGAAATCGAGTAATAATATAGGTGGACAACTTGGGAAACCATGTGTTTTGAAATCTTGTCTCCAAATACTTTCCAATACATTGTTTAAGTCTGTGATTGTCAATTGTGTCAATTTATGTATATATGTATATATTTGTGTCAATTTACTGCTTTTATCTACAGATAACTGGAAGAGTATCTAATGGTTTAACTGGCTTGGAATGATCAGAAGCATCATAATGATATCTCTATTTTGTTTCAGGACTTTGCGAGGTAGAAAAAGGAGAGTCAAACATAATTCTGGATATAGAAGAAAGTCGCAATGGCAGTAAGTATATATTTCTTTTACTAAATGTCTATACTTGGATGAAAAGGTTTATATTGATCTTAAGAATGTTTAAGAATTTAAACTTTGAAGCAAGTTTATTCCTGGACATTAAGCAAGACCTGTGTTTATCTTTTACTTGTTAACCGTGTGAAAAAGCTAACAAGAGTATATAATAAGGATAGAAATTAACCTAATGACGTCTACTCTGGCTTTAATGTTTCTAGACACTATAGACAGTGTTTGCACTATACTTTGTAAAAGATATGAATGAATTTAGTTTTACAACAACCTTACATAATTTTTTTACAAATTTCCATTTACCTAACTCAATGTTCTTCATAGTTTAGAGTATAGAACCTACAAAAATGTGTTCATACTTTTAACATGAATCTTAACATCTACGCGGTGTCCATTACTCTCAATTTCCTGGTTATTTGTTTATTGGACCCTGCACCTTTTAGTTTTCTTAGTTTTATTTTTCCTGGTCTTTCTGACTATCCAGATCCAGTTCTTTCTTACTCTTAAATACTCTACAATGGTTTTAATCCTTGCTGAACGTGTATCAGTCAGTAGTTTAATTGTAGTAATTTTCTTGTGTAATTTGTACATTTTTCTTTCTATAGACCTTCCTCCAATCCTTTACCTGTCAGACTAATAAACAGTAGAATATTCTCTCTGGCTCCTTGCATGTAACACACCTTCCTGCATTATCTCCTTTAAGATCTTTTAGAAACTGGATCGCTGATCGCATCCAAGTCACCATTTCCTCTCAGATTTGCTACAATAGTCCACATATTTCTCTTTTCCCCCAACATTTCTTAATTTTTCTTTAGAGAACTCTTTATCTCTAAAGCTAGTCCAAATCTCTTGGTTCTCTATATCCTCAGTGCTTTGCCTAACTTTTTTCTAATATCTTATAAAATCTATTGTTTCTGTTCTATCTATCTATTAATGTAATAAACTATCCTATCTTCTTTCCAAAATATATTTTGAATCAGTGGCGGCTCAGGAGCATTTTTCTTGGTGGGGCCAGATGTGAAGATGCTTGTAATGAAAGTAGAAATGGGGTTATACCATTTAAAACAGATCAGCTTTAATTGTGCTGTCAAAAAACACTGCAACAGCAGAAATGTGTCAAAACACTGTACATTTTTCAACATCAAGTAACTAATAATAAAAGATAAAATAGTACTCGCCAAGTAGCAGAACTGAGCAAGTTTATGCTTCTGGGTGGCAAATGTTTAAATTATTGTTGTTGAAGTTAGGGATTTCACCAATTTCCTCTTTTTGAATGACACAAACAACCAAGGAATTAAGCCTGTCTTGGCCCATAATGTTCCTAAAGAAAGACTTAATTCTTTTCAATGTACTGAGACTTCTCTCTGCCTCGGCTGATAGAATTGGAGTTGTTAGTGCAATTTGCAGCGTTTTGTGTACTTCAGATTTTTTTTTTTTTTTTTTTTTTTTTTTTTTTTTGTAATTTGTGAGAGTGTTTCTTAGAAATTTATAGAGAGATTTTAGGATGGGAAGAAGAAAATTTCAGAAGTGTGGAAATGAAGTGACAACCTCGTATTAGAAGCTAGTAGTGGGGGTCTTAGTCATTAGCAAAAGGAGAGGTGATTATGAGAATATGGAAGCTGAGTAGAACATTATGGGCATAATCTTGAACACATCTGATCGGATCGCCGGTGGAACAAGACGTAGCTGAATGAGGCGTCACACTTGCCTCAAGGTTAGATCCGCGTGTTACGGCGTAGTATGCAACTCAAATACGTTAACTCCGGATATTTATACATCAGTTTCAATTGGTCAGCAACTTCTCACTTAGAGTGAATACTGTTTATTAAAACATGTCAGTCAGATTCCGGTGCCATTCTTTCTTTGAACATACACCCACGAATACCCTGACAAGGGAACTATCACTATGCTCACATCTGTACGTGCTTGAGAGTTTGGTGGCGTCCTCGCTGATCTAAGTGGGGCCTCGGGTGCGGAGTATAGCTGGAAGTACCCGAAAATGAGTCCAGAATACACAGGAATATATAGGCCTTACACAGCATTGTACGGGAGGGGCTGTTTACTCCTGATGGCAGCGATCTATGCATGGCATACGTATGGTGTCCCCCCACCCCCCACAGAGCTGACCAGGGATGTCCAGCAACTACTTGCAAGTGGTCCAGCCTTCCGTCTTGGGCGTTGCGGTTCTACTCCGCAGCAGAATTTTGGTGCACTGGTTCATATACAGCAGGCACTATACCATCACATTATTAGGTGTTTAGCGGTGCGAGTACAGTGGTAGTTCCCTTGTGAGATAGGTCTCTGCTCAAGAGTGAAGCAAACACAGACGGCTACAAATTGGAGCAACATCATGCAGCAGACCAACTCTGCTTCAATTAATTGAATATTTCAGTACTTTGGCACGTTTTTAAACTTGTTTCTCGGAATGTAATGGGAAGAGTTATGACCAGCGTATAGACATGTATGACTAGATTCTGCTTTCTATATTGCCGTGTATATGCTAAGTTTACTTCAAATTTGTTAAAGCACGGAAGAGCTATATGGTACATGAGCTTAATAGGTAACATAAAGATTTTATTGTTATAGAAGGAATGGAACTCTGCAATCCGTTACACTAGCGAGAGATTTCCTCAAAGATTGTCTTGTTTTTCCGAGATGAAACACGATGGCCGCAAGTGTGTATTTTACTGCCGTCTTTCATATTCCATTCCTTTTGAATCTCTTGCACAGCATATCGTCGAATTAGAAATTGAGGAGCGTAACTAGAGTTGTTAAAGACATGCGTATTACTTAGTTAAGACTCGCTCGTTCAAAAAGAAGCAGTGAATTTATTGAACTAGGTTTAAGCTTCTGGTTAATTGGGAAATGGACCTTCAGTAGTTCCTGTATTCGCTCATTTGCGAATTCTACCATGGCGGCGTTAGGGCAAATCGAATGAATAGGTATATCCAGTTGTGAGGGTGACTTTCAAAGTAAAGGAAGCTCTAAGTAATAATTTTCATTAAAATGATAGAGAATAATGAATTATATACACAGCCATCTAAAATAGCAAGCATGGCCAACAAAATTTTCGCAATATATGACACCCACATAATCATGGAACTGGATCATACATATGTTCATTAAAGTGGCACATAAATGTTAACACCTTTGCTTTGAATACCGATATCATTATTAAGAAGATTTTTGTCTTGTCACTTTTAATTATATTTATTAATTCCTCATAACTCAAAGTACTAAAGCTACTCTTTAGTACTTTTTCTACTGCAGTCACATGTAGGCCCTTCTTGCATTGCAAGACTGCTCAGGCTACAAGCAGACATATTCTTACTTTCCTTCTCCACTCGGACGTTTCAATTTTTCCAAAAGCTGGCCCACACCGCGTGAATTGTTAATCTAATATGGAGGGTGTTGCAATTCACACACTTTTGATAATAGCTCAAAACTTCACAGAATTTCTTATGCGTCACCGCTGAATACCAATCTACATAAAATACTATTGATAATGCTATTGAAATACACATATGCCCGATTTCACCAACAGATGTTAAGACTTAACACGAGTTTAGCAATAGGTAAAACAAAATTTGTATTTCACCAACAAGTGTTAGCGTAACACTTGTGTTAAATCTCTTGTTAAACTAACAAGCCAAATTTCTGATGTTAAGTCCTCAACAATTGTAAATAGTCAAGATGGCGAGCATGAACGCAGCTGTTGATGTCGATTTGCTATATTTAAGACCGTCTAAATGGTATTCGCAATAGAGTACCGCCTATGAGGAGAAATGATTTTGAGGAGCCATCCGAAGAAAAATTATTACGGAGGTATAGACTGTCGAAACATGTTACTATGAAGGTTACTACGGAAGTACAAGAGAAGTTAGAACATGCATCGAAAGGAATATGACGATCTGGACTTTGCTTCAAGTATTAATAACCTTGTGCTTTTATAATTCACTGGATTATGTGGATAATACACTGTCCACCTGCCGTCTTGAAACGTTCAGGTCACTTGTCCTTCGCACCTCGTTTTAAATTTAGGTAATAATGTGTTAGAATATGCACCGAAAGGAATATGCCGATCTCGCCTTTGCTTCAAGTATTAATAACTCTCCGATTTTATAATTCACTGAAATATGTGGATAATACACTGTCCACCTCCGTCTTGAAACGTCTAAGTCACTTGTTCTTCGCACCTCGTTTTAAATTTACGTAATACTGACAAGTTGTTTGGTGCTTCTAGTAGTGACACATGCATTTGAATTAAATTCGTTTCCAATATTTTCCCCGTGACATCTTTCTCTTTTACATTCATCGCATCCGTCCTCTTTATTTTCCACGATATCCTTACACTTCGCCACCATTTCAATTAACAATTCTTTCTCCATCGATGAGAAATTTGTCTCAGGGCTTTATTTATGATTTTGTTCATCCGCCATTTTTCAGCTTGTGCAGACGAAAATGAAAACAAAAGCGCATCGCAGTACGTTCAGAAAATAATACGACTCATCCATAGCCTTCTATAGCTGAGATATTTACAAGTTTATTGGTGTTAACACACGTTTGTTAACATTTTCAGAAAACAGGTTGGTGAAATGCAAGAAATTTAACAGCTTTGTTAGCGCTGTGACAATTGTTACGTTACATTTGTTAACGTCGATTTTAACAGCTGTTGGTGAAATCGGGCTTTAAAGTTGTATTTAAAAGCGCAACCCCGCTACAGAGACCTCACGTGACAAAATCTGTGAGTGCTTCCTAAGTATCGAAAAGTGACGATTGCTTTCGGAAACCTACGAAACATGGTATTCAAGGTTACGAATGCGAGAATGCAGAAATATTCAGTACTGAATGAGCTCGCGGAACTGGTCACTCGAACATTAAGCAGCAGCTGTCCAATTGTCCACAGCACCGTGGATGTTTGCGAATAAATTGTGTAAGTGTATCCAGAGCAAATAAAATATTGTTTGGCATTCATTTTGTGTTATTCTTTTTCTCCTGAAATTCTTGGGGAAGCGGCGCTTTCAGCGCTTCATTGCACACTTCGCCAGTGGTTATGTTATATGCCATACTATTGCGCTTTCGACTTTATTTCTACCTACTGCTATGATCAAAACTCGCTTCACTACATTGTATTACCCCTTTTTTTGTCACTTAAGTGGCAACTCGGTTAGCGGCACCTGGATAGCGGTGCCATCATTCGACTTGTACCGTCTTATACATCAAAACAAATAGGATGAACGGACAAGGCCAAGTAGTACCATTACTTTTTCTCAAATTACAATATTGAATGTCCCATACCCGGTTACCTTTTCAAAGATTATATTTTAAGTGGTCTACTTGCGCTCGAAGGTGGACAGATTATCACTCATATGTTGCAATTCTTCTTGGGAAATGCTGTCTATTTCTTCCCATATGTCTCCCAATATTAGGGATATTTTTCATTTTTAATCTTTGTCTCAGCACGCATTAGAGGGCGTGAGGTCTGGAGATCGAGGGGTCATGCACAAAACTTGGATCATTTTCTTACCAAAAATGTTAGCAGTGCAAGAAAGTCCACACTATATTGTTGAAATACGCCATCTATTCGCTCTTCATTTGTCAGTAGAGGGAAAAACTGCCTCAAAATTTAGCAGGCTGCAAAATGAATTAGTTCGCGAAAGAAATTTCAACCAATTATTCCATAATATTTATAGCCGCACTCCGCATTGACCTTAGGATCATCTAATGGACTTGATTGTATGAATTTTGGAATTTTCGGCAGGTAAGCGGAGCGATCAAGGTGCCTCTTTATCTGATGTCTCCCTTGTATAAAAATAAAACAAAAGAGACATTTCCTAAAAGTAAATTTAAGAACCTTCAACATTTATTCTTCTGAAAAATTGATACTAGAATGTTTCTGAGTGTCACCCAATTCCACGTTGTGGACGCCAATTTGATGCAAATAATTTAATGGCGAGCAAATAAGTCGGCGAGCAATGAGGTTTCTCTCAGGGTATGCGTGGATGTGTTTGAGAAGGATATTTAATGACACTGGAATGCCCGTTTCCAATTCATTTATTCACTGGTTCATTCTTTAGAACATCGAAATGAAAGTTGCCGACCAAGGGTTACCAATCTCTGTTTAGAGTTACTGACGGCAGAATGTTTATTAACGATAAACTTTATTCGTTCCTCATATATATGAACCGACAAATATTCAAGACAGAACCAGAGGACTGCCCTAATAGGCTTCACGCCTCGGACCGCTCTAATCGGCCTCACGCCGAAGACTGTTCTGCATGACCACAGCTGCGCGTGTGGGTGTATCACTTTCACTCTGAAAACCCTCCTCATTCAACCAAAAATCTCTTTGTGGCTGTTTTGTCATGCCATTCTGAATGGTTCAAGGAATTCCCTATTCATACAAGTCAAGTGAGCCCCTTTAGAAAACTGCTAAGGACACTGTTTCTTACATTGCTTTTGTTATAACAATCCCCCCCCCCCAACTCAACTGGCCTTGCCCTTGTCCTAACAAAGAACCAACATTCCTTTGACATCCATCATGATTCTTTACTTCTGGCAAACCTTAATTTCGGTATCAAAATTCAACGCCATGGCCGGGATTTGAACCACAGATCTCCTGGTTATCGTGCAGTCACCCTTATCCATTGAGCTACCATGGCCACCATGCCGTCATGACATGAAATTCTCCAGTTGACTCATATATTTTCCCAGTAAACCACTAGGGGCCAACGTTTGTGGCGACTTACTATTGTAAGTACTTGAGTCCCAGGCTTCATCATTAATCTCTTTATTACTTAAGTGATGGAAATTAATCATTCCTTCATAGTAGCTTTGTGTAGGCTAAGGTTTTGGATAGATAGTCAAAATGAAAAATCTAATGAACCATGGCCGGGATTTGAATCTCGGATCTCCTGGTTTCCGTGCAATCGCTCTTACCCATTGAGCTGCCATGGCCAACCAGGAAACCAGGAGATCTGTGGTTCAAACCCCGGCCATGGCATTGAATTTTCCAGTTTGACTCTATCCAAATCTTAGCTCGTACACGGCTAGTGTGAAGGAATGACTAATTTCCATCAATTAACTTAAATTTATTATTATTATTATTATTATTATTATTATTATTATTATTATTATTATTATTATTATTATTATTATTATTATTATTATTATTATTATTATTATTATTATTATTATTATTATTATTATTATTATTATTATTATTATTATTATTATTATTATTATTATTATTATTATTATTATTATTATTATTATTATTATTATTATTATTATTATTATTATTATTATTATTATTATTATTATTATTATTATTATTATTATTATTATTATTATTATTATTATTATTATTATTATTATTATTATTATTATTATTATTATTATTATTATTATTATTATTATTATTATTATTATTATTATTATTATTATTATTATTATTATTATTATTATTATTATTATTATTATTATTATTATTATTATTATTATTATTATTATTATTATTATTATTATTATTATTATTATTATTATTATTATTATTATTATTATTATTATTATTATTATTATTATTATTATTATTATTATTAGATTTTGTGATTGCGAAATATCAATATAAATGAAGCCTACTTGTAAATACATTATTATCAAAATGTTATGTTCAAATGAATAAATCATTGTGAAGGACACATTAGTTCAGAAGCGAAGTGCTGACAAATTATTATACTCAACATCTAAAATAAGTGGTTCAACAGTATTATACAAGCTGCAGGCTTAACAATATACTCTGGCTAATGCACCGCAAATCGTTCTGAACTGACGTCTCGGAAGATAAGGCATGTAATATTAAATTGTAATGGGGCAGGCTGTTCATTTTTTTATAAATAAATACATACATAATAATTATCATGATAATGATGATGGTGATGGTTTTTGTTGTTGTTGTAATTTACGTCCTCCAACGTTAAGTCATATCGAACGGTGAATGAAATGGATGAAATGATGCTCAAATGAGTCCAGGGTCCATGGAGCTTAGAGCTACCCGACATTCGTCTTTAAGGATAAGGGAAACCCCGGTAAAAACCTTATCCAGATAACTCACCCTGATCGAGATTCAAACTCGGGACCTCTTGAACGTGAGGCAGACACGCTACCATCAACCGATGGTGATGGTGATGGTGATGGTGATAGTGATAGTGATAATATAGTTTAAAACATGTAGAAAGATATGATTAGAACCTAAAATTTATTACGGTTCAAACTTTTGAGGCAATATGAGGAAAACTATCCCAAGGTAGAAGATCTAAAGCTGGAACTGACCTATCTAATACTAATACATTAAGTTGCATTAAAATAGCATACACAACAGCGTAACACATAGCAACGCTAGGAGCGTTATCAGCCGTTGCCTATTTATCTGCAGCTTGGCTGCGTCCACATGTAAAACTTTACTTACAGTATTTTCACCTTATGAAACGTTTTGTTTCAAATTGCCTTGGACTAGAAGGACTCATAGTACAGATATACGTAGTTGCCAGTCATAAATAGAAAAACACTTTACGTAGTTAATTCAAGTTGATTAACACAGCTACTCACTGGTACCGCTTTCTGATGATATGGCTCACGTGATAGATTAATAAACCTTAGCCCTTAGATTAGTGGTCCTCAAACTGTAAAGCACAACCATTAACATACTTAAACACCTATCAAATCTTGTTACCCTTGAAGTGATCATTAGTCTTAGAAAGTTTACTTGGAATATTTTCAAATAATTGAGATAGTAAAACGTAATTAGTAATAGGTTTGGCGATTGCTGACAGTATACTGCCTGTTTCAGTTAATTTCTTTGTATGTGATATTTTTAGCACAACACACTAATAAGCACTGTATGCTACTGCAGACTATTTTGCATATTAGTTTTTCCATCCACCAAGTCATAAATGGAGTCGTTAAAGTATGTGTATCACGTGAAAACCGCTATACACTGGGTGCTACGAGTTCACCCGCTGCCAAGCATTGCCACTCAGGGCCACAATTGACACCGCTATCCTACGCAACGTGGTCGGACCTATAGCGATATAATGTCAAGAGATTACAAGAATTTGGGCAACAGGCAAACCGAAGAAGAAAACAAGGAGTTTGGCTAAACCTGGTGTCCCCCCCACCACCCATCAATACATTGCTTTACATGATGTGTATTCACATTCTAGTATGCCTTGGAACGCGTACATACCAAAAAAGAGAAACGTTTATAAGTTTTGTACTCTTGTTTGGAGTAAACCAATCCCTCCATTGTTGCATATGGAAGCATAACAATCAGACACATTTATTCACTATTTCATGAAAGCATAGCCAAGGGAGATTGAAAATTCAATTCTTTTTGAGTGCAAATAAAATGTTATAATTAACTGTAACCCTTTGTTTATGAAGCTCATTCTAAACCTGTATCTTGATGGAATGAAGCAGTGCATTGCCATTGAGTACTTGCTTCCAATTGATCCAGTTATTTTAGTGAAGTTGTGATAAAAATGCTGCAAAGGATAAGTGGAGGAACATGGTAGACCGGTTATTAGAAAGCAGTACTCGCGTATGCAGTTCTAACCTGTCCAATGATAACTGTAGTCACAGTTACAATGTAGTCAACCTTAGGCTGACAGTAAACATTTACTGTACCCTCATTTACTTCCTAGCATGGAGGTCGTTTTCTAGTTCAATCCACATTTTGCCAGGATCTCTGAATGAATGATGGGAGCAACGATTTGAGGATTTATTATGCCTACCACCTCCCCATGAGGAAGAGATGGAGTGAAGGAACCACGCGAGGCTGCATGCAGATCACAGAGAAGCGCGTAAATCCCTAACAGTTCCCGACTCGAAGACCCGTCTTAAAGTCTGTTTAGTTAACGCGTGTGCACGTCGGCCGACTCCTTTGACGAACCCTTATAATCGTTTAACAACCCCGGCCCTCCTTCTCCCAGTCCGTTCTGTAAGGTTGCCACCTTTCTCGGTACGTCATGGGTATCGTACGAGGTTTCGTCTAAATAAACTAACTTAAGCCCATTACTGCGAAACTTCCTTAGCTTTGACACGTATGTATGTATGTATGTATGTATGTATGTATGTATGTATGTATGTATGTATGTATGTATGTATGTATGTATGTATGTATGTATGTATGTATGTATGTATGTATGTATGTATGTATGTATGTATGTATGTATGTATGTATGTATGTATGTATGTATGTATGTATGTATGTATGTATGTATGTATGTATGTATGTATGTATGTATGTATGTATGTATGTATGTATGTATGTATGTATGTATGTATGTATGTATGTATGTATGTATGTATGTATGTATGTATGTATGTATGTATGTATGTATGTATGTATGTATGTATGTATGTATGTATGTATGTATGTATGTATGTATGTATGTATGTATGTATGTATGTATGTATGTATGTATGTATGTATGTATGTATGTATGTATGTATGTATGTATGTATGTATGTATGTATGTATGTATGTATGTATGTATGTATGTATGTATGTATGTATGTATGTATGTATGTATGTATGTATGTATGTATGTATGTATGTATGTATGTATGTATGTATGTATGTATGTATGTATGTATGTATGTATGTATGTATGTATGTATGTATGTATGTATGTATGTATGTATGTATGTATGTATGTATGTATGTATGTATCGCCAAGCTACAATTCTAGTCATCGAATCACAGTTAGAGAATTTGCTTAGGACCTAAACATATCGAGTTGCTCGTGCCATTCGATTTTGACCAATGATTTGGGCATGAGACGGGTCGCCGCAAAATTCGTACCAAAGTTGCTTATTTTCGAACAAAAACACCATCGCATTAACGTTGCTAAGGAGCTGTTGAACTCTGTCCGCTACTGCCCATATTTGCTCCAGAGGGTCCTAACTAGTGACGAATCATAGGTGTATGGTTCTGACGTGGAAACTAAAGCTCAATCATCCCAATGGATGCTGCCATATGAGCCAAGACGGAAAAAAGCGCGCCAAGTTCTGTCGAATGTGAATATTTTGCTTACAGTTTTCTTGAATTGCAGGGGCGTGGTGTATCATGAGTTCTTGCCACAGGGTAGAGCGGTCAATAAGGAATATTACCTGCAAGTTTTGCGCAATTTGCACGAAGCAATCCGCCAGAAACGCCCGAATTTGTGGAAGAACAAAAATTGGCTTTAGCATCATGATAACGCCCCTGCTCACACATCGTTGCTTGTGCGCAAATTTTTGGCCAAAAGAGGTCACTTATGATGCCGCAGCCACCGTAGTCCCCAGACCTGGCCCCCTGTGACTTTTGTTTTTGTTCCCCAAACTGAAGGGGCCCATGAAAGGACAACGCTACGCCACGATTGAGGAGATGAAGATGGCATCGAAGGAGGGGCTGAACAAGATCACTTTTTTAAAGTACTTCGAGGATTGGAAAACACGTTGGCACAAGTGTATAATATCTGGTGGGGATTACTTTGAAGGGGACGAAATAGATATTCATGAATAAATACTTTTTGAAAAAAAAAAAAAAACATAAAACTCGCGATACTTTTTGACAGACCTCGTAAATGCCGACATGTCTCTGTTACATGGGATGGGGTCTGAAGTTAAAATCGCCGTTATAAATGTCTGTGGTCAGAAAAGAATGACAACTTTCATCACTACTTTTAACCGATAAATCATTTAAATAGTGTCTAAATATTGCAGCAACTGTATACTACTGATGTTTAATTACGAAGGTATTTCTTGTATTTTTAGCAATACGTTTAATGAAAACAACTTAAACATAAACCCATTTGTTTTAAGTTTGATTAAAACAATAAAGCAAATATTTTAACTTGAACGTTGATTTACTGTGCACCTAATGTAAAACCCAAAAGTGCATATAATGTTATTACAAAGAAATGAATGTTTATCGAAGAGAAACACATTAAAAAGGCAATTTTATGATGTGAGGAAGTACCGCTAAATAAATGTAACAGTTCTTTTTAACGTTTGATAAATGAGGCAACTTGGCTTACATTTATTAAAAAGAGAAATCCTACAATACCAGTAACAAACATTATACCGAAGAATTGAATACGAGAGTGCTGGCGAGTGAAAACTGTGCTAGTTACGTTAAGTTTGTATGGGATCAGTTACTTTGTGGCTGTTAAGTCTTAAATTACGATTTGTATAAAACAAAACTGCTGCGGTGAAACGAACACCTCCAGAAAGAAAGTAAGGGCGACAAAAGTGTGATTTAATTGCTGCGTCTTCATACAATACAACTTGACTTAATCGGCCAGTATGTGAATTATAGTGTTACGAAAGTGCAGTACACTTTGCTGCTGTAATAAGTAGTATCCTAATTTTTCATCCATCTTTGTACAAAGAATCACCTACAAGAGGTTGGCATCCTTACCCTTTCCACCGTGCATACCAAGTTATCCAACTATACCTTATAATTCTTAAAATTGCAACACTGTATTGCCCTACCTTGAAGTCCATTCTTTCGATATAGCCTTATGCTAATGAAATAAAATGTTAGGAACAGTAATCATATCCGTTTCAAAAGCACGGGTGTATTGACTGCTGCGGTAACGCCATTTCCTTGTGGCTGAATGTTCAAACGAACACTTAGTTCTATAGCGGAGGGGATGCTTACCCAACTTACAGTATACCCCAAACTGGGATAGTTGGTTTGAGTTCTAAGGAGTTATGTTTTTTTTTTTATTTTATCGACTTATTATTTCTAATAATTAATAATTATTACTGAGATTTCAACTGAAATACACATGTTGAGATTCTCTGAATGATTTTTTTAAATGCGTGTGCCTAAAAAAAAGAACAGTCTGACGCATACGAAGTTTCATAGTTCACTCAACTACTGAGGCTGACATAGTATTCGAACGTAAACATATTTATTACTTATATAATTTTAAAGCTACGCAGAGTAAGCATACGTAAATACAACCGGTCTTGTCTCTTCCATTAAATATATAAACTCTTGAATAGCAACTGAAACTAATTTGCACTAAAAGGAGCAATAAAACGGTTACTTTACATCTGGACATACAGCGACTCCCATGAATAATCGGACAAAGCAGAGTACTAAGTTTTGAAAGTGAAAATGAACATATGGTGTGCTATTTTATTGAAATTAATGATAATCGACAGTTACGTGATTCGTTCTTGCAAGAAAATAAATATAATTTCACATAAAAATTATATAATGGGTGCTTATTTAAGAATTAAAAATAAATATGGCATTTTTGGCCCTCAAAAGTAATCGGACATAACTTGAGTGTGATACAAAATATGGCTTAGTGGTTTGTGACTCTCCCTCTTCTTTTCACTACGTCTCGCAACCTATTTGGCCTGCTGTGAACCAGGTTTTTCAGGCAGGCTGTATAAAGTTTGCACTATTCCTCTTGCAACCTCTCCTTCACGTGCTGCTTGGAGGTGATGGGGTCTTCTGCACGGCCTTCTCCAGTTTATCCCATATTGCTTCTATGGGAGTAAGATCCGGGAACTGAGGGGGTGGATGCAGTACATGAGGACAGTTGTAAGGTAACCATACCTGCACAATGTGGGACGTATGCTTCGGATCATTATTCTGATAAAATGAGAAGCTGTCCAAAATACTCATCCTTTCTGAATTTTGTTTTAAATTTTGCTGTAATAGTTTAAGATAGACTTCCTTGTTTATGGTTGTGTCTATGAACAGCAGCATTCCCACTCCCTTAGAGGAGATACAGTCCCATACCATTACATTCCTCCGCCGTGTTTGACTGTGCCTTGTAAATTGCATTCTTCCAGCTCCGTGTTTGGTTTCCACCACACAACCACCCTGACATCGGAACCAAGGTTGTATTTGCTTTCGTCACAAAGAATAACTTGGCCTCACCAATCGGTTGTCTTGTTAACAAAATCTTCGGCAAATTGTAATCGCTTTCTTTTATTCTTGCTGGAAATGTATGGCTTTTTTCTGGCTACGCGACCATTAAAATCTTGTTTTCGCATGGCCCTTCTGACCGTTTCAGGGCTGTCAGTCCCAGCTCTTCCTGAAACTCAGCACAAATCACCGGAGCACTTACATGCGAATTCCGTTTTATCTTCCGCTTAATATGACTGCTGCCTATCGGTAAGAGGTTTTGTTTGCGCTGGCTTTGCTCGAGATTAAATTCTGTGTTTATACTAATAACGGTGAATTATGTCACTAACTGTACTTTTGCTAAGATTCACAATCTCTGCTATTTCCCGGTATGTTTTGTTCTTTTCACTGTCTCTGTTCAAAGGTACTCTGCTTACCTCTGGGCCCCATACTATGCGCTTGCCTTCTCCTTGGTGAACAGTTGCCGTGCTTCTTCTACGATGTTTTGCCTACTCACAGACTTCATCTACTCGTTTGTATTGCATTTCATTTGTACTCTCTGATTCTTTTTGTGTCGTCAATTCATGATGTAAACAAGGTTGAACGGGGAAGCTGTTAGTTTAGCCACATTTTCAATCCCTAAAATGGATATTTTTGGCAAATGATTTTTGCTTAACGCAAGGAGTACCTTGAGATGGATTCACATAATCTATACTGTTTTATAGAGCACTCCATAGTGAAATGCAGAGTCTGTCCGGTTATTTATGGAAGCCAGTGTAAGTATCCGAACAGAGAACAGCTAGTATTTAGTTATCATCCCCTTTCTTTGAATTACTGCTGATAATCGTTTGGGCATTGTCTGTATGTGTTGTTTAGTGACTGAGTCCATATTTCTCCACTCTGTTGAAGTTCTTTCAGATGGTCCTTGCTTCTGATGTGATGCTTCCTCAAACGCTCCTCGAGTTCCTTCCAGATGTTCTCTATAGGATTTAAATCTGGAGATTGGGGCGGTATCTTCAAAGTGTGAGGAGTGTTTACACGATCCAAAGCTTTACAATTTCAGCAGTATGCTTCGGATCATTGACCTGCTGGAATTAATAATCATGCCCTAATCCCAGCTTCTCTGCACTCTTTTTAAGATTTTTTTCAAGAATCCTCTTGTATTCAAATTTGTCCATGATGCCATATATGAACACCAATTCCCAAAGCCAAATACCATCACACTACTGCCACCATGTTTCACTGTAGCTACCATGTTCTTAGGTTCCCATTCTGTATTTGGCAGTCTCCACATTTTAAGACGTCCAACACTCTTGTACAAGCAGAATTTGCTCTCGTCCGACCAGAGAACCTTATCGCAGAATTCTGTGGTTTCACCACATGCTGTTTAGCAAATTCTATACGCTTTTTCGTATTCACCGTATTAACATATGGTTTCTTGGAAATTAATTGTTCTTTCACACTAGCCTTGTGTAGGCTAAAGTATGGAAAGATTGAGTCAGACTGAAAAATTCAATGCCATAGCCGGGATTTGAACCAGAAGATCCGTGGTTCAAACCCCGGCTATGGCATTGAATTTTTCAGTCTGACTCACTCTTTCCATATGGTTTCTTCCTAGGAACGCGGACATTGTACCCAGTACTATTTAAAACCCATTCAACTGTTTGGTGTGAACTACAGTGCCAGAATATTGCTCAAGGCATCCTCTAATCTCAGAGGCAGTGACTGTTGGAGTCTGCTTCACCATTTTTATTATTTGCCTCCTGTCTCTGGTGGTGAATTTAGAAGGAGCGCCATTTCTAGGTTTATTTACAACAGTATTTATCTGTTTGAAGCGTTGAATTATGCAGGACACTGTAGTTTTGCCTCTGTTAATGGTTTTGGCAATTTCAGAGAGAGATTTGTTTTGTTTGTGTATATTTATCACGATATTCCTCTCTGCCACCGTTGTCTCTCTACCTTTTCGTACCATATTGCCTATGAATTCACAATCGGCTGAATAACTTCGAGCACACTGTCTCGAGGTATAGCAGAAACACAAGTGCTACATATGTGGTAGGGGCGCGTAGGGTACGTCCAACCAACTTTCTCTCTGTTCGATTGGGAACGTTCGAATACTTATTTCCTCCAATAAGAGGGACAATAGAATAAATACAGTAAATATTGTGTAATAAATACATACAGAGCGATATTTTAAATATTGTTTCCGAGACACAAAAGGTTAATATTTACATGTTTAACAATTCAACGCTGCCAAATAAATATTACAGTATTTATAGTACGTGTAATGTTACATGTTTTATTATTCGAATACTTCTGTCAGCTTTTGTATATTTAAATTATATCATAGGAATTTTTTATAAAATCCCCTTCAAAGAACACTTTTTGTGGGAAATACTAGGTGCCCCCCTCAAGATACCATATTTATTTGTTTTGGAACATTGTTTTAATGCGCACGAAGCAAAAGTGTGGAGAAAAGGGAGAGTAATAAGAAGGAATCACCTCGCAAACAGCGATAGCGCAAGTATAATTGTAGTTAGAGCCCGTCCACATGTGATAATTGGGTACTTGGGAGTTAACATTGACACGATTTCGGTTAGCTCCCTGTCAAACCCGCCATTCGAAGTATCACGGACTATCGCGCGATTAACCAACCCTTTGAGGTATACAGTTGCATGTCGTGTTCACATGAGCTCACGCGCGCCTTTGTAGTGAACCACAGTGTGAAGGCCAAGCGCTTGTCGAAGAAAAGGCTTACCTCATGGAGTGTTCCGGAATATAAACAAATTGTCGAGGACAATTAACTGCTCAGAAGGTAGTACAGGGTTTTCTGATCATTTTGACATATAATTTACAAAAAATATTTTATGCAAACCCTAAGATATTGAACGTTTAAACTGCAACTCATCTTGTAGGTGTGGTCACTGGTTATATATGCTTGACAGATAACTTATAAATATATTTGGCTTTGAATTGGTTGGTTGAAGAAGCAACTTAAGTGTGATGGAACCATGTCAAAAGTAATATATATTGCACACGAGCTTTTGTGGATCCAGATTATTCATTATTGGGCCAGAAAATGCACCAGAGAAGCAACATTTTAAGTCTAATTTTCACTGCTTTGATGTAATGGAAATTGTGTAGGCCAAATTTTTAACGGAGACTGGGAGATCTGTGTTCAAATCCCGGCTATGGCATTGAATTTTTCAGTCTTGAATCCACCTGTCCAAAATGCTTTAATGTACTTTTTCTATCGGAGATAGATGAAACTTTTACTAATTATTTCTATATTCAAGAATATTTTAATTTCTTTTTTGTTGTTTTATAGTCCAAACAGTTACAGCTAAAATATTTTTTTTCTTGTCGAAGTAGAAGTTTAGTAACAACATTATGCTCAAGTAAAAAGTTTAAATATTTATAAACCACGATGTCATACTCACAAATGTATATACCGTGTTCTGTAAAAAACAAGAGTCTTAGAAGTAGAAGTTGTTTAAGAAAAGGAACATAAAAGTAATATTGCTAAGATGTCTGTCCTTGTTACGGCGTTTTTTTTTTAATATGTCCTCCAACGTTGTCTTGTCGGACGATGAATGAAATGGTGCGCAAATGAATCCAGGGTCCATAAAGTTTAGAGTTAAAGTCTGTTTAGTTAACTCGTGTGCACGTCGGCGGACTCCTTTGATGAACCTTTATAATCGTTTTACAACCCCGGCCCCTCCTTCCAGACCGTTCTGCAAGGTTGCCACCTTTCTCGATACGTCATGGGTATCGTACGAGGTTTCGTCTAAATAAATTATCTTATGACCATTACTGCGAAACTTCCTTAGTTTTGACAAGTTATATATAATCGCCAAGCTACAATTTTACTGGATTCCATAATAACCCTTAACTTATTTAAGGTACGGTATTTGAAACCCAGCTCCTTTAGGAGACCGCGCAGAGTGCAGTGCCCATAAGGAAAATCACACATTTCTTGCAAATGTACAACCAATTCGTCTAAGGTGGGTGCTCTCCCTTTTGCATAGAATATATAAATTTCTCGGCGAATTAAATCGCATGTGAAATTCTCTACTGTAGAGAAACGTTTCCTTTTGTCTTCACACTTGATCAGCGTCTTTGGTATTCCTTTCGTCACAATATTTCTTACTGTATTTCTGTGAATACCCAGAATTTATCAGGTTCATTACATGGCCCCTTACCAAGATTATTTTTCAGCACATATTTATATATGTTCAAAACAAGCGCTTGAATTTGCTTAGAAACAGTTCCCGTTATAACTTTTTTTTTTAAAGCCTTTTCCAGTAACATAACTTGGCTCAGCAACACTTTCCAATTTATTCACACTATTGTCATCACTTTTATTATTTTCACTTGACTAAAAGTAATCTACTACTTCATTTGCATTCACCACTGTATTTATCTCCCACGGTCTGCACATCGTGACACACAACGAATTTCTGCACGTAATGAAACAGATCAACTGGAAGTTGGAACTTTGACAACTGAGACTCCACGTGGAGTAAACATGCGACTGTCATTTCAAGAAAATCAGGGTTGCTATTGGTCCTCAACGACAGCGTTCCATTTCTGAAGTGTGGAGATAGATTTATGACGGCCATTAGTGGGCGGGAGGGTCAGGTTCCTTTGACTCCCAACTGCTCACGCGTTGACTAGACAGATTTTACTTGTAATACGTCTTTCAGGGCACCGGAAAAAATCTTGACCGAGATTCAAACTCGGGACCTCTTGGACGTGAGACAAGACACTATACGATCTACGCTGGTGCTATACCTAATTGTAAGCAGTTTAATTGCGTTTAATCCGTTAAGTATACTGACTAATGAGTCGGATTTGTTTAGTTTAGGAATTCTGAAAACAATTATGGTTTGGGATAATTAAGTTTTGGTTCAGAAAATGAAAGCAAGGGTATCCAGTGACTTCCTGGTCGTGATTCTCACGATTTTGTCCTCTCATATAAAATGCATTTAAAATGCGCTGTAGGTCGATTATAGTCCAATTTACTACTTTTTGGCTTTACAAATGCGACGTCTCTTCATCCCGCTTCATTCACAAGGAGTCGAACGCAAGACTTTTCAAATCCCCCGCAGTAGCACTCAGTTTGCGTCTCAACGCATTAGTATCTCTCCAGTTCGCGAGCAGTCTCCCATATGTAACCGCTGGAATCTTCGAAAGAGTTCTACCTTAGAATGTTCAGGAGGTGGAGAGATAGAAGGTTCCAGAGCAATCTCTTTATCTCACGACAGTAGAGTACTTGTCTCTTCTATCGGTCGGCCGGTTGATTTTTTACCGATACGCTTAGGCCATAGCTGCTGCGTTATATGCTTTAATTGTGCTGCGCTTATATTTCCGATAGTTTCGTAATTTCAAGCACTTCCTGATTTCTAAAATAAATTGCTTTGTTCCATACGGAAAATGAAATGAAAGTAAAGATAAGGTATCTAAAAGAAAGGCATCTTGAGTTTTATCATAATTTATTATATTTTGAAACAGGGTTGCCATGAAAACACAACTTGATCCGAAACTTCAGGGGATGGGACAATCCGCGCACCTGATATTTATTTGCCTGATTGAAGTGCTGCACCCTTGTCCAATTAAAAAGTATATGCACTTACTGAGTTTAAATGCTTTAGGGTAGCTCGGAAAATTGACACCTTCGAGAAACTGGCTGGCTATCGTACATGTTACAGGCCCCTGTCGACTTTACATACACTAATAATCAAAATGTTTATATATAATGCCATGCTTGGAACGTAAATACCAAAACAGATGATCTCAAATATATTCTTTATTAATCAACACACAGTCGCTATATAGACATATGCCAAAAAGAGGAAAAAAAATATAAGATAGTCAAATTCATAATACATACAGATGAGACGGATCAGGGAACTATAAACGGAAAAGATTATAGGGACTTACAGCAATATACTGTGAACTTTGTGGGTTCGTGAAATTAAAAGTCCAATTGCTCAAACTCAAAATGTTCTTTATTTCCACCGAATTACAGTTGGAACACTTGCCGATTACATATAATTACGTAGCGCACACAATTAAAATTCACCAGTTCGTCTGTCACAGGTCCAATCTACACTCACAATTAACATACAGCTCCTCTGATACACGTTCACTCACTCGGCGCTCCTCCCGGCTGCTCGCCAAGAACTGACTGACTCGTCCACTGCCGGCCTTATATAGTGAAGATCGCCGTTTCTGGAAGTCTCGCGGTTCAGTGAATCATCCTGAAGGTTCCAGGCGTCCGGGGGAGGGGAAAGAGATGGCTAGTGATGTTTTCCAACCATCCCCCTCGTTAACGCTACAAGATAAATGGGTAGGCGTGGCCTGAATGCCTCCCTGCCGCCCACCCGGCTGCTAGCTGGCCGTGCCTTTCGATAATTAGGTGACAATACGGTGCATCTTGGTATTCAGTAAACAGTAACTTCCATTTATCTCGCTTTAACAGCTATTTGTTTGCAAGTCAATTGCAAACGCTCATTAGTTTTGTCCTGAAGTTTATTTTGGACCTCCGTCAGGATATTGCACAAAGATGTTCAAAAATAAATAAATAAACGCAACGACTTCTTTGGATTATAGGAAATTGATGAAATAGATTTTGAAATTGCCGCAGGATCCAGTTTATCACTTTCAAACATTATATTGGTGGGTCTTGAATTCATTATTAAAGGTTTAGGCTTTGTGTTTTTTTTTTTCCCCTGAGAATGCTGTTACACTTACAAGTTACCTGTTCTTCGAAACTGAGATTTCATTCGTGTTTTACGAGTACGTAGATAATATGATACACATATCAGAAATGCAAGCGGTTTTGGTCCAAAGTGATATTTAGGCCCTTTCGAGTACTAACGTAGGGAACGTAGATCCCTTCACCAGAACGGTAACTTTTGACTCTGTACCACAAAGTTGCTGGCTTCTTCCATTCCCAGTTATCCTCCAGCCGTCGATTGCTCAATATTTCTCAAGGCTTGAAAGCACGATGTGTAAATTTAGAAGTTGAGTTATTTTTGTGTTTCTTTTGCTCAAGTTATTAAATCGAAACAACTAGAAAATACTTAATGCGTTAACTTTATGACAAACTAGCCACTTTTTAACGACGTACCACTTAAATTACAACAGCAATTTACATGTAGATTCACAGCAGCCTGAAAACCTCCTGTCTTTCATTTGCTGAGCATTGTAGAAATTAGCAAGGCTGTTGACAGCAATACAGAAACACAAAATGCTACTTTGCTTTTTCAAATTATAAGTAAGCGCTCTGGTTGCACAAATTACATCATGACCTTCGTGCGACTCATATCCGTAAACAGTCCTTCAATAGCTTCTTCTTTAATTTCCTTAGTTGTACCACTATCATGGTGTTAGGGGATTCTTGTTCCTCTATCCCTTTTAAGATCGGGAAAGAACCAGGATAGATGATCAGCCCAATGCCTGATGTGAGGGTGAAGGAAGTGGATGATATATATGAGGGCGAGATGAATGATAGGAAAGATGATGGAGCAATTGATGGAATGCTGACGGGGGAAACCGGAGGACCAACCTAGTGCCATGTTGTCCACCACAAATCTCACTTTGCGGTCGCCTGGGATCGAACCCAGCCCGGGTGAGAGTCAAGCGGTCTAACCACTATGCCTTGCCTCGGCCCCTTCAATAGCTTGACGTTGAAAAATCGCAAGAATGGCTGCAGTTGGACTAGTAAATTTTATTTTTAAATTTAATATTAAAATATTCTATGCCTATATTAATATAATAAAGAGAACATTTGTGTATGCGTAGCGTAATCTCAAAAATCACTCAATTGATTTTGACAATTGTTTCACAATTTAAAATTCCAAAATGGAGCTATGAAACACCACCTTATTTCATTTCATTAAGTACTAAGATATTAAAACAATTAACAAAGCACTTGTACTTGAATATAAACACATTTTGGTTATATGGGAACATATTTGCCAAGAAAGCCATCAATTTTAGTGGAGAATGTTATAGGAGTATAAAAAGTTACTTTATAGAATAAGCATGTAAAATTACATCAATATCAAGTATATTTTCATTCGAAGCAATATGTAGAGTCCACTAAAATATACATATACACACTTTAAGGACTGTCTTTAGTTAAAGTACAAGGTTACTTTAGAATTTGATGTTCCACACTTAAGGAACGATGAGCGGTTGCCGCAGCTACTTTTCTTTTATGTTCTTTTACGGACCCTGTGTGTAGCTGGCCACGATTTAGTAATTAGGACACAGCAAAACGAAAGAGAATCGAATCTGTTCATAACGCTACGATGCGCAAGCGATACCAATGTCAAAATATTTTAATAATCCTCACGTTAGAAAGTTTTGCTTTATTTCCTGTTATTTATGGTGTAATGAACTTCGTTAGCAGGGCATTCGAAATAATCTTAGAAAGAGAAAAAATTGCTGAAGTTAGATATCAGTGAACCGATGCATTTTAATAAGCAACTGAGAAGACTGTTTCTAGATGGTCTCGGAGGATTATCTCGATTTTTAGGAATAGCGGGTATGTACAACATAAGTTTCTAGAGTAAAGAAATCACAAATTTAAGATATAATTGTAAAGAATGCTGTGATAAATGGAATTAATTCATCCTTGGAGCTTAAAAAGCTACCTATGCAACATCAGGCAACAATTTAGTATTTATAAAGCAGGACCGGCGGCACAAATGTAAATGTTTTGACACTACAGCGCTATATTTTGTTTACATTTTTGTTTTGCCTTAGAAGTTCAGTCATAAATGGGTCACGCATTTCATGACCTTTTGCGTTCTTTCTGTGGCATAACAACGCGTGGTAAACGAGGTAATCTTCCAATTATGGCAACTAGGAATCGAGTGGAAAGGAACTTCTGTTGGTAATTTACTTAATTGGGTAACAGCAGAAGGAAGGGCAGCACGAAGTCAAAAGCAGAAAATTCCTGAACTAGCATTTTGACTCCACGCCTAAACGAAGTTATTTATTGCTTTTGATTTTTAATGTTACATGTACTTATTCAGACCTAGACGGTTTATTTAATGTACTATACTGTGGCAGGTTTGATAGTTTATTAGAATTGAAACAGAATCAGATTATAGATTCAATTAATCCCCTAACAAGTGTAAATAAGTTACCACATTCTTTTACTGATGTCGGAAGAAACAGCTGGATGGCAATAGTACTTCAAAAATGACAAAAGTATTGAACAATTAAAACCAATAACGAATATCTTGGGAAAATCTGATGGCATAATAAGTTGTTTGAAATAAATTCTGCAATTTAAGAGATCAAAATTTTCTGTGTGGTAACCTTTTGACGCTTGTATAATTCACAGTATACAAAACTATACACAATTATTCATTCCGAATAAACAGGAGTTCATGAAGTTTGCTCCCAGAAAATAAGAAAAAAGTATTTAATTTTATTTGTGTAAATACTTAAACATGGTATTTTCATAAAATTAAAAGAAGGAAAAATTGTAATTTAAATGACAATTTGAGGTAGGTGCATTTTCCTAAAATATTCGTTCGCATCGTTCGAAGATGTGCTAGAGTCCGAATTTCCGTATTTATCCGACTTTTCGTTTTTGAGTATCTTTTGCACACGTACACACATTTTTCTCTAAAAAACGACTATTTATTTAAGGACATTTTTCAGCGTATACTTTCAGAAAAATCTCAAATTTGAAGTGAGAGAGAGTGAGTGAGAGTGAGAGTGAGAGTGAGTGATGTTTTAGGGCCCGTCGACAGCGAGGTCATTTGGGCCCGAAACGAATTTGAATTTTTGGGTGCTACTAATAATGTTGGAGAAACTAAAACATCTTGTTTTATTTACATGCTACGACATGTAGAATCACTCATTTATGCAAATATTTGAATGTGTTTATACCTCCGATAATTTTGTTCCAACCTACCTTAAAAGATTCAGCAACCCAATTTACGGAGTGAAGAAGCGTTTTTAGTAGAGGACGGACTATATTACATTTGTGTTAGGATGCTTTTATATATTTTTCATTTTATTAATTTTATATTTTTAAACTTTCACGTGCATTTATAAAACTAATTTATATACAATGTATCCTTTTGTAGTACCTGACAATGTCGGAGACATCGTATGGTTTAAATTGACGGAGGAATGTTTGTTTTTATTAAGTTTTAAAATCGGGTTAATGAAGGACATTCAGTGAACACTTTTGGCATGTCCTGATTTCGACATTTTTTTGCCCTCTTTCAGTTCAAAACCCATTTTGACTGTAGTTTCCAGTGTTATTTATGTGCATTAGTTTTGAAAATATACAGAGATTTAGGAAAAAAACCTACACAATTAAAAAAAGTAAATAAAATCAAATGTCTAGAAAAATGCAAGGGAAATAAACTAAAAAGTTTCTCTACTTTAATTTGACTACCAGAAGATTTTTGAACTGGAGACGAAAACTTTCTGTAGTCATGTAAGTGCCAGATAAGCATTCCTGTAGTAAAAGTTTCCATTTCGAGCCCTGGATGTTTTCCAGTTAGACATGTGAACTCTCTCTTGCGGCGTGGCCTTGAGGCCCAAGGCAAGATACTGTGGTTACGGTGTGGAAAGCGCACGGGTTCGACCACAGGTTTTGAGTATACAATGTACATACAAGAAAGGCATTTTGATAGTACATGGTTTGATGAGTGATGTTATTTGCTTGCAGATACCAGGCAGTCCACAGCACCAGCAGAGTTACCTATTGTAGGTGATCCATTTCATGACATCACTCTTGACCTGGTCTTTCCACGAGATAAACCCGTATTCATTCTCAATGGAAAGAAACTACAGCTTCTGGAACCACTGGATCGTGATCAAGAAAATCTTTCCCATATAGTGTTCCAGGTAAGAAAAACAGCATTTATTATCGGAGTCAGGGAATACAAAGAACCAGAGGTAGAATTGTAACGGCATCGGTGAAGAAAAGAAACTGCGTTGCTTTCACTTGATTCTCTACTCACTTTTCTAGTTCTTGTTAATGAGACAAAACTTTTAATACATTCCCCAGCCCCTAAAACAAAGAAGTTTCCCTATGTACATGCTGAAATATAATTCTTCGTTGTAAGTATAAGAAGAATGCAGTAGCTAAACCGATAGTCACATTTTTATCTCATTCTAATTGCTTGGCAATGAAAAGAAACGAATAGCGACATACCACTTGAATATTTGAACATCTAAACCAATACCAAAGAATATCTTAGAAATGGTTAACGCAAGTATTTACTATGAATAATATTAATTGTGTAAGATCTATATTGTTTGTGTAGTTAGATTTTTATTTCTACAATTTACGAAATATAAAAAAGCTATGGAGGGAAGTTATTCGTAACAGGCTATATGAGAAGTCGGAGGGAGGCCATCCCAAGGATCCACGATAGTGCAGAGGGCAGGGTCCGTACATTTCAGTTAGATGGAAACTTCCCCCGGCAGGCCAGACATCGGACATCTCACCCGACTGTGGTTCGGAAACAGTCCCACCGCTAGAGCTGGGTTCAGAGACTACCAGGTGAGAGATGATGTGAAATGATAATGGAGATGAAATGGAGAGACAGGAAATACAGGGGATGTAAGTAACCTCCCAGTATTGGCCTGGCGACCCGGAAGAACCCCCAGTAAAGCCAATGGGTCAGGTAGGTCGGACACGAGAATCGACCCCATGCCTCCTGAATGCGGGCCACAGACGAAACCAACTGAGCCATCCCGCCTCGTAAGAACTGCTGTTACTGTTGAAAATATTTTCGAAGTTGAAACATTTTATGAAGACCACCGACATCTTATGAATTTATTCGGAGACATTGGGCATTGATATGAGTGAAATCCAAAGAATTTTACATCAATAGTTGTACGTGAGAAACATTTGTTTTTAATGGATTCCAACAGTCTCCCGATGAAAACCAACGCATTGATTTCTTAAGCAATGTCGCTGATGGCACTTAAAATTTTGTTTGGAGTGTCATTACTGGTGGTGAATCTCAAATTTGTTACATATGATTCTGATAAGAAGGTAAATCGGCTCAGTACATCTTTCGAAAGGAGTCTAAGGCTACAGAATTCCAACAAATTCGCAGTTCTGGTATGGAAATGGTTGTTCCCCCCCCCCTTAAAAGGGGCCATATTGTCCATAGCATTAAAAGATAAGAGTACCGTTACTGGCAGTTGGTACACAAATGTATGCTTACAGTAAGTTTTTTTTAAAGTTTTTTTTTGGGAAAAACTCCCAAAATAAAAAGTTTATTATGACAACGCATCGTCGTATGCAGCAAAACTAACTTCCTGAGTACCTGGATGCCTTCAAGGTCAACACCATGGTCGCTCTGCCATACAACTCGGAGCTAGCGCTGTTTTCTGATTTCCGTTTGTTTCCGAAAATTAAAGTTGAAGTGCGTGGAATCGCCTTTTTGTCGTCAGATTGAAGCGGGGGAACATTCTGAAGTGCCCCAGGAAGAATGGTATCGTCGCTTTAAGGACTGGTTTCATTGAATGCCAAAATGTATAGATATTATAGAATATTTTGGTAAACAGCAGAATCATTTAAATTGTTTAAAAGTAATTTTTGTTATCAGTGTATTTCGGCGTGTTTTATTTGCAAGCGTTACAAATATTTAATGTCTTGCCCCCCCCCAAATAAAATTTTATATTTGCTGTGAGGGTACCAGGGTTTACAAGAAAGAAAATCTACGGAGTTTACTGGTCAGTATCATTAACCGTGCTACCATGGAAGGTAAAGGAAATGAAATTGCTGTATTGTTTCTGTATAAGACGATCGGACGGTAATCTGTGTGATTAAAACAGGGGTTGAAGGAGATATCAATTTTCTCTCTTATGTAATGTATTGTTCAAGAGGGTAACGCAGTTTAATTGAAGTATTTTTATTTATTTGGAGGAAAAGCAGTCGCATTGATATATTAACATACTTTGCTTTCCGAATATTATGATAAGAAATTCTCTCTCCATTTATCAGTCCAATTTGCAACAAAATATGGGTTAACAGATGTGGGCTTCGGTTAGAAATGAATATATCCTTCATGCTATCTGATTACTTAATCAGATAAGTGGAACTATTAGTTCAAAAATTTTGCGAGAAATTCGATATAAAATATATTTTAGAAGTCCGGTATTGTTTAATGATAAATAAGTATTGGAAAGTGGGCTGCGATTTTACAAGAATATTTGGCCACAAATCAAACTAGCACTTTCGTAGTACAGTTGGAAAGAGTGACCACAGAACGTAGTTGAACGGATAGTCTGAACTTGCTCCCTGACATAGTTGGCAGCATGCTCACATTTCATGCTTCAGGGCCTGCGTTGCCTTTTCAAAACCTGTAATACCTGATGTGTGCATTTGTTTCATTAATTTATTTGTACCTTGAAGTATATATGCTTTCAGTTTGCTTGTTTAATCTTATTTTACCACTAGTGCCTGTGCAATAACAACTTAGCGTAAAACAACTACTGAAGAAATAAATTAAAGATCATGTTGAAGAACTTGAACAAAAAAAAAAAAAAAAAAAAAAAAAAAAAAAAAAAAAAAAGGTTTAAGACGGAGTCTATCTTTCCACTATAAAACATATAAATCAAAATACATGACAGCTGTTTCAACTGAGAAAGGGAATACCTTTGAAGAAGCCAGTTATTCCTTACCTCTTTACCTTGTAAAAATCGGTTACCTAGACAGATTATGAAGATTAATAAGTTAGAAACGATAAGTAATTTTATAAACTTTAATATTTAAATAACCTCGGTAATAGAGGCACCAAGCAAGGGCGCCACCATAACGTGTGAAATGGAAATTAAGTTTTATATAACTGCTATGGTGCTCAGGATCCCAATCTATCGTATATTGGAAGGAAACACTGCTTTATATTGCTCATGGGCCTCTTTATCAGACTGGAGGTTCTTTTATATGCCATTAATCTACGATGTGGGACCACCGGCTTTTCTTTCCTACCGATGAACTCTTACGTCTGAAAAACACCGATCCCCCACCGCCAACTTTGAATCCGCGACATCGGAGGACCTCAGGCTAACGAGTTCAACTGGTTTCGGATGTCCTGGGTTGAATCCCTGGGGCTGACCAACCTAACCCAATATTTTTTTCTTGGTGTTTACGTCGCTGGTTTCATAACTTGATCCGCGAATTTTCCTGTCACCCCTAAATTCCAATTAATTTTTCCTCCTTCGCCACCATACGAGACACTAGACTGATGACCCACCCTGGATGTACTATGGCCCAAAGTTTGCTTCTTGACAGGCTACTGACCCTAGCCACTGGTTTGTAATTCCTTGGGATTTAAGTTCTTCAAAGAGAAGGGTGATCCATTTCTAACAATATAAGCCGGAACAGTGCATCATATGTTGTACTTAACAAGTCTGATGATTATTTTAACACTTATACTGCAACAGTGCAGGAACTTTATAGGAAAGATATGAAAACTCCGGGACATTACTATCATAATGGGTTTTCCGAAACAATCTCTATTGGTCGGCTATAACTTTCTTATGGAGAATTTTAATTCTGAACAAAAGTCATTTAAGTTCCTGAGCTAAGATATTATTGCATTTATATTTACTTTAACTTAAATTAATTCTAATTATTAATATTAAAAGTCTTTGATATTTAATTTAA
This sequence comes from Mantis religiosa, assembly GCA_030765055.1. Classification (NCBI taxonomy): domain Eukaryota; kingdom Metazoa; phylum Arthropoda; class Insecta; order Mantodea; family Mantidae; genus Mantis; species Mantis religiosa. The sequence goes on along the minus strand of CM060950.1, from coordinate 82,419,771 downwards.
TTTGCTATTGCTCAGGAAGAAAACGAAAAAATCAATTTCATTTTACGTTTTCCCTCCTTCAGAAACAAAATTACTGAACGAAATGTGACATTTCTTTAAGGTGATCCAATTCCTTATCAACACTTATTTTGATATTTTGGTGCTTCTGAAGTTTATATTTAAATTTTCTGCCCTTTTGTGTTTTGAGGTCTTGGTAATCGCTTAAGGTGTTCTGGAAATGATAACCTACTTTAGAAATCCTAAGGACGACGCATGGTGACATTACTTGATATATACTGAGCAAGAGGCTTTTTATAGAACCTGGGTCGACTTCTCCAAGCATATTATTCCTAGATATTGGAGATGAATAATATGTTGCAATTCAGTGCGAAATAAATAGCAAAATGGAATATGGAATTACTTGAAATGCTTTAGCGAGATGCTAATTATGGGCAATCAGTATTATCTTCGTTTCTTAAATAAATCACTCTACTTAACAGTTACAAAGGAAGTGGCTACTTCCTCGCAATATCGTTTCACGAATGTTTTCTTGCCATTAAGGCCGAATTAGATAAAATTTATCTCATAACAGAACTGGCAATGTACATAACTTAGGTGTATATAAACGAATGTTCTTAACACGCTTTTTGTAAAGTTCCACATACGCCAATTTGCTCCATGTATGCAGCTCAAGAAAACATCTTGCCACTTAAAAAGGGGCCATTATGTTGCAGATCAAGCTGGGATTTTTTTTAAAGTGAAAGTAGATTGAAAATAAATTACCCGTATCACGGCTTTCTCTTTCATAGACCCAAGTTTGGAAAAGAAAACCTTGTTATTTACAAATAATAGTCGGGATTCACCAATAATATCAAATTCCTCTGTGTGTGAAAAGGTATTAAAAGAGAATTTAGAAAAATCGTGGAAGGTTTATCTCTTACCTTGTTTTCCAGAAAGCACCCGTCACTGGGAAAAGAATGAAACTGTGACCGATTTTCTCTTCTCTAAATGCAACGTTGGTTGTGAGTTATCTTAATTTGGTCTTGCAAGCAGATACTCGTAGCTTCGAGGGGAGCTATTAACCCTTTCTAGACAGCTGATCATTAATTAAAATACATACCTAACTCATTTACAAGTTAAAATATCTTTCTTTCCTCGTTGAAAAGGATCCTACTGGAGGAAAATCGAAACACTGGCATTGTTTTCGATATACTTTCACTATAAAAATTCGCAGCTCAATCTGCAGCATCATTGTGATAGGGATCCTTTCTAAGAGGGTAAATCGAGGCTTTTATATCTCTGCTGATATTTCAAAAGTTACTACGTGTAGCTCGAAAATAAGGAGACTCTCGTACATTTATGCCTAATTAAATCTGTCAATTTTAAAGGTATTAAAGATTCCCAACGTGTCCAAACCAGTGACAAACTTGTGTGAAAGCTGATTACAATATTGAAATTGTATCACGTTGATTCGCTGGTTAAAGCTTTGTCCTTTAGTTACAGATTAGGATTTTGACAGAATTATTGAGCAAAAGCTGCTATTGAGAGACCATTGCTACGGCAGAAACTACCACCTCATGTTTTCTTTTCTTACAGGACAGTAAAAGAACATAATTGTATCATATATATACTGCATTCCAAAATAGTTAAAGATTTAAACTTGGAAATAGAAATAACTTTAAGGACTTAATCTCAGGTAGGTTGTAGATTATATGTATGTGTAGTGTTTAGCGCCCTGTTTTACTACATGCGGCACCACAGGCGGTGACACTGATGATACATAAAATGAAGAGGAACATCGGTGGAATGAGATGGCAGGGGAAACAGGATATCCCGGAGAAAACTCGCCCCAGCGCCGTGTTGTCCACCTCACTTAGCGGTCGCCTGGGATCGAACCCGGGCCGCCTTGGTGAGAGTCGAGCGGTCTAACCACTCAGCCACGGCGTGGCCGGGTAGGTTGTAGAGCTACCCCATTCATTTGACAATCGATAAAAAGAGCACCTCTCGCTCAGTGACGTAGGCGTCAGGGGATACAGGGTGGGGACGGTGATCAGTCTAAAGTTACAAACAAATAGCTGTTTAACTAAATAAACCTTTACTTTAACTAAATAATTTACATACTATTATTAGTAGTTGGGAAAGGGGTACACTGCTCTTATTGCAAAAATCTGCTCCCCTTGTATGTATATGCTCTCCTTCTGCTAAAGTAAAATGGCAAAATGTGTAATATGGAGTGTATTGTTGTATTTACTTTCCTTCCATTTCGCCCTTCCTTGCATTGTTACATATACCTTCAGTATTTCTGAGAATGTTGCTTGCTGGCTTACTTAACTACCGTAAACCGCACATTAGATACCATTCTTTGATGGTCAGGTTAGACATTTTTTTTTAATTTGTCATCCAACACTAAGTTATATTGGACGATGAATGAAATGGATCAAATGGTGCTCAAATGAGCCCAGGATCCACAGAGCTTAGTTACTGGGCATTCACCTTTCAGGATAAGGGAAAACCCTGGAAAAACATTATCCAGATAACTCACCCTGACCGAGATTCGAACTCGGGACCTCATGAACGTGAGGCAGACACGCTGCCATCTATGCTACCGAGGCGGGCAGACATAGAAATAGAAGCTTTTGTGAAAATTGTTTGTTTAAACGATAACGGGTAGAGAAAATGATGCGAATACTAGATATTTGTTTCCACGCACTACTGGTCCGCAACGTCTTCCAGCCGACTAGAGAAGCAGAATGCGGAAAACAGTTTCCGTTCCTACTGTACTGATACTCTCCTGGCTTGGAAGCACAGCTTAGGCCAGAACGACGAGTTTAGGATACAGAGTTGGAGTGGACTAGCACTTGTGTTTTAATAGCAAACCGTTTTTGGAACGGATTACTAGGAAAGAAAGATTCTCCTAAATACTCATGACTGAGGTGTTAGGAATTCCTTGGCATGTGAAGCAGGCTTCTAAGGAAAATGTCTCTGACAGGACTTTGATACATCCCAATTTGGGAACGTCCCTATGCAACTGTGAACCCCGCTTTGCCTATAAACAGGGCCGCGTACAATTTTTGTGTGTGTGTGTGTGTGTGTGTGTGTGTGTGTGTGTGTGTGTGTGTGTGTGTGTGTGTGTGGGGGGGGGGAATAAAAAACATTGAACTAAATTAACGTAGGTAATGTAAAAAGGTTTATTCGATTTTTAATTGATTACTGGAATCGTTATCAAGTTTGTATCGTCAGATTTGTTCGTCTGTTGTATGAAAAAGAAAGAAAAAAGTTGAAGTACAATTTGTATTGTGTGGTGTAATGTGAAGTATTAAATAATAGTTTTTGTAAATGTGTGAAAGGAACTATAACATTATTGGTAGGCGTGGAATGTTCAAGGATCTGTTTAGTCGCGTGTACATATATGAACTACTTATCTTGGGATTGGAGTACACAGATGTCCTATAAATCTTTGGAATCCGAATTATACCACTAGTGAAATTCAATAACTGCAGTAGTTGATTAAAGAAACTCGAATCAGCTATTTGCAGTCTTGCTGTATAGTCTATTTTATAATTAGACTGACTTCTCAACTAAGGTGCTCACAGCAGTAAGTGGAACTAGCTCTTATCACGTTGTTTACTAGACGTGGGGAAGATATTCTGATGCCTCTGATTGGCTGAAGTTGATACGAATCGATTTGTATTAGCTTTAGCCAATCAGAGACAGAATGCCTTTCCCACGTGTAGAGCATCACGTAATAGGAGCTGGTTCCACTTTACTACTGTTAACACGATGTCCTAATTATAAAATGGACTGTACGAGGTCTGCGGAATGTAACCGGTGAACATTTAAAAAATAGAGGACTTGTCCCCGATGTTCGATGTTTCTTGTTAAGCAAGGTTTACACCACAAACATCAAGTTAGGGTCATTAAATTTCCTCACAAGGTCAGCACTACATGTAAATCCTCTTATATGAGACATGTCTGTTTTACTTTAGGTAAATGACCCTGGAAAGAATTGTTTGTAGACAGGTGAAGTCACTTTAATTTAAAACACTCGAAGGCGTAACGTAGCACTTTTCAGCGGAGAGAGTTGCTGAAGATGAGGAAGGACCTCCTTGTTAGTTAAACTTTTCATTTCTTGGGTTTTATTATTGCAGCGAGAATCTAGTTGTTACTGAGCACCATAATCTGCCTCAAATTAGTACGATCCTGTGTAAACATATGGGAGGAGAGAAACAGTTCGGTTTCTGCCTCTATGCATACCAATGAATTTTCCTCCACCAATCAAGAGCCTAAATGCGTTCTGTTAAAGTATTATTTTTTGCCTCCCATATTTGCTCAACAGATCTTTCTAGTTTGATACAGTTTATAGCGCATAGTTCTGTATCTTAGCTTGGAAATTAACGCATTCAGTCATTCCGCGTGCATCACCGCTGTTCTCAGAGCAGCTCCCCCACGTGTCACTAGTGATTACTCCTCATTATTGATTTCTTTTTCACTCCAATCTGCAAGCACCACTTCTGTGCTAATATAACAGCCAAGAGAAAATGGTGATTGTGTAAGCAAAATCCGACTCGAAGGAAGCACGTACACTGGCATACCTTTGCCTGAGGCAAGAAGGGCATAGGCGATCATATTGCATTTTTTAAATAGATAATTTTCAAGACAAAAATGGCCACTGATATTTAAAATATTTAAGATGAATTCAGTAATTTTAATGTTAGAAAATACCAGGTAATTAAGCCAAAGAGAAGATTAAAAAGCCCTATCCCACCAATGATAATTCTGCCAAATTAATGGCCCAGTAATTCAGAAACCAAGTAAGATGTCCAGTCTGAAAATTTTACAGTATATTAATTAACGATATCTTCAATAATTGTCCTGCGCCGTGGCGTAGCGGGATAAGGCAGCATGTCTTGGTCCCTGGCCACGGAAAGCGGCCCGGGTTCGATCCCACCCATGTGGTGGGGATTTTCGGTCCCGGGTATAGGACCGGTGCCCACTCAGCATCGTGAGGAAAGTGAGGAGCTTATGCTAGGTAAGCGGCCCTGGTCACGAAAACCAACATTCCGGCTGGGGGATGCCGAGATGCTGACCACATCTCCCTGTATCGGTTGGATGATCGCCCACCTCTGCCGTGCGTAAGTGGGCGTGAGGCCGGCAGTCGGGTTAGTAGGCCTTGGCCCTCTAAGCGGTCGCGCCATGGTTATCTTCAATAATTTTTGAAAAAAAAAAAAAAGAATCATTTATACTAGAAAATGTTTTTCGTAGAAAAAAAAAACTTCAGAAGAAACACCTAAGTTCGCATATATATAATATGCATAGAAGGAAACTTCTTTGTTTCAGACGACAGATGCTGCCATACTTTATAGCAGTAGCAACCAAAATACCTTTAAAAAATCGCCTTAAGTTTGCTACTCTTACAAAATGTATGTTAATTTTTGTTTCTGCAAAGTGGTGTAGAATTTGCAGTGCAAAACGGCAGATGTAGGACAGTTTTATTTAAAATATAATTATTGTGCCTGTAGCGATAAGATATATCTCAAATTAAAGAGATCACAATGAATGAGTCTGCAAACACTCCTCCTCCTTCTCCTCCTCCTCCTCCTCCTCCTCCTCCTCCTCCTCCTCCTTCTCCTCCTCCTCCTCCTCCTCCTTCTCCTCCTCCTCCTCCTTCTCCTCCTCCTGCTGCTGCATTTTCTCCCCTTAAGTCATCTTAGCGAAAATTATCGCTTCAAAATTACCAGTTTTAGCAGATGTATTTAGGAACATAATCCAGCTGTATTGTCAGCGTTCGTTTGGTAGGGTTCATGTATGCACTTTGCTAATCTCAGGAACAGATTTTTTATTTCGGTTAGAAAACACGTATTCCCTACAATTTCTATTGCAACCTGAATTAGGTAAAATCTGTTAACCTATTTCTGGTTTTATCTCTGAGATAAGCAACTGGGTCAGCAGGTAAGGTTACGAAGTGTCTCATTTGCAAACCAAGGACATTGTCAAGTTTCTTGAAGAAATAATTGGCTTGTTAATATATGCTTGCTGAAACCTTGAGCAAACTTCTAGATAATAGTAACCTTACATGCTCAGTGTAAATACATGACGTGAAATATTTCATTGATTGACTCAATGTTCATTTATGAATGGGGATTGGATTGGATTATGTTATGGAGGGGACTCATGGTCTAATGTACCTATGCCCCAAGCGGGTCATTCCCGGTAGGAAGGATGAGGTGAGAGGAGACAGAGAGGGGCCGTATCAAAGAGTCGCCGCAGTATCCCACCACTTCCTACCGCGGAAGTATTTACCAGAAGTAAGTCATCCTGTCGTGCAGCTCCGAGACTCCCGCCTGCTCTTCTACCCTGAAATAGACCACCAGATGAGAGAGGATGTGAAATGATAATGGAGATCAAATGAAGGGAGAGAAAATTCGGGGGATGTAATTAACCTACCCAGCATTCTTCTGTCGACCCGGGAAAACTTCCGAAAATACCCAAGGGTCAGGTAGGCCGGCCACGGGAATCGAACCCGGACCTCCCGAATGCGGGCCACAGACGAAACTGCCTGAGCCATCCCGCTCAGTTTAAGGAATAGGAACTAAAAAGTATGGATTTCTTTCCTCTTTCTCTACCATTTATCTAGTAGGCAGTGCATTCCATCCAAAATATGTCGAGATTTCATTGGAATTATGGGTTTAGAGACTCCCTAAATAAAATAGACGCATTTTAAAAAAATGCCCTTGAATATTATTTTAAAAATAAATTTTGGATAAATTTTTTAAGTTCAGCATTTTCCATTGATGCGATAGGAGTATTTTGAGGAAAGTATTCCATCCCCAAACTGCCTTTCATGAAGTCCTCTTCAAAGAAATAGATTTTGAATTATAGTGTACAAATTATAAACAATAATACATAGACAAAAACACCATGCACAAAAATTTAGATGTCTGTAAAACACTCAAAGTACTTCAAATACATTTTTTGTGACTTAGGCCATTTCTGAGTTATTTGTCGTTAATGATATGAACTTTCCAGTGCTTCATTGTCTTGAAAGTCATCATTCTCCCGAAAATATAGTAAGAGTATGGAATTTTAAGGCCAACTGCAAACGTTCTATCTTTAACTGAAGTAGATGGAAGAAAACAACTCGTTGTAAGAATATTTATAGAAGTTATATGAAAATAAATGATGGTGGACAGAGAATGTCCAATGAATGCAACACATAAACTTTTTGCAGAATAGTTTTATATCTCATTTTTTTAATGCATCACCTTTTCTTAAGCCCTTTATCTGTCAGTCCAGGGTACAATAATTAACTTTATCTGCCTGCAGAGGCTTACTTTTATTTAACTTCTATAAACTATTATTACAAAGTATATATTTTCTTTTTTCTAGTGAATATTGATCCAGATAAGCGTTTGCAGAAATAACTTCATATACATTTCTTTGTAGACAGGGTGGGCCAAAAAATGCCGTCGACGCTTAGTATGTTGCGCAGGGCCGGACACTGGCCATTTTTAAAAGAGGACCCTTTGTCCGGAAACGCACTGTTTGGATGCTGCAGAACGTCTAAGTTGGAGTACTGGTATCCTAAGTGCATGTTTGAGCGGATTAAAATCCGCATTCGCAGATCTTTCAAAGTCGCCGACACACATTTAATGTTACCCTATGGGCAGAAATAATTGCTGACTATATCATTTGTACGTATCTACACCTAAACAGACTAATAGAATCGATCTACAGATATATTTTGCCTATATTATTGGAGGACGTCCCACTACACATTCGGCAGGTAATGTGGCTGCAACACGACGGAGCTCCAGCACACTTTGAGAGAAATGTGCGGAACCACCTCAACTTTACATACCCCAATCAATGGATTGGTAGAGGGGGACCAGTTCCATGGTCAGCAGGATCACCAGATCTGACATCGCTGGATTGTTTTCTTTAAGGTAGTATGAAAACCAGTGTTCGCTACTCCTGTAACGATAAGAGGAGGACGCCATTGCACGAGTACATGGAGCGATTGCCATTCTGTCAGGTCAGCCACGCTTATTGCAGCAGGTGTGTGAAGCTCAGCGCCGCCAATGCAGGTTCTGTATTGACGTAGGAGGTACCCAGTTCGAATCCCGTTTTTTATGTTAAACTGCTTTGTGCTGCATACCTTTTGCTCACTATATTGACATGTAGTACAGACACTTTGATGGTCTACTGCGCCCAAACCGTGCGTTTCCAGACATGGGATGCTGCTTGGAAAATGATCCGTTTGCCAGCCTGCATAATATACTGAACATTGTCTGTGTTTTTTTTTTTTTTTTTTGCACAATCTGTATACAAGATGGATACTGAAGCGATATTCATATTGTAACGCGAGCGCTGGAACACCCTGTGAACCAGCTGGGAACGGAAGGCAGGGGAGGACCGCGTTAGCCACACCTCCCCCTCGTTTGTCTTGTAGTGGTGACAGGCAGTGGTTGGGAGGAAAAACATCAGTGTGCCGTCTGTTTCTGTCCACCTGGTTCCAGAAATTACGGAATCTGGAACATTCTCCTGGTCACTAGAAACCGGCGATATTCCTATATAAAGAGGGTTACAGACAGACAGAGTTGAGTTGGTCAATCAGTTGGTTAGTGTGTGTGAGTGAGGACAGTTCTTGGTGTAAGAAGGCAGTGTTAGTTAGTGACGTGCGTGGAAAGGAGCGCCGTGTTAACGAACGAGACTGTGTACGTGCATCGGAGTTTACGTAGTCGCGAGTACAAGTGAGATTGTAACGGACGAACTGGTGAATTGTAATTGTGTGCAGCACGTAATACTGTGTAATTGGCAAGTGTTAAACTGTAAGTCGGTGGAAATAAAGAACATTTTTGGGTGGTGAAATTGAACTTTTCATTTCACGAACCCACAAAGTCACACTGGTGTCAGGAAGCGGGAAAACAACATCACCGAACATTACAACCATGGACGCGGCATTGGAAAAATTTTTGGAGAAGATGATGGAAATGAAGGCCGAACTAATCTCGGAAATGAAGACGGCTAAAGACAACATCACCAGGAAGATGGAAGAAATGCAGGCCGAATTAACAGAGACGCTGGAGACTAGAAATAACCTGGCCGCGGAACTGAAACTAATCAGGACGGCTAGGGACATCACCGAGAAGATGCAACAAATTAAGGCCGAGTTAACCACGGAAATGAGAGCAGCGAATGACCGTCTGGCTACCGAAATGAAGGTGGCGAACGAGGCTCTCGCCGCCAAGTTTGAGGAACGGTTGGCCGGCGTGAGGGATGACGTCACGAATCTGGGCAAGCGGAAGGGTCAAGTAGACGACCGCCTTAATGATTTAGAGGAAAAGGCCGACAACATCGCAAAACCCCTCACCCGCCTGACGGAGGAAAACCGGCCTTATGTGTGGACGGAGGACGCCGAAGACGCTTTCCAGCACCCGAAGGAGACCCTGTGCAGTGCTCCAATTTTGGGTTTCCCGCAACCGGGTGGCGCCTTCATTGTGGACACCGACGCTAGTGACCATTGCATCGGAGGTGTCCTATCGCAGAACCTGGAAGGCCAGACAGCACGTTGGGTCCAGAGGCTGCAGGAGTACGACTTCACCTCGGAACATCGTAGAGGGAAGAGTCACGATAACGCAGACGCCATGTCCCGAAGACCCTGTTCAGTAGAGTGCGGTCAGTGCACCAGAGTGGAAGAGAAGGAGCGTGCCGCAGCAGCCCGAGTAGTTGTGGCAGTGCCTGCTGAAGGCTGGGATAGCGCAGGCCTGAGGAGGGAGCAGCTGGCGGACGCAGACTTGGGGCCACTCTTGAGGGAAGTGGAGGCAGGGACGAGGCCAACCTGGGAGGACATCGCACCGAGGAGCGTCACCTACAAGTCGTACTGGGCCCAATGGGACTCGTTGAAGACCAGAGTGGGCGTGCTGTTCCGGGTATGGGAGTCACCCGATGGGAAGGCGCAGAGAGGACAGTTGGTACTTCCCCGGAGTAAGGTCCCGGAAGTCTTGGAGGAAGTGCACGCCGGTACTTCAGGAGGACACCTGGGAGCGAACCGAATGATTCACAAACTACGGCAGCGCTACTTCTGGCTCAGACTCCGGGCAGATGCTGGTGGTACACCTGGACCGCCTCGCACGCTACGATGGGGCTGTTCGGGGCGAACAGCTTTGAGGAGGGAGCAGTGTAACGCGAGCGCTGGAACACCCTGTGAACCAGCTGGGAACGGAAGGCAGGGGAGGACCGCGTTAGCCACACCTCCCCCTCGTTTGTCTTGTAGTGGTGACAGGCAGTGGTTGGGAGGAAAAACATCAGTGTGCCGTCTGTTTCTGTCCACCTGGTTCCAGAAATTACGGAATCTGGAACATTCTCCTGGTCACTAGAAACCGGCGATATTCCTATATAAAGAGGGTTACAGACAGACAGAGTTGAGTTGGTCAATCAGTTGGTTAGTGTGTGTGAGTGAGGACAGTTCTTGGTGTAAGAAGGCAGTGTTAGTTAGTGACGTGCGTGGAAAGGAGCGCCGTGTTAACGAACGAGACTGTGTACGTGCATCGGAGTTTACGTAGACGCGAGTACAAGTGAGATTGTAACGGACGAACTGGTGAATTGTAATTGTGTGCAGCACGTAATACTGTGTAATTGGCAAGTGTTAAACTGTAAGTCGGTGGAAATAAAGAACATTTTTGGGTGGTGAAATTGAACTTTTCATTTCACAAACCCACAAAGTCACAATATGTTTAAAAGTGGGTCTCTGTATGCTGGCTTTGAAAATCCATATTAACAAAACTGGAATTTCCTTAAGGTTACATCGTTAGTTGGGTGATGTGGTTTACCACTAATACCACTGGTTGAGCTGTTTAGGTCAGGTAAAACGGCGGGGGTTGGAGATTATACCGTGCATCTTTTGTCTATGGTAGCTTTGATTTTGGTTTACACACAATTTCAAGGGGAACTTGATCAATTTACCAGGTACTCTACAAAATATAAGATACTCTAAGCATGCAGCAATCAAGTTACTTATACTTAAAAAGGGCAGAGATGCGCAGGCAAGTTGTCAAAAGTCATTGCGGTAAATACATTACGTTATTCATTGTTTTTATTTGATCGCTAAGAAGGTAAATAAGGAACTATATATTTTGTCATTTTTGCCTTAAGGAATGTTTTCAATATACCGACTACAAATTTAGAAAAATGTGCTCTAGTATACATTGTTGTTTCAAATATAATAAGGAAGGAAAAGTTTAGGACATTTTTAGTCAAAGTGCGCAGCGACTGTGCATTATAATAAATTGTATTTCGTTGCTAAGGCTTGCAGTTTATCGATATTTGATATCTCATTTGCCAATATGGGGCTTTACCTAAGCCATTTGGAATTTTATGTTGCCGAAAATCAGCCTTTATGTATATGCCAGGCATGGTCACCCTATTCCGTTATGTATGTTTGTCAAACTTCATTTGATTGTAAACTCTCTGTTTCAGCTTATGTGTACTGTGAGAGCAACGAAAAAGCAACGATCGATACCCATCATTGTTCGAGTCTCCGACATCAATGATAACGCACCGCAATTTGTGAACACGCCCTACGAAGTAAATGTATCTGAGGTAAGTTACTTTAAAACTAAAAATTCACGTAAAATATATAGAAAAGTGAAATAAAAAACTTTATTTTTAGTGTGGAGTGAACTTTACTTGCAACTGCTAGCAAATGTCTGAATACTTGTCTTCATTTGCAAGTTTGTGTTTTCTGTATATTAAGCAGATAAGATGCTGCAACCCACTCAAAAATTGTAATACGAGATTTCACAGAAAATACGTGTTTTCAAGCCCTCTGAAAAAAAATCATGTCTAGAAACAATTTCGTGTGTGCGTGCGTGACTCTAAAAGAATTCTGCTAAATGCCTGTCAGTTCAGTATTTTCCAGAATGCCACACAAAGATTATCAAGAAAAGATAATATTGAACTAGCCTTTACATGGAACGTGTTTGGAATGTTGGATTTTCTCAAAATGGATTTAACGATTTTTAGTAGAAAAACATATATTAAAGGCATTTACATGATGAAAGGGATATCTTAGCCTGCGAAGTCCTCTTCATTCGGAAGGAATTTTTTGAAATTTTGTATAACGGGCGTTTGTTGATAGACAAAACGTACTACACAAAAATTTAGATGATTTTAATAAACCCAATTTATTTCAAATTATTTTTTCTTTTGTGACATAAGATATTTCCGAAATATCCGATAGGGGTATGGCTCGAATTGCTCAATAATTCGTTATTCTTTGAAAGTCCTGTCCATTTTTAGTTGTTGGTCGCTATTAGGGGAAGGGAACGGGTATGGAATGTTCGTCCAGTTACCAAGTGTTTGGCTGTCGCTAATTCTTTTGTATACATGAAAATGTGAAATTTATCTATTTTTCGAAGGTTCGATTAAAATAAATTAGATAGAAAAGTAAGTTTTTATAGGAAGAGATTGCACATCTACTTTAAACGACAGAGAATAGAGAAATTCATGTAAATATAACATCAAGTTTACTTTTGTTGGATTTTTTTTAAAAAAAAAAGAAGTCGTGAAATTTACACTTTAAAAGTAAGTTGGTATTAGGAAGTGAATGAAATGAATGACTGAGCTTGTGTTTAATGAACATTTACCGACTGTGATTTTTACACATAGGGGTTGGCAACACCATCGATAAATAAAATGAATGTTCAGTTCACCCGCATTCCTCAGTTCCTCATCGTTTTCACTGACAATATTTGTTTTACTTTCGCTGATCTCCTAGAGCACTTCGTAATCCCGAATTTGCATTTTCCATCTGTTTCAACATTTTAGATGGAACTCCCGTGGGTATAAAACGGGGTGAGTGGCCTTTATCCGTTTGAAGTTTACACGGTTTGGCGAACCCTTCCGCCCACCCTCCCCTCGACAGACAGAGGCTATTAAGCCAACTTCTAATTTCAAATCCCGAATAAAAAATACTGAAAAGTCTTTACAGCGCTTGAATGTTAAAATACGAATACATTTGTAATTTACGTCCTCCAACATTAAATCATATCTGACGGTGAATGAACTGGGTGAAATGATGCTTAAATGAGTCCAGGGTCCAGGAGCTTACAGTTACTCGACATTCGTCTTGAAGGATAAGGGAAAACCCCGGAGAAACCTTATCCAGGTAACTCACCCTGACCGAGATTCGAACTCGGGACCTTTTGAACGTGAGACAGACACGCTACCTAGGTGGGCTAAGAATATATTGAAGGTATTATAAAGTACGCATCTGTACAATAATATTTGTCGTCCACATCGCCGATTATATTTAATTTCAAACACTGCATAGATGGCTACAGCTAAGCTATGGAGAAATGCTAAATGAACGACAATCGATCCCGCTTATAAGGGTACGACTTGGCTATTTTATTTCTTTGTTTTAATTGGCATTTTGTCAAGTACTGGAGATGTTGAAGTGAAGTCAGTATCAATACCAGTGAGTAAACCTTATTCGAGTTCCAAGGTCCGTTCAACAAACTACTGCTGGCCAGATCCTTTTAATAGATCTTATGTAAGTTTTACTCTATTTCCTCATTATGCTGCAAATATACTAAAAATATACTAAATATGTATCTAAAGCTATAAATGCTGATGTACCTACTGGTCTTGTGTAATCGGAAGTAATTTTTTGAACGGTTTCAAAGATGTAATATTAATCTTTTTTAAAAATTTAAATAAGGCATTCATTTTATGACACGTGTCACTCTTCAACTTCCTGATTTCAGACTCCACAGTAGTTCAGTGCTAAAAGAATACAATAGCGATGCCCAATCTTCTGTCCTTAGTGCTCATGATATCACCTTTTTCTGCTGCATCTCTTTCGTTTTGTATATGAAGCATTTCTTTTCACTCATTCAGGTAGCCAAACATTAGAGAGAGATTTGTTTTCGAGTTTCTTGAATGCAACATAGCTCGCCTAAAAGTAGGTGGAGACAAATCCGCCTTTCCTTCCTTCGCATGAGGTTACACACCACTGGAACAGAAGCTAAATGGATGTCAGGTAAATCGAAGAACACTCCAAGGGGAGGATTAAACTTCGTGTTTCCTCCAGTGGTAGTTCCGGTTTAGATAATCTTTCTGATGGATCTTCGTGAGATTTACTGACAATGTAAATGAACATGGGATTGTTTAAGCGTCTTACTCTCACCAGACCGGACTATGGAAGCCATTGAGATAGGAGGGTTGTGTTGTGGTTTCCAAAGAAGCGCTCTAAAAGGTGGGAACAACTCAGAATAAGATTGCTGTGTTATCCGGTAGTTTTACAGTACACGATAATGTTGCGTCAACGTTTGTGAATGTTGCTGCTGCCGACCTCAAAAGCGTGTAAACCTCCAAGGTTAGTCTTTGCTGACTACGTCAGAAAGTATTTCTAATGCTTCATAAAGGTGTAAATGATATTTCATGGATGACATACGAAGTGCGCAAGCCAGATAAAAGTATCACGGAAATGCTGAAATATTGTGGTGTTATTTCCGTTTCTTTAAGTTTCCAGGATTCAGCTCTTACTCTTTCGTTGACAGTAATCCAATCTTAGGCTAGTGGGTTAGAAAAGTCACAGAAAATGGATCTTTCTTTTCGCTAATCACGGATTTTTCTTTTGCTGACTCAATTTTCGTATTGATTCATATTCATTTATCTCGTTAACCAAGAGATACAAGCACTATTAAGTTAAATACGAGCATAAATACAAGCATTATTAAGTTACTTATATAAACAAACAAATGTAAACTAAGGGAGAGTGAACTTAAAAATTTTAGTTTCATAAATTAGAATTCCATAACGGGTTAAACATTTTTCACACCGCGTTTGGAAATGTTTACGTAAAACAAAATAATGAACTCAATCAATAATTTTTTTCAAAACTTAGATATTATTCTCAACAATTTACAAAAGTTATCTGCCTTGTGATCCTTGTTTGAAGGAGCCATGAGGCAGAATAATTTGAAACTCAGTAGTTCGATCACAAAATCGATACGTATAAAAAACTGCATCCAAAATGTTAATATTTTATATTTAATAATTGATGTGAACTTATACATAATGAGATACACAGAATCCTAAGTAGCATTTTGGAAACTTATATCTCGAGTTTGTGTTTTTTATGGAACCCGGTATATACCATATCGAGTTTTAGTTCTCACTTATAAAGGCCTTTACTTTGCCAAAATTTTAAACGAGACTCAAAATAAAAACAAACAAACAAACCTAATATCTGGCTTATATGTTAAATAGTATAGCTTTGTATGTACAATGTTTCTAACTTGTTTTATCGTTCGCAAAATTTCTATACGATAAATACTTCAGAAATTGCAGCAATGTTTACATTGCTGGTATTCGTGTACGTAAACCGGTTACTATGAGAAACGGTGTATTTTCCATGCATTCTTGTAAGTTTCCATACAAATTAATCATTCATTTGTATACAGTGAAACGTTTTACATGTGTTTTAATGTTTAATAGTCTCAAAATAATTTAATAATGTTTTTCAAAAAGTACTTGACATGTAAATTGCACATTTGAAAAACAGTTGAGGGGTATCAAGGGAGAAAGCGACAGACTGGAGGAGGGAGGAAAATGAGAGATAGGGATAAAGAGAGAATACTAGTGGGGGAAGAGAAAACGAAAGTGTATAATGAGAGGAGAATATTACAAATGTCTGCTTGTATGAAAGCTTTGACTTGCTTTCTAGTTTTAATAAATATTTCAAAAGGGAAATTGAGAAAATGACTGATATCTTTAACCTTTTTTCTTTTTCTTTTTTTTTAAATGAAAGTTGGCATAGTGTTACCCTTGTCTGCTTCCTTAATGTGAGCTAAGATTGTATTATAATATTTTTACCTCAGGAAATGCGAAATATAAGGTTAGAAGTCGTAAAGAAGTGTTTAAACAAGTGCTTTGTGCATATTAAATTATGCTTATTACCTGTTATTGCGGCTCTAGAAAGAAAACAAAATGTTGGCGTGAGATTTTTGTCTGTTAGCCTTGAAAGTTGCAACTTAGTCGCGAAACATGTAACGCACGGTGGCTTTTAGCTTTGTATCTCTGTACCAAAGTTGAAAGTTGATACGCGGCTCCGTTGAGTGGATAACTTGTAGTTAAAAGTGAATGCTTGGATCTGCTGAGTACCTTCATAGGGAGTCCTAAACGCCTAATAAGCGGGCCAGCACTTTACGCAAAATTTGTTAGTCATATTATTTAATCTGTTCACTATCGTTTATTTTCCACAATATTCTTAGAAAAGTTTATCTTTCTATATGTTAATCGAGATTATGAAATAGGTTCACTACACATTTCATTTTAGGTACAAGAGCGACAGAGAAAATCGAATCGATAGTGGAGTGCAATATGTGCCTCTTCATGAAGCCGTGAGAAACAACAGACTAGCTACAGCACTTTAAAAATTAAAACGTATTGAAACATTTAAATCAATAATACCGATTATCTTAAACGGTTGAGGCCACAAAAATGTTATTCAAAATAAATGTCTGTGTTTTAAGGAGTTCTACGTTTTTGTGTATTATATTTATGTCTATCCTTTGACTAATCCGTTAAGTAGTTTCCTTCCAAATGAAGATTTCACAGAGTATTTCCAGAAAATTCAAGATATGCATTTTATTTATCGTTTATATATATACAAAATATTATATTTTAATAAAATTTGTTGCAACTACTTTTGAGTAAATAAAAAATATGGAACATTTTTCCAGGTAAAAGATTTCGAAAGTTTTCGAGTCGCATCTTTGAAAGATAATACCAAGTTTGGTTTTATGAACCATTCCGTTTCTGAATTGTGCTGTTCAGAGATATACGAACCTTTTTCTAAAAATGGTATATTTGGACTGGGAAGTGCCTCAAAACGTATTTCTGGTGAAATTTCTGAATCGAATTTTTGTGTGGAAATATTACTACTGTGCTAGCAATGCTGGAATACCAAGGTTGTGCCCAGCATGGGCAACAAGTCAATGTTAGATTCCTAGCAACTAGGACAAGATCGTGTTTTCTAAGAGCCCTAAGCCTTATTGGTATGTTGAAACTCTAGCCGTAAACTTTCTCAGAAAACGTCAAGAGTTCAAACACATTTTCGTAGCCACATTCTTATAAGAAACATGGAATAAGAAACTTCAGAGAGGATGTGTGACAAAGAGAATGAAACTGCCTCTCATATAATCTTTAAAATAATGTTAGGTACTGATCAGATAGATCCAAATGATTTTTCTAAAGAAAAGTTAATTACTCCGTAATCAAAGGGAGAGGACTATTGCATTGAATTCTGCAATTTGTTTCTCGTCTTGAAGTTTTCCAAAATGGAAATAGGTCTCCCTTTGTTTAAAACTAATTCTAACTTATCACTGAATGAAGTGATTAAAAGTGTTATTAAATACGCTTAATGTAACTTCACGTTTAAAATCACCCACTGTCAGAAAATTCAGAATAGGCAAAATTCTTTGAAATGCACTCAACAAGCGATGTTGTACCTTTAATGCACTGATACCAAGTGCATACATTTCTCTGCATCTGACAGGTTGATGCTGTGGCGTCAAGATAGTAATCATCTAGCAATGCCTCTTTGGAACAGAATTCATGGTTATCTCTCTTAGTTTATGAGGTTATCGTTGATTTTTCTGTCATTTAAGTACTGCTATTTTATTATAGATGAGTGTTGGTCATTTCATTACTCTATCACTACGAGAGTCACGCCAAGTTTTAAGTTATGCAATATGAACTTAATTAGAATTACGTAAGGTGCGGGGGGGAAAAAAGACACTGGACTGTTTGTATTACAAGTCCATTTGCGTTGCTAATGAACTCGTGCGGGGGAAAAATAGTGCAAACCTGTACTATTAAATGATGCAACAATCTGAACCAACTTGGGAAAACGCGTGGTGATGATTATTTTCGAATCATCTATCTGATACAGTGCAATACGCGTTATATTTAACTTTATGTTAAACTGACATCACAACTAAGGAGTTCACAGCAGCAAAGAGAAATCAGCTATCACTCCACGATGGGAAAATATTCTCATGTTTCTGATTGGCTTAAGACAAGGATCGATTACTACGGATGGAAACGCAGTAGCAATGAACTCTATTCTAGCTAATGAAGGATGCGGTCCATTCTATCTGATGGATGTCAGTCTAATAGTTGAGTGATCATTCTGCCACTTCCATCACCATGTGTTTACTCGCTTTGTCTCTTTGCTAGGAATCGCCGGAATATCTATAAAAATCACAGTAAAGCAAATAGTGATTTTTTTTGTAAAGTTCAACGTTTTTAAACACTGTTCGTTTCGATACATAGCTCTCTTGTGGATGGTCACTTCACACTGTTGTGATCGGTGGTTCATGTTTATATTTGTCGTTATGAAATGACTATCGTCTGAAGTTTGATTTTTAAGTTTCACTTCTTTATGTTTGCTTTCTTTTCATTGTGAGTGGTCCCTTATACAATCTTCGGTTGGCTCAGGTGATAGCGTCTTGGTTTCGAATCCCTGAGCTTGAGTTTTTTCATAGTTCCCAAATCGGCAGCCAAATGTTGAGGATTGTTTACTACCAAGAATATCCCTGTCATTTGTTTCCTCGCATTTCAATACATTTCATGTTTCAGAGTTGCAGGGTCGACACAATGTGGGTATCTATACTTAAGGAGAGCACGTTTTCTTCCTATCTGTTCGAAAGTATACGGTGACGGAAAAATATATACCACACTGTGCTGCGCCTCCCTGGTCGCCCATGGTATTTCCTCGCCTCATCCCTTCCTCCCGAACGTATAGTCCTAGCCTACCGCAGTACTGAAATCCGCACCCGCCCCTAAACTGTAAATTTAACCTTATGTCTTCGATATTTGCTACTTATGAGAATAACGCAAAACCATTGAAATCTCATCGTGGCTGGTGTCGAATGGTGAACCTCAAGTTCATTTAGGAGTCCAAAACACAAGTCTTCAGCTTCCTTGACGGCATAAAATTCAAGATATGCTTGAATATCATTCTTCTTGCTAAGACTCTCAAACATATTTGTATCAAAATCGTAAGTGCAATTTTTGTGAAAATAGTATATATTTTTTAGAAAAAGCTATGTAAAAAAATTGGTGAGGGGCTCTTGAAATACTTCACAGCCTGGTCATCTTCGAACTCATTATTCTAGTATAGCATTTGCTAAATGTAGCCTTTTCATTATCCGGTTATACTGTTCATTTATTTACTCGCGTGTGAGGAATTTATTCTAAGTCCTTAAAAAAATCCAGACGCTTCAAAGTGCATATTTTAGGTGAAATCTAAATATAGAATGTTTGAGTCAAATGTGCTACTTTTAATTTGATATTACACCGACGTTTAAAAAGACGATTAAAACATTGGTTAGATATGGAAGCAGTTTTAAAGGGAGGGTGGCTAATTAGTAAATTACATGACACTTCCAAGGACCGTGTAGGGATAGCGTAATGAAAACGCTGGAATTATTTTAATCGTGTATTAACTGTACCTGTTTTTACTGATGAATCGCTAATGAAGAAAATAACATAAGTTTGTTTACAAACCAAAATTGTCTCTTAATTTTTTAATAATGCTAATGTATTCTGATATTTATGAGTTTCGTGTTAAGAGGAATTTGAAAAAATATTATGCAAAATTAGTTCAGAATGAAGAGCATTTGCATGGTCCCAGAAGATCCAAGATGAACATTTTATTTCTCATTTAAATGTTCAAAATATATAGTATTTTAATTAAAATCCTGATATATATTCAACAAAATTAAAATATTCGAACAATTTTCAATCTTAGATAATTTTGGAGTGGAGGGATTTTCCTGAGTACCTAGTTTGGTATTTAAGCCACTGTTGCTGCTCGCAGGCTTAGGGTATTATGTAGATATAAATAAGAGAGGGGCGGAGGAGAAGGTCTCAAAATAAATATTTGGATTACAGTACTTCTGTACTTACTACAGGTATGTTATTAAAAAGCACTGATTTTGGCTGAAATGTGGGTAAATCGGCACAAACACCATAAAAGGGTGCTTGTTTCCAGTAATTTTCATCACTGTCTTCCTTTTCGCACTGGACGCACTGGGCAAAACATTATGATCATACCATGAATTTAAAAACAAATAGAAAGGAAGATTTACTGACCCTCATGCATCACAGTAAACGCTTGCCTACATGTTGTACTATATACACTTTTGCCTGGGCAATCGGAACAGCGATACAGGCACGGCATAATAATATTGAAGACCTTGGCTTTTCTATACTTGTCTCACTGGAGACTGGGAGGGAGAGGCGAATCAAGTTGGACGAGCGTTCTGCAGACACCGCAGTACCCACCAAGATCATAGGTACTCTTTGTATAAACCAAGCTTGTGGACACGCACTACACAGAATAGGAGATAGTCTTTGCATCTCTTATTATTTTTAGTGGTATTTCTTATTTAACAATAACGTTTTTTTGGTAAATTTTGTTTATTTAACGATCAAATTAAGTGGGCCTAATTAGCACTTTCCAAATGTTTTCATTATAATTTTATTCCATTAATCTCATATTCAGTACTTAATTGAAGCTGCAGATTTAATTAATTATGAATAACAATGTATTACAGGTTTTTGATACAAAGTATGTTCTTAGATACCTAACTTCTTGTACATATGCATGTACAAATTGTGCGGTTATTATGTTCTCGTAGTGCACCTTGCATTAACTTTCTATATCGTTTCATCCTCATATTTTTATGGTCCTTTTATTAAATCTCTTACATTACTGGTCCATTTTTCTTTTGTTTTCCTCCATGCTTCTGATTCTGTTTTGCTCTTTAACTTTTACATCTTAGACGACAATTTTATCATTCATTTGTCCCACATTTTCTCCCACCCTTTTCCCCGCATTGCGTTAGTCCTTTATTTTGAATCAGATAATGTACTGTTTTCCCTTTCGCCACACAATTCACATATTCCTTTTCTTTGCTGCCTTTTATTTTTCTTAAGACCATTGATGCCGTTCTCATCCATGGGAATCCTTTTTTCCTACCTGTTACAATGCCTACGTACCCTTCTTTGCTCTTCCCTAATTTCTTTTTGTTCTCTAGAAAGTTAAAGTTGTCTCTTTTCTAAGCTTTCCCATATCTTTTGCTCTATGTCTTCAATTCTACTCCTTGGAACGTTTCCAACGCCATTGTTTGTTCTGGCCCCGTAACTCAGTCGGTAGAACACCTGCCTGCCGTGCGAGGGGTCCCAGGTTCGATTTCCGGCTCGGCGTGAAGATTTTTCTCCAACAATCTTCCACAGAGTCTGGAAGTATGAATGAGAGTGCGAATGTGTGCGTGATCTAATAATTAAAACATCTAAAGTACCAGCAACCCAAAGTTTACGAGTTAACACCATCGCCAATAGGCGATATGTTCAAAGAAGAACGACCGTTCATTGTTTCTTTCTCCTGTTACTACTCTGGTTGACAGTTGACTGGGCGCTGGCCTACTGATTCCAAGGTCGCGGGTTCAAACCTGGCCTAGGGGAATGCTTTTTAAGTTTACTTCAAAGCGAAAGAACCATGTCAACAGAATTACTGAAATGTAAAAGAACATACAAAATACGGATACACCGCAGGCGCTGATATAGCCCTAGCAAAATAAACATTAAATAAATATTATATAAAATATATATTATAGATAAAAACAAAAATAAATATTCACATTCCCTTCACAATTTTCGCTTCCCTGCTCACCAAACTCTCTTGCTAATCATGCATGTCTTTAGCAATTGTTATCTCCTAGTAATTCATCTCTTTTCGTTCCTCGCTCTGCTAAGGCTTCCTTTGTTGCCATTCTTGGTAATCCTAATATCTATTTATAGGACATTTTCTATATGTGTAGGTCTGTTTCTCTGCTTAAATTGAATTCTCACCCCCAGGTCTACGCTCTATGTATCATTTTTGAGTCCACATTTTAACATAGATTCTCTTATAGCCATTTGGTTGAAATTTACAGTTTATATTCACATGTTCTTGTTGACATTACATCTATTCCCTATCCTTCCTTCTATGAGCATTCCAGTCGCCGCTATTGCACATTCTGGCCCCCTAAATTAAGCAAGTTCCTCACCACTTCCAATTTTCGTCCACCCAATACCATTTTTGCCATTTCTTAATTTGTTTCTTTTATGTGAACCATAACTGTTTATTGTGTTTATTCTAACACCCCATTTTCCCAAGATATGTGTTTCATTTGGTAACCGTTATGGCTCCTACCATTAGATCATCCTGGATATGCAATGTTGTAAGATAGTGCTGATTGTCTTTTTCTTTTAATTAAGGTCCTCCAACGTTAACTCATATCTGACGATGAATGAAATTGGTGAGATGATGACCAAATGAGCCTAGGGACCCTGGAGGGTCCCCTAGGGTTAACCGACATTAATCTGTCGGGATAAGGGAAATCCCGGAAAAAGACATATCCTAATAACTTATGCTAACCGATATTCGAACTCGCTACCTCTTGAACATAAGGCAGACACGCTACTACCTACTCTACAGAGACAGGCTGCTGATTTCTTTCTTTCATTCTTTTATAGAGAACAACCAACAGAATAATTTATATCTCAGAAATGCGCCTTCTTATTTTGAGAAGTTTTCTTTTGCAAGTAACCACAATAGATGGGGATCCTTTTCACACCCCTTTCCCCTGCCCCCTTCTCTCATTTATGCAGTTGATTTAATTCTTCAACAGCTGAAAAGCCTAGCAGTTTGCTGTAGATATAAGAAGCAGGGCATAATTTCATCCTAAGTTCTTGACATCTTAAGATTCTACAAAATTACAACAATAATAATACATTAATAACAACGAAAATGTTGATAATTTTTTTCCTCCCTTACATCATCAATACCGGGTTAGGGAACTCGGGTTTCATTAGCACGGAAAGTCGTGGCGAGGTGAGCCAAAGCACTGAGCGTGATCGAGGATCCAGGGTTGAGGGGCCAACCCAACGCCTGGGATGAGAGTGACAGAAGTGAATGATAGTATGAGGGTGAAATGAATGATAGGAAAGATGGAAGATGGCAAGGGAAACTGGAGATCCCAGAGAAAACCCGCCCCTGCGCCATGTTGTCCACTACAAGTCTCACTTTGAGGTTGTCTGGGATCGAACCCGGGGCGCCTTGGTGAAAGTCGAGCGGTCTGACCTCTGGGCCACGGAGTGGAATAATAATAATAATAATAATAATAATAATAATAATAATAATAATAATAATAATAATAATAATAATAATAATAATAATAATAATAATAATAATAATAATAATAATAATAATAATAATAATAATAATAATAATAATAATAATAATAATAATAATAATAATAATAATAATAATAATAATAAAACTTTGTTCGTTTATCATGTAAGAAATAATTACCATTTTCTGAGGCTACTGTATTAATACTGCACATATTTCAGGTTAGGAGAAAATGAAAGTTGCAGGACTAAGTCATTTTTAAGTATTAAGTTATTGACTTTTCAGTTAAATTCTGATGAGGTATTTTTAGGTTAATGAATAAAGTATTGGCAACTATTTCGAAAATATTTGTAGATATAGAACAGAGCCTTCGGAATTTTATGAAATGGGTGGGAGGAAGACTGTTTCTCTTTTTCACAGAAGTAATCGTACTATCTCCCCTCCAGTTTGTCTAATAAGCTGTGAAGGTATCTATTTCAGGAGGGGGCTAGCTGGATCCTTTTGTGTAAATAGTGGGTTTCTCTGTTTGTACCACTGAAACTCTAGTCTACCTAAATGCATTATTCGTTAAGTTTTATTGCCAAATGCCATGGAAGGCAATTTCTTTAAAGTCCATAATTAACATTGTTCACCTTCTCAGATCACATAGTTGTAATAAACTATCTGTTTTCGTTTAAAACTTGGCTCGGACTAGACCCGTATCTCAGTCGCAAGGGCACCTGGCTGCTGTGCTAGAACTCTCGGTTTCGTTTCCCGTTTGGGGTGACAAGTTTTCCCTAGTCAAGAGTATTCGCTATCCTCTCCAGAGTCTGATATTTTGAAAGAGTGTGAATGAATATGTGACGTAATGTAGAAAGTTCAAAGAAAAACCACTGTACAGGAGTTAAAACACAATTGCCGTTGATATGCAATATGTTGCAAAAGTAAAAGGCCGCCGATATGATGACCATTGTAGTTAACTCCGGGGTATAAATGGGGGAGGGGAGGTTAAGAACCACGATGCTTTTTTTGGTGTCCTGTGCTATACGATTAAGGTATGGGTAACAGAAGTACATTATTAGCTTTATATTACGTCATGATAAGATACAAAGTACTTGTTTAACACCTAATGTGAGCTAACGCCAACATTGTCAGAACTTGTAATTTACTCCCTTACTTAGTATTTAAACATTTTATAAACTAAAATGCTTGACACTTCATGCGTGGTGAAAAAATATGCGAATTTCATGAAATGTAGATATGTATTTGAAAAATAAATGAATGCATTGTTCATTTTATAGCGCATACGAAAGCCACTGTCTGTATAAGTTGTATCGACATTAATTTATTTCCTGGAAAGCTACAGGAAACGTTTCCTTTAGTGTGTTATTGCTTGCGGGTATTATTGGATGTTTAAGCGAAGAGTTATTTATGAAGAGACAATAAGAGGCTTTATGACAGTTAACAACGGTTCTAGGAAATCTTATACCCACTATTAAACTATAAGCTATTTCGTGTTTTCGTGACCTCTAGTGTTATTATTGACTGCATTTAAGAAAGAAACTACTAAATATGTTTGGTATAAAGGAATATATTATCTCTGCAAATATGCGTTTTTAATGCTCGGGTACCTCTTAGATTCTGTTTACCTAAACTACTGTTTGTACTCGGCTACAACCTCTACAAGATTGTTCTCCATGTGCATAATTATCCCACTGTTATAGTCTTTTATAGAGAAGCTTTCCAGAACCAGTTTTTATCTAAATATCATATCAACACGCCAATTAAATGTGACGTAATTGTACGATTTGCACTGAAGTATTGTTGTTCATTAAGGCACTGCAGTTTCCTGTTTTCAACTGGGCATATGGAGTAATGATTAATGGCGTATGTTCAGTAGTACGCAAGCGTTCAAAGGAGCAATCGAAATGACATGTGCTTTATTTCGAATCACTTAACACTGGCGAATTGTGTCAGGAACATTGAATGTTGCTAACAACTTGTTTCCACAGAAGTCGAGGAAGATTTGTTAAAATCCCAATGCACTCACGGAGGGAGGGGAAGTTACTGCACGACATTTCTAAGAAGCCATGATCATGGTTAAATTGTTGGACATTTAACTGGGGCTGAACAAAAACACCTCTTGGCTACAATTGTGATTGAGAAGCTTGTGAAAAATTATGGAACTTGCTTACGCCAATTTCATTAATATTCTGACATCTTAATTACTATCATTATACACTCGGTGCATAACATACGATGGTTTATTTCCATTAATAACATCGTTTTTATTCAAAGTATAAACTTGGAAGAAGCGTAGGGACAGTGAAGCACAAATTAGTACAAAAGTGAATCGAGAAGATATTGACACATTGCTTCACTCACATTGTTTATTCACAGGACATGTTTCAAGAGCGTTTGCTCCTGTCATCAGCTGATGTTAGGAGCAAACGCTCTTGAAACATGTCCTGTGAATAAACAATGTGAGTGAAGCAATGTGTCAATATCTTCTCGATTCACTTTTGTACTATCGTTTTTGTTGTTCCATTTACACCCCGCCTTTTAACTGCGGCCGTTTTCCTTTGGAACATATCGATGGTGTTAACTCGTAATCGTTGGGTTGTAGCATTAGATCACGCACACATTCGCACTCTCATTCATACTTCCAGATTCTGGGCAAGATGGGAATCATCTTGGTTGGAGAAAAATCCCCACCCCAGCCGGGAATCGAACCCTTCGCACGGCAGGCAGGTATAGTAACCTCTTGTTGATCGCTGCAGAGTATTCATTTAAAAATATGCCGTGATATTCTGTATGGCATGTGCTAACCGTGAGACTAGAACTATGGCATAAGCGTATGACTTGTGTGTCGGAAAAGTTAGGATTAGGATTACCACGGAGGGAATTCGGCACCAAAACCTGCGGTTTATAGTACCTAAGCCCCAAGTGGGGCATCCTCGGGAGGAACGATGAGGTGAGAGGATACGTAGGATGGTCGACCTACGGATTCACGACAGCGCCGACACTTGTACTGAAACAGACCACCAGATAAATGATGATGTGAAATGATAATGGAGATGAAATGGAGGGACAGGAAATTAGGTGGATGTAATTAACCTACCCAGCATTCCCCTGGCAACACGGGAAAACCCTTGAAAAACCCATGGGTCAGGTAGGTCGGCCACGGGAATCGAACCCAGCCTCCCGAATGTGGGCCACAGACGAAACCGCTTGAGCAATCCCGCTCGGTTCGGAAAAGCTACTTTGCAACCAAGGTCTGAACTTGGGAATCTTTAATGTCTTAATGGACAGGTTACGGACTAATTGGCACTTTCAAAATCTCTTTGTGTTTTGTTTTATCGATATCGAAAACCCGTCAAAGATGTAAACAGGTTCTGATTATAATCGCTAGCAATAAACAACATGCATTTGTCAACAGTGTATGTGTTGTGGCTTCCCGTGAATGTAAATTAGAAGAATATCTGTGCTGAACGAATGGAAGTTGGTATATGGTTATGCAATAAAGACCACGTTTATAAATAAAACTCGTTTGAGATTGCCAGGCACATTATTTGGTTAGGATTTGTAATTATTGCTATTAATGTATTGGTATACTTCGTATTGCGCCGTGTTAGCTAGACAACTTCTCCGCCGCATATGCATTACGTTAAATCTTTCCGCTTTTAGCTGAAAATAGCTTCAAGAAATTAACTTAAAACAATGACGTGGTGACACAGTTTGAAACGAACACTTAATATCGAAAGGTGGAGCCAGGCTGAAATAGAATATCTTTTGAAAACCTTGTTCTACGACTGCTAGAGTGGAAGAACAGTTAATTTCGAACACTTGTTTCTAGCAGGGGAGGACTGTCACAGGCCAGAGGAGCCGGAGCCCAACTTTACCACGCAACATATAGGCGTTGTTTTTAATTTGAAGAACATATTTATTCTATATTTTATTCAGTTGTTATAGTCATTACAAATAATTTATTATATCATGAATCTTAATGGTTACTGAAGTTTGGAACTCAGTATTGTACACGACATCCACACAAGTCTGCTTGTGGTGAAGCAGAACATTGGACCAGATTACATGGGCCCGCGGTCATTCCTCTCCCCTCTACACACTTTGCCAGCGAGGTGTCTACACCACCCTCACTCCCCTACTCTCCCCTACTCACCTCTCCCATATTCGCTCACAGCAACGCTTGTAGGCACGTTATATGAAGTTTAGCATTTGTGTTATTCTTGTTGGAATCTTAATTGTTTGGTGGATAAATTAATGTAGTTGTAAAATGAATAGAGTAGATTATTTACTGAAAAGTCCTTTTTATTCATTAAACGTAGGAGGAAAAACCTAGAAATTAAACGATTAGGTGCACACCAAACAAATAATTTTATATTTACGCAAAAAGAAGGCAAAAAACCGGAAAACTTTCTGTAGCAGTTTAGTAAGAAATGGTGCTCTACAATATTTTGAATCAGCTGTGGCTGAGTGAGAACAGTAGAAGATACCAAGTTGATGATAACTTTGCTCCTCGCTGAAGAAAAGGACAGAATTACTGTTGTGAAGTGAACCTGAATTCAGATGCCAAAGAAGTGTGTGACACAGCGGTCAACCAACTGAAAGGAATAATAATAATAATAATAATAATAATAATAATAATAATAATAATAATAATAATAATAATAATAATAATAATAATAATAATAATAATAATAATAATAATAATAATAATAATAATAATAATAACAACAACAACAACAACAACAATAATAATAATAATAATAATTTATTGCGGCCAATAGACTCTTACAAGAGCATCTGACACTGTCAATTATCTCTATACAGTCAAAATACAAAATGATCAAAATACGTAAGTTATTTACAAAATATAGAGTTGTTTACAAAAGTATAAGTTATTTAAAAAGATCAAAATGCCTAAATTACGTACAAACCTTATTGTATACATAGGTATACAACTCATTTATACTACATACATACATATATATATTACAGTTCATTTATACTATACAAACATTTTAGTATTGATATTCCCATATTTTGCTAGTTGTCGTAATAGGTAGAGTCCCGAGTTCATTTTATTACAAACCATGTCTACGTTTGTACTGTAGGTTAGAGTATCTTCTATGTGAACGCCCAAAAATTTAAAGTTTCTTACCCGTTCCAAAGGTATATTGTTAATGTTTATATTTAGATCATCGCTTTGAAATGTCATAAATTTTATTTTTCCTATATTTAACTTTAGTCCATTGTTTAGAAAGTACCGAGATATTTCGCCAATTGCATTTGTTGGTTTTTCTTCTAAGCTTTCTTCTCCTTCACTCCAACATATTATAGATGTATCATCTGCATATGAGATGACCTTGCCAACAGTCTCATATATTCAATACTTTTGGAATTATTGACCCATAGGAATTTATTACGTTAAGAGAAAATTTCCCTGCTGACTTTGTGGGGAAAATTAGCACCAAATTACAATTCTATGATCTCCTACGAAAAGAAAAAATGAACTACCAGTGATTTTAATAATGATACATTCAAAGATATCCCTTCAGTCAGTAAACTCTTCAGTTTGTTATACAATACTATTTTAAGGAAGCGTTTTCTGAAGTGCACAAAACGCTGCAAATTACACCAGCAACTCCAATTCTAACACATGAGGCAGAGAGAACGTTCAGTACATTGAAAAGAATTAAGATAGGATTAATTCCTTGACTGTTTGTGTCATTCACAAAAAAAAAAAAAAAAAAAAAAAAAAAAAAAAAAAAAATGGTAAAATCCCCAACTTCAGCAACAGAGTAATTTAAATGTTTGCCGCCCAGAAGAATAGACGTGCTCAGCTCCTGTACAAGTAATACTGCTACTTAGTGAGTTCTATTTTATATTTTATTAGTTACTTGATGTTTAAAACTGTACGGTGTTTTGACACATTTCTGCTGTTGCAGTGGTTTTTTTTTTTTTTTGGCAGCGCAATTAAAGCTGATCTGTTTTAAAAGGTATAACCCCACTTCAACTTTTATTACAAACATCTTCCCATCTGGCTCCACCAAGAAAAATACTCACGAACAGCCACTGGTTTCTAGTTGTATAAAATTCACACTTATAATACGGTCAAATAGGAATGATTTATGCATTTGGAATTTGTTTTAACCACTTAGAAGGAATGTTAAATGTTTCTCACTTCAATTTTTTCTATTGCGTTTTAAATATCAAATATTGATTACAGCACATTCAAACCCTAGCCAAACCTTGTCTCTTGAATACATACTTATTGTGTCGGGGATTTAGAGAAGTACCTTTTGGTTAAAAGTTGTCTCTTCACAATATCTAAGTGATAAGCCGGATCACTAATCTAAAATGATAATATTTACCTGCACACTGTATTTCTAAAGGATGCAGCGTTATATTTGAGTGAGTTTAGAGATCTCTAACAAGTACGAGTAAATGCAATGTTCCGGCTTCGATAGTTAAATTATTACCGTTAAGATGTTGGATATAGGTAATCATAGCCTACTTGATACTAGAATAAGTAGGCTCTGATGCTGCTCAAGCGATAGTAGCGTGAACAGAAACAAGTCTTGTGACGTCGTAACCCGTTCTCCTTGTGACAGTACAGGTGGGTCTCCCCTCTAAGGTAGGGGGGGGGGCAGGCTACCAGAAACAGTACACAATCAAATTAAACTTCAGCCAAGATTCTGTGTAGATTTTTGATGTGATAGTTGCTCCTGCATCAACAGTGCGATCACGTCTTTGACACATTGCCAAAGAAAGGAATCTAACGGGTTAAAGCCAGTAGAAGGCGGTGTCCATGATCCTGGACTGTCCGTACCTCGTCATATTCAACGGTTCAGGAGATATTTTGTTCCTTGCTATTCATGGTGCTTAAAGCATTGAAATTGATAATTGGAAGAAGACAGTAAATTCAAAACCCTATTCGACAAATTAATAAAGACAATGTTATGCCTAATTAGCTTTGGTTCACAATGCATATTTACTGTAAGTTCTGAACGTTTTTTCCCCTTCATTGTTCATACAGTGTTTGCAAATGAATTTCGGCTAGAGTTGGCGTGTTATCCCCGACACGAAGCTCGTAGATTAGTCTACTTCTGCGAAAGGCTTTGTTAACAGGTCAGCACTATGGATGTTTGAGTTTTTGTTTATGTGTGGTTCTCGCATTCTATATGTGCTTGAAAGACCGCTTAATTTTTCTCAGAGGCCTCTTTAACAGGCTTTAATATGCATGGGACAGTCAACTTTAATTAGAAAATATCCATCGCCCTCCACCGGGCTTAAACCCGTGACCTTGGGAACCAAAGACTAGCATAACTGTCGATGTGCAATACCTACAAGGTATAAATTCCAGAAAAGTAAGATTTTCTATTTTAGACGCTTATTGCTTTCTTCCAGCGGTCGATCTAGATAGTCACGCTTTGGGGAACCCCGCTCCAAATCTCATGGAAATAACTCGTGGCGCGATTTGAACCCACATCCGAATTTACGATACAGTCGATGGCAAAGATTTCTTAAGGTATAATGAAGATTTAGAGAGAATTCTAATTAGTGATGGAACGATATCACTATCTCTCGATACTAATATTGATTTTCAAACATCAGGCGATAGCTTGTTCACGGAATTGTTTTTAATGGTTTTCAAGAAGTATATAAACACATGCAATCAATTTTAATTTTGCTCGTTTTCAGATGTCGCGACATGTTTTGACAGCAATGGGAAACTCGTACATGTTCTTTCAATTGAAGTCTTATAAACTTTACTAGGTGTATGATGTAACATGCTTCTATAAATTTGGTGTAGGTTTGGGTGACTTACTACCTCGTGGAGATGTTTTCTCTATATTTTACACAGTGTTCTGTTATTAATACTGCCTACTTCAAAATAGTTCCACATTTCACTCATATTTTATTAATATCGTAGTTGTGCATTTGGTAAAAGTAAATATTTCTGTAAATCAGTCGTAAGACCCGTAAAATACGCTCGTGACCCGAGTTTTGACTTGCGAGACACAAACTACTAGATGGAAGGAAAGAACAAATATTTCCATGTGCTGTATTTCAAGTTTAAAGTTCTGATTTGTTTCTGCTGAATGGATATATTTTGGTCACCGAAGTAGGTCAAGAGATTATTTTGACATAAATACTCTCAATAGCGACTTACGATGTTATACGTACCCTAATTATTGCACTTTCTAGTTAACCAATATTAGGTCAATAATGGTAATTGTTCTTTCATATATTCCGTGCCTAGGCTAAGATTAGACAAGCATCGGTAAATTGCCACAGGGGTATGTTAATCTAAAAATGAATTTGAGAACGCCTTGTGATTTACCTGGGAAAGTGTGTCACTGGGGAATTTAACTTTCATTGCCAAGGTAGCTCAGTAAATCAATAACGTCGCTCATATACAGGCTGTTTGGAAATGTCAGTGCAGATACTTGTATTGGTAAGAACGTAAGAGTGATGAATAGCGTTATGTCAATATCTGCTTCATTTAAAGACTTGCTTTTACTTATTAAGTTTAATATGTTTTCATATTGATTAGTGCCTACAAGTAGGCGTGGCACACAAAAGCCTTGCATGTTTATTTTCCCCCGAGAGACATAACACAATATGGGCAGCCCTGGTGATAATGAATGTTCTACAAGGCAAGTAAGCATGCAGGTCACGCATTGAGACGTTAATAAGTGGAATAAAAACGGATAGTCTGCACTATTGCGGCGCAGTTACGAGCATGCAGAAAACGTCAGGGAGTAAACTATGTGGTTAATAGGTGAAATACCGCCCAATTTGGCTATCCTGCTAACGCGAATAGAAGTTTTCTGAGTAAAATACTCGAGGGAATTTCTTTA
Organism: Mantis religiosa; assembly: GCA_030765055.1. Lineage (NCBI taxonomy): Eukaryota > Metazoa > Arthropoda > Insecta > Mantodea > Mantidae > Mantis > Mantis religiosa. The sequence continues at coordinate 82,387,674 of CM060950.1, read as the reverse complement.
GCATCAAGCAAAATAATAATTTAGCTATAATAATTCATTGATAGTTAAGGCAGCTTACCATGACCCATTTTAACCATGTCACTCCATACACACATGACCTTTATTTTTTTAGTAATAAATAAGTTTATGAAGCTGAAAGACATACCTTTGAAAGCTTTTATAAAGCTTTAACATGAGCACTTTTACCAGTATAGTATTATTAAGAAATTCCTGTGTAAAAATCCCCAAATACATGTAGGGAATATGTGCTAAAAATCTCATTCTACTTATGGAGGTTGAGGAAAAGGTAATTAATTGAGAAAATGCTTGGTTTTAGGGGAATAGCTTAAAATGTCATTTTGAAATATGCAGTATAATTTTCAAAATAAATATACAATACTAAATAAATCGAAACTAAACAAGCCTTAGGATGGTATCAGATTTGAACAGGAATATATAAGAGATACAGTTTTGAAAATTTTGATATGTTTACATGTAGATCTCAAGTAAATTTTAGGGATTAACTATTTTGACTCTAGGATAAATATGCACGCCCTTCAGGTGAATCTACGATGAAAATCAGCTTTGGATTTTAAAAATATTATTTCTAAAATATGACTCATTACTACCGATCTTTGTAGCATATTTAAACTCGTTAGTATATCATAGCACTATTCACTTCCTTATTCAAATTCCAGACTGTAAGAATTAAGAAAATGGAAAAGAATGAGACCTTTTGGTGCAGCATTTCTGCCAGCTGGAGCCGGAGCCAATCTTCACCTCTTTTTTTTTTTTTTTTTTTTTTTTCGGTTGAAGACCTCCGGACTCGAGTTTTATGTGTTTGGTGGAATGCTTAAGAGCACGGCGTGGTTCTTGAGCGGTACGTAAGATATTCTGACGTGAAGCAAAGAAACAGTGGGAACAAATTTAAATAATACTGAGGGCATTAATACATGTAACAAAAAGTTATTTTCCAAATAAAATGTGTTTGATACAAGGTTACACAGTATAGTCACAGAAGTACTTATTTAAAAGCTTAAATAAAAATTGTCAAATAAAATGTTAACATCTTAAGTGTTAAATTCATGTGACCTTCTCAGCCCACTATCGTTTACTTTTTCTCTTTTTAAAATACTGTTCTTAGGAGGTCTTAATATATTATGTACTTCATGCTAATGAAGTATAAACGTTTATAGAAGTAGTTTGGTTACATTTCGCGTAGATACAAGCGGATCTAGGAGACTCAAACGATAGGCATATCTTAAAAGTGGGTTGCCATATGCTGGCTTTGAAACTCTATACTCTTCACATTAGATAATGGTGACTTAGCACTAAGCTGTGATAGAAGCACAGGATAACTAGAATTGAATGAAACAAATATCTCAGACATGGTTAAGGCCTAAAAGGTTTTAAGAACACTTTTTTCCTGTAGCAAGTTTTTGCCTGTATCTTGTGGTTTAAAGTCACACACAGTTGTACAAAATTTATACAGAATCAAAGAGAACTTCACAAGTTATCTCCAGAAAATGACATATGTCATGCAAATATTCTAAACACATAGAAATTTACTTAAAATCGTAAGACATTTTTGAAAACAAAACGAACAAACAAACAAGCAAGCATACAGACAAACAAAAACAACTAAACTTTTTTCTTATGTAGAGTAATTTGGTGTGTGGAGTTTCGGAATTGCTTCCTTGGAAAATAATGGATTTCTGCAAGCTATTTACCCCATATTTCATTTTTAAGTGGTGCTTTCCCCCTCCTACACAAACTGTCCTATTTCTAAACATCTGTGTTGCACTCCACGTCTTTCTGTTCTGTTGTACAAACTAGTCTTAAAATGCTTATTCCTTTATCTACCTCATGATAATGGAGAGAAACATTGCAGAAATTATTTCATTACTAATTTTTTGTAGGTTCAAGGGGAATATGGGGATTCAGCAGGCTTTAAGAGATGGTCAAATCTTCTAAGAGCTGTTTGCTATGTCAAGGCTTGAAATTCCGTTCTCTTGGCGTGTCCAGGAGTTAAAAAAACAAATGTCTTCCCATTTGAGAAAAGTGCAAGTGTTGGAAATTTCAAACATTCAACATGGAATATCTGGGTAATGGTTCTTTGCACAAAAGGTGTGTTTGACAGAACCTGGGGTTCTTAAGAGATTTACATTTTCTGTGTAGTAATATTCTGTCTCTCTTTTGCGGTTTGCCAGTTGTAATCCAGAATGAAGAGGACATTCCCAGAAAATTCAAGATACACATTTCATTTATCATAAAAATATCTTAAACATGTGACATTTTAATCAGACAGAAATACAGACAGAAATACACACACAAAACACACATGCACACAAACATTTTTTCTAAAACTACTTTTTTTTTTTATTTAGGGAGTCTCAAAACATGCATTTGCGGTAAAATATCGATCTCGAAATTTTGGGTGGAATGCAGTGCTTTTCCTATTTACAATTCTAATAGAGATAAGTACCTTTTTATAAAATTACGGTACGTCAGAACGTGAAGTACCGCCGAAACCTTTTGATTAAATGCTTGGGTGTAATACAATTTTCCCTCTGCCTATTATAGATAAATGGCAGAGAAAGCAAAGATACATTTGGAACAAGAGTAACCGACAGGGCAAATTTGCATTATTTTACGATCAATATGTATTTAATTTTTTTTCTCTGGATGCACATTTATTGATATTTGTAACACAAAAGCCAGTTAATACTTTTCCAGAATTATCGATCTTAACATAATTAGAGCTTTGATTAGCCTTTTATGCATTGCACAGAATATTTCAAATGACTTTAAACATCAAGTTTAACATTTTTAAATGGAACATGCAATCAATTGTACAATACAATTAAAATTTGTTTACAGCAAAGTATTTAATGTGAGGAAATGGTGATTTATATTCTTCATAATTTGTAACAAAAGTTTCTTAATGTCTCACCACAACCTCCACAGCGTATAATACTTTATATATTTGAAGTACCTAATTAATAATTATTTTGGTTATAAATTGCAAAGTAATTTTTAAAAAGCGAATAATTAAAATGTAACCTATTCGTCAAATCTATATCTAAAACCAGATACAAATTTTGATTTTTTTTTTTTAAATTCAGGAGAAAAGAAGCTGCAGTATGCTCAGCTTAAGCTTTTCACATCTTATTTGATATTTTATGTGTAGAGATCACATAAATGTGATTAAACATTCAATAACATATATTACATAACAGCTTTTGCTAAACACTGAAATAGTTATAGTATAGAAAGCAGGGAATAAAATTAAACGAGTCTTCAAATGGGCAATCAAGACTCTTTAAACATACAAAGTAAGTTTGGAAAGTTAAAGCTTGTACTTAAATCTGAGAAACAAAACTTATTTTTGTCAATGTTTTAAAGTTTTCATCATCCACTCGTGTGGATGAGAACGAAAAAAAGAAAGAAAAAAAAACATAAGTTCACAAAGTATGGTTATTGTAATTTGTTAGAATGCTTTCATCATATATTTTTCTGTTATAATTATTTCTAACCGGATATATATCTAAACACAAAATAGACATATGCAAACAACAATAATGATACTTTTAAAAATCCTGGACGATTTAAAGGTGACATTTATTTACGAATTTTGAAGTTTTCGTAGTTGAAATTGGCGATGTATTCTTCCTGGAACTCAACCTTTTCGATCCTTGATCTTGGGCTGCCTTCTGTTTTGAGCCAATATTTCATTTCTTGAACCTTGTCGGGTTCACCTTCCATCTCTCCAATAACGGTGCCTTGTTGGGTGTTACTACACCAGCCATGTAAACCTAACATTTGTGCCTTTTTCTCAGTGTGCTTCCTGAAGTGTACACGTTGTACTTTACCGTAAACCTCAAATCTGCAATGAAGTATATTATTTCTTGACATTGCTGCTTTAATGGTGGTGTCCTCTTGCAGGTAAGAAAGGATGCTGGCGATCGATATCAAAACGCATAGAAATTTATTAGTGAGTCACTGCCACCTGGACGGTAATATAGGGCGGAAATGTTCAGCGGGATTAATAGCAATAAATTAGCGTAAATTTTAAACTTCGCGAATTAGAAGAAAAAGCTGATGTGTTACATTCACCTGAGTTTCTCCATCCTATGTCGTTTATTAGTGGATATACAGTATATTCTTACGAAAGTTTACTTTTCCATCTACTTGAAATAAACTTTTACAAAAATAGCTAGATACAGTACGCATTTCATTATAGAGACAAAGGGAACAGCGGAATAAAATATTCAAGAATTGAACCCATATTCTGCCTTAAAATGTATTGTCTTTTTATGCAATCGCGAAAAGCAACTGAAAATTGGCAAAACTTGGTGGATATATCGGAAATGGCATGTGCCACATAAAAGTTCTCTCTCTCTCTTTCTCTCTCCCACCACATACACGGAACTTTTTCTAATTTTTTATTTTAATTCAAGGGCCCAGAAAACGTATGTTTCCTGTGAATACTCGCCATCGAATTTTTGAGTGGAATACAAAACCTTCTAAAAGTACTATGTGCATGGTAGGGAAAGTAAGAAATGATTTCCCTAATTTTTATTTTTTCCTATTTATTTTAGATCGCTTTAGCTTTGCCTCGATGGACGTGTAAGAAGATACCTCGTGGATGGTGTTCGGTTGACGTTTAGCATTCTATGTCTCATCCCTATATCATACAGTTAAACCTTATTCATATGATCTAAATATCTTATTGAAAAATTGCACCAAACAGGTGTTACCATGTGTGTGAAAGGGGCTATTTATACTTGTCTCATTGACTCGCATACCTAGGTATTCTTTCTAGGATGAGAAAATGATGTCGTATACTTGCCTTTTGTAATAGAAGTATCAGTATAAAGAAACTTTTTTGTAAACCTTTTTAACTTGAGTTTCACTCGGCAATATTATGCCGCATTTCCACTACATTTTAGACCACGTTAATAGTTTGGCCTTGTTATTGAAAGCAAACGACATCTCGACATCTAGATAATCGAAAGCAATTTACAGTGTTGAGTTTGACGGCGTGGCACGTTCAGCGGCACTAGATTACTCTTTTTCCAGCGGTGTTATCACAGGAATCGGTGTTATCTTTGCACGTTTCTCCGTGCATTCAATCCAACATGAGTAAAGCGACATTTTTCTCAGCTTTGATAAATACCGTTTGAAACTGTGAATGTGGTTCGTTTCGAAGACGTATTCATCCTTCAGTCTCGGTACAAGGCGCTCAGTTCAGTAAATACTTCCGTTCTACAGCTGGTAGTGTTGTGTTAGTGTTATTAACCTTCACTGAGAAGCGGGAAAGATTCAAACGTTGCAGATAACCTAAATCAACTGTTTATAAACACAGACCTGTGAAAGAAAACCGAGTGGGATGGCTCAGGCAGTAGTGCGTTAGCGCCACTGGGAGATCGTGCGTTCAATGCCCGTGGCCGATCTTTCACGTCTGTTTTTTAAAGGTTTATTAGTTTTGCTAGCGCATCTTGCGAATTTCCTTCCCCTCCATTTCACTTCCTTCTTTCCTTCACCTTCGTCATGGTTGACTGTTTCAGAGTCGTATATGTCGGCGGTAGTCTCGAAGTCACATGGCAGGAAATATGTTCTCTGTAAACTTCTGTCTTCTGTATCTGAGGCGGTCTCCTAGTCCCTCCTCCCCTCCCGTGGGATGTGTAAGCCCACAGTGGGGTTGGTACAAACTGCCACAGAAGTTCCAATGTGGAAAATGTAGGTATCTTCCCTGCTGTTGTCTCTCCTAGGTATAGCCATCCTTATAAGTAGTGCAGTGATTCTTAAACAGTGACCTTCACCCATAGAACAGTCAGCAAACCCAGGTGTAACCCTCTTTCTCTTGTCTCCTTCCTACTCCTGTATTCAGTGAACTTATTGCTCTTGTTACTTGATGCAATATTTTGTGTGAATCGTCTGTCCCCCGAGTATAACTGTATAACTTCATAGCCAAACTTGTGAGGTGATTGCTAATGTATATGAATGCCTTAAAGAAGAGACATGGAGTAAGGATCACTACTCTCTGAGCATTTCAGAGTGATTAAGAAAGTGCAAGAAAGAGTTACGAATCACAACAGAAAATTGGAGATTTTCATAAAGAAATGAATATAGAAAATTATGTTAGATAACTATGCACAATGTGAACTTCAAATTTACCTCCTAACTCAGTGCTAGTAATAGATGATGCTTCTTACCATAATACTAAAACTTCAAGTTCTTTAAGAAGAACTTCCTGGTTACAATATCAAATTATCCCCTTTGATGAAAATAGCACCAAAACAAAATTGTATGATGTAATTCTAGCCAATAGGTTGACTCAGAAGAACTTTTTGACTGACCAAATACTGTCAGAATATAACCATGCAACCTTAAGGCTTCCTCCGTACCATCCGTATCTGAATCCTATAGAATTAATATGGACAGGTGCCAATGGGTTGCTTGCAGAAATGTAACCTTTAAAATAAAAGACATTGAAATGTGTCACCAATGATCTGGGTAAATTGGCAATTGGCATGGGGAAAGGTATGCTGTCACATGAATGAGATAGAACAGGAGTACTGGGAAAATGATGCACTAACAGAAGAAAGAATTGAGAGAATTATAATTGAAGACAATGGGATGAAAAGCAGTGACAAGGATGAATAGTGATAATGACTCCAAAGAAGAAGAAGAAGAAGAAGAAGAAGAATTAAAATGTGATTATTATGTGTGAATAAAAAACCTTTCTGGAACTATTGTATTTAATTTCTTGGAGACTGTATAACCTGAATACATAGCGACGAGTGAAATAAACAATCCAGTCATACGTGAGTGGGTGAAGTCATCGCAATGAGATACTGAAGGCCAGGGAAAACAGGTAAGAGACTCACATCAAAGCTTTCATTTAAATTTTTCAGTGTTCAAGAACCATTGTGCAACCTATAATACCCTCTCACATCACTCCTCACTTCCAGGTACTTTCCATAAGTCAGAGTGCTAAGACCTCCCTTTGAATCTCATCATACCTCAAACCTCATATAAAAGGAAACACTGAAGTGCTTTTTTTTTTTTACTGTAGACTTATTGTTTTCAACATTTTTGGGGGGAAATGTTAACTAAGCATGATTTGATAACACTACGCAACATGAAATTTACCTTCATGAATATAATACGTATTTTTAGTAAATTTTCACATTATATTCTGAAAATAATGCCTAAAATTGCATATCACATCACAATTTTTAGTTGTTTTGGATATACATAATTGAAAATGACTTAGTGTATCAACCAGTAACACGCATGTCATAGATTGTCCACCCTTGTTCTACATGATTACTTACATAGATACTTACAAAATGTAAAGATGAAAACATACTGTGCAGTTTCACCAGGCCTTATTTCGAAAGATCCTGACTTTCAACCAGAAAATTCTGAAAAAGAAACACATTTTGTAGGGTAAGTAGACTTGGCACGCTACTTGAATTTGTCAAAAGAAGAATCTGAACATCTAGATTCCAGGCTGCAACAATGGAAATTATTTGCACCTGGTACAAAAATTACAGAATTTCGAAATAGACATCAGAAATTTGGAAAACACTTTTCAATAGAAGAGAATATATATTTCTGTATAGACATTAATGATTTAATGAGTGAGCTAGGAATTGAGCATAATCTGAATGATTGCTAACTGCTTATAGATTCATCATAGTTCAGCTTAAAGGCTGTGTTACTTCATAATGGTAACAATCTTCCATCTGTTCCAGTTTTTCATTCTGTAGGTCTTAAAGAAAGATATGAATGTATGGCCAAAATTGCAGTGTTTTAAAATATGAGGTTCATTGTTGCAAAAATATGTTCTGAAGTTAACGTAATTGGTTTGCTGCTTGGATTACAAGGTTGATTCATGAAATATTGTTGCTTTTTGTGTTTCTGGGACAGCTGTGATTGCAGAAACATTATGTGGTACAACAGTGCGGCAAGCAGCAGGAATATGTCCCAAGGGAGAGTAATGTAAAACAAACACCATTGGTTCATCCTGATAAGATTCTTCTTCCTCCCTTACATACAAAACTTGGGCTGATGAAGAATTTTGTTAAGGCAATCAACAGGATGGTAGTGGATATGCATATTTGCAAGGCAAGTTCCAACAGCTGACTTATACAAAATTGAAAAAAGGAATTTTTGTTGGACCTCAAATGCGTAAACTTGTCAGGTTGAAGTGTTTGAAAAAGCATTACAGACAGTGGAATTAGCAGCTTGGCAATAATTTACAGAGGCTGCGCATGGTTTTCTTGGAAACACACACAAAAAAAAAAAGAAGAAAAAAACTGAAAAACTTTGGTCTCAAATTAGCTGAAATGCTACAAAGATATGGGCTGCAGTATGTCTTTGAAAATTCATTTTCTACATTCATATTTAGACTTTTTCTGGCATATCTGGGTGAGGTCTAATGAGGAACAAGAGGAGTTGGGACATTTCCGTCATAAAGAAGAGATACCAAGGTTCTATGACCTAGTATGTTGGGGGATTATTGTTGGTTTCTCGTGAGGTAAAGCAGATAGTACAAGAGGCAATTACATGTTATCAAGTGCTTTTAAGCGCAGTTACAGGTATGTCCCTTAAATATATAGTCCAAATATATATTGCATGCATGTTAAGCAACATTCTGAATTAATCTTAATTCACTATGATATATAGTACCATATCATATATAATTATATCACAATTATAAATGTAACATATCTTATCTGGAACCTCATAGGTGAGGACCTAAATGTCTTCATATCGTTTTAACCTGATGTGATAGGAGATTTCTGTAGCAGTTTTCAAAATCAGCACATCTTTTTCCTTAATAATCATCTCTTTTTATCGCGGAGGTACAACAAATATTTTTATTTTGTTGGGTAGTGTAATTCTTTCATAATTAGCTCTCTGTATGCAGTAAGTTGGAAAGTGGAACCAGACTTGAAAAAACAACAATGTCATGGCTAGTACTTGAGCCACAGTATACTTCAGTCATATGAGAAGTTTTAATAAGTCCATAAGTATCTCGTTATGATAGCTCAAATGATCGGGACATTGGCATGTATAGTGAAACTTCTGAGGTTCAAGTTCCAATGAAGGCATTGGATTTTTACAGGCTCATTCATCTTTTCAGATCAGAGAATTGTGCTATATTAATTTACTGTCATGTCCTGTATATATCACAAATTCAGAATGTACAAAATATTCATCTCATTGTAATAATTTAACATGAAACTAGCGAACAATTTTTGCTTTCATGAATGCATCAGAGCTGTATTTTGTAGGTTGTCACTCTTTACACATGCTGTAGAACTCTGATTTTGTTCCTGCTTTTCTTTCTTTCTTGAATATCAACACCACAAATTGTCAGTAGCAATAAATAGTTTGACATTATATGTTAATACAGGAACCACCTTGAGGTCTTATATGGAATAGAAATGTGAAAGATAACCAAAAATTTACATTATGTTTGTTCAAACTCTTAAGACCCTCACTAAAGTTTGAATGTGCAGTGTACAAAACTGTAATGAACCAGCTTTGATGTGTGCACTGAAGCCCCAGAACTGAAGGTTGAAGCAGCCCTTTGGCTCTTTCATACTAATGAAGCTAACTCATCAGAAATATGAATGCCTTGGTCTTAACTTCATACAACACCATAGACAGTGTCATTAACGATTCATGAAAGGAAATGTTAATTGGGAAAAAATTAGAAGGAAACTTTCTAGTCCTAAGTTTAGAGTACTTCCTCTGCATTTGCCAATTATGAGAAAAATCTGGAAGAAAAAGCCAGGGACCACAGTTCTGGTGATATTTGGATTTGCAGACTTTCCATCCTTATGGCCTTTTTTTTTTTAACGTCCTCCAACGTTAAGTCATATTGGAAAATGAATGGAATGGGTGAAATGATGCTCAAATGAGCCCGGGGTCCATAGAACTTAGTTACCCGACATTCGTCTTTCAGGATAAGGGAAAACCTCGGAAAAACCTTATCCAGGTAATTCACCCTGACTGAGATTCAAACTTGTGACCTCTTGAGGGTGAGGCAGACATGCTACCACCACCCTACTGAGGCGGGCTCTTATGGCTTAATGACCTCAACTGCCTCTCAGTAATGAGCATGGAAAGAACAATTGCTTTGTTTGTTACAGATTGCCTAGTAATCTAGCATTGGTAAAATGAAACATCTGGCTATTCTTAAGCCTACCAAAATCATGTCTTGGAATCACCATTCATTATTCAAGTTGTACCTTGTGGCTATTCATAGAACGCTGATAATGTTAATTGCAGAGGTGGACTGTCATTAACAGCTAGAGGGGCCGGGCCCCACCAATAATATCCTGCAACATATAGGCTTTTTTTGTTTAATTTGAAGAAAACCTCTTGTGGTATATTTTATTCAGGTTGTTTTTGTTTTTTTGTTTTGTTTTGTAATTTACGTCCTCCAACGCTAAGTCAAATTGGACAATGAATGGAATAGGTGAAATGATGCTCAAATGATCCTGGGGCCCATAGAGCTCAGAGACATTTGTCTTTAAGGATAAGGGAAAACCCCGGTAAAAACCTTATCCAGGTAACTCACCCTGGCCGAGATTCAAACTCGGGACCTCTTGAATGTGAGGCAGACATGCTACCATCTACGCTACCGAGGCGTGCTTATTCAGTTGTAATAATCATTTCAGTTACGCTGAACTTGTAAGATTCATGGCTGTATTAAGGTTAATGTATTTAGTTACCTCTGTAGTCAGGCTGATACATACAAAATATACTTACTTCTCTTTGTAATAATTTTGTAAAATGACTATGTGTAAGCAAGATTGTACTCTCTCTACTACTTATATTATTTTGTTAAATTGTATTGCTATGTATAAACTTGTATATACCGTTGACGTTGCCTATTGTATTTAAGCATAATGACAATAAAATATTATTGTTATTATTATTGTTATTATTATTGTTATTGTTATTATTATTGTTATTGTTATTATTATTATTATTATTATTATTATTATTATTATTATTATTATTATTATTATTATTATTATTATTATTATTATTATTATTATTATTATTATTATTATTATTATTATATAATAATTTATTATAGCGTGATTGTTAATGATTACCAACGCTTGGAACTCGCAGTGTTGTACACAACCACTTCAGACTCCTTGTGGTGAAGCAGAACGTTGGGCCAGATTAACATGGACCCACGATCATTACTCTCCCCTCTACACACTTTGCCGGTCGTGTGTGTACAACTTCCTCACTTCCCTACTCTCCTCTTCCTACATCACATTCAGCAATACTTGGGGTTGGCTAGTTGCGACCCGTTAAATGAAGCTTTAACATTTGTGTGATTCTTATTGGAATCTTAATTGTTTGGTGGACAAAGTAGTTTTAAAATGAACAGAGTGAATTATTTACTGAAAAGTCACTTTTATTCACTAAAGATGGAAGAAAAACTTGAACTTAAATGATTAGGTTCACATCAACCAAATAATTTCATATTTCCGCAGCAAGAAGGCAAAAAATGGAACTTTCATAAAGAATATAAGCATATTATTAATACAGCTTTAATTAATGGTTTAAATAAAGACTTTATACAGAAAATAAAGATTGAAAAATTTAAATATTAAAAAACTGTTATTGATATTTCTACCCTTAAAAAAATAAAAGACGATTATAATTTTAGAAAATTTACTTACCATCCTTGGGTTAATAAACATTTTCAAATTTTTTTTTGAAGTTTTCGGTATAACTGTAGTTCCTCAAAATATAGTATTAAAAATTTACTACATTTCTCTAAAAAAGGTAAATTTTCTAGTAATAAAAAAATCTGGTATTTATCAATTTAATTGTTTAGATTGTGATCGGGTTTATATTGGAAAGACGAAACGCAATTTGGAAACTAGAATGAAAGAACATTTTTGTAACATTAAGTATAAACAAACTAATAAATCGGCCGTAACAGATCATTTTTGGTCATTTAACCATAAAATAAATCCTGAAGTTAAATTATTAAAACAATTAAATGGTTTGATAGATTTAACGGTTTAGAAAAAATATTTATTTTAAAAATAACATCATGTAATGAATTTTGAAATACCAGCAGTTCATTCTGTTTTTAGGTTTGTTTTGTTTCCAGATTTTGGTAATACTAGAAAAAACCATAGTAACAACTGATAGTATTGTTGATGATGAAGTTGTTTTACGACTGAAGATGTTTACGAAATCAATATCATCAATTAATAAGAAAAGTTTACAACATTTTCTTAAGATAAGGGAAGTTTTTGTTGCAAATAGTTATATTTGTGTAACCATAGATCTATTTATACAATTCTAAAATTAGTCCTTCAACTTTGCAGTAATGTGATCATATGAGTATTTTATAATTGATTCCAAAGTAAGTAGACTGCTGTGATATACAGTAAAAACCTTGGATCTGTACCTGTTTTAGTGCTTCTTAGGTTACATAGAGGGCTTGTTTACCACATTTTAACTATAAATCATATACCATTATAAAGTGCCTGATCAATGCACAGCTTTTCAGTTTACTTAAAAACCTAGTTTACTTAACCTAGAGATGTGATTACTTGCTATTGCAGCATACATTAGCTAAGTTATAAATATTGCAAACTGGCTAAAAGCAAATAACAGAAACTTCTCTTTATGTGAAAGAAACATGTCAGGCAAGTAATAGTAAATTAAAGAATATTTTGTCATTATGCTTTATAAATATTAAATACTCATGCGTATACTTATTGTTGAATGTTCATTTGATACCTACCATATTGACCTGAAAATAAGCCGCCTCCACATATAAGCTACACCTTATATTCAAGAGGGAAATGGAAAAAAATAGTTTATGCTCAAAAATAAGTCTGATCGAGATTAAGGGAGGAAACATCTATATATATAGAAAATGAGTAGTTGTCAAGCAGTTTTTGAGATTACTCACTCAGATAAGATGTTCTCCATATCTCCATAAGCGCTTTTCGGTCTGGTTTAGACCATCTTCAGTGGGTGTTGAGTAGCTGGTCAACACCCACTGAAGATGGTCTAAACCAGACCGAAAAGCGCTTATGGAGATATGGAGAACATCTTATCTGAGTTGAGTAATCTCAAAAACTGCTTGACAACTACTCATTTTCTATATAAAAGATATCTCAATTAAGTTAATTGGGAGTCGATTAATAACACAAAACAACACTCACTTTTAAATTTTCCCGGAACCGGTTTCTGAGGCCTTCCCTCTATCTTCAGCCGGACATCGACTAGTTCTCATTGGTGTAGCTGGCAATATTTTGTCTTCGGTCTCCTCTGGTGGCGGTTCGAGGAACTTGCTGAACAAATCTTTCTGGGGGATGTCGAAATTGAATACTTTGTTCCTATTTTTTGAAATAAAGATTTGTTTCCATGTGGACAGTTCTTCTTTTCCTGTTGTATGTTTTAGTAATTTTGGTTCTGGATTTATGTTGTGGTTTTTTTCCCAAAAATGAGTGGCAACTGCTGATTTTTCTAATTGTTTGTATTTTATGTTCCTAAAGTGTTCCTTTGCTCTTGTTTCTAAATTTCTTTTGGTTTTTCCAATATAAATTTGACTACAGTCACAGCATTCAATTTGATATATACCAGATTTTTTGTTAGATGGAATGGCATCTTTGATGTTTGAGCAAATTAGGTTTTTTAAGGAGTAATGGTTCACTGGAGCTAGTTGAATGTTTTGTTTTTTGAAGACTTTTTTGAATTTATCAAAGGCCCATGGATGGTAAGTGAATTTTTTGAAGATCATTTTAGTTTCTGTAGCTGAGAGGGTTGTGGTTTCCTTTAGTAGTTTCTTCTTTTTTGCTAAGTTCACTTTTTTGTCTACTAGTGATTTGGGAAAGTCATTTTTCTGTGCTATTTCAATAATTTTGTTGTATTCTATTTTGTATTCTTCTGCTGTGAGAGGGATGTTTACCAGTCTGTGTGCTAAACTATTAAAGATTGCCTGTTTGTGGGATCTTGGATTGTAGCCATTAGCTTTTATGTAGTTGTCTGTCTGTGTTGGTTTTCTGTAAATGCCAAAGTTTATTCTATTTTTATTTCTGATTATTTTTAGATCTAAAAATGGTAAATACTCGTCTTTTTCAACTTCTACAGTGAACTTGATGCTTTTTTCTTGAATATTTAAAAGTTTTAGTGCATCACTGATGTGTTTTTTTGGCACTATGGCAAATATGTCATCTACATATCTTTGCCAGAGTTTGAACATCCATGGGAAACCTTTAGTGATCCTTATTTCTAGTGCACTCATGTACAGATCGGCCAGGAAGGGTGATAAGGGGTTGCCCATTGCTAAACCAAAAGTTTGATGGAAATATTTTGTTTGAAACTGGAAGAAATTCTGTTCTATGCATAATTTGGTAAGTTCGATGTAATCTGAAATTTCAAGTGATGACATTCCAAGTGATTTGAGCCATTTTTCTATCAATGTTGGGAGTTGTTTAACTGGTATGCTGGGAAACAGTGATTTAACGTCAAATGAGACTAGTGTGTCTTCTTCATTTAGTTCAGTATCCTTAATGTGTTCTATAAGTTCATAGGTGTTTTTGATGCTTAGGCTATCGAATTTTGGAAATGAATTGAATTTGTTTGTTAGCCATTTTGCAAGTTTGTATGTTGGTGAATTTATACTGCTAACTATAGGTCTCATTGTTATGGATGGTTTGTGTATTTTGGGTAAGCCATAAAGTCTAGGTAAGGTTGGGTTATCTGGTTTAACTGCATATTTGTTTGATATTATACTTGATTTTGCTATTGTTTTTTCAAATGATTTTATGCAAGCTGTTAATGGATTTTTGTTAATGGTTTCATATTCACTGTTTTCAACACTTCCATAAAGGTTTTTTAAAGATATCTCACTTTTAACAACTTGACAATGTCTTCTTTAAAAAAAAGGAAACATCTATTTTCTTGCACTTAATATCGTGTAAACATGTTTTCCTAATGTGTGGTATAGCACACAGTCATATAATAAACACCATTATAGCACCAATATTCACTGTCATCACTGCCAGTATTCACTTCACCAATTTCACTCTATTTTCTTCATTTCCCTCCCTTTCTTCATCCTCCCCCTGCAATACGTCATCCTCCATGCCATCCAGCACATTTGGTATGCAGCATTTCTTGAACCCTTCGATGATGGACTGTGATGATATGGTGGACCATGAAGCAAGAATACACTTGCACAGAAGGGTAACTGAAGGCTTCTTAATCTTACCAGATGGTGTAAGGGATGATCTGCTTCCAGGTGCCAATATGAATATCGTTTTCCGAGAGTCCTTGAAAGGTTTATTTACTGCAACATCAGCACCTGAAGTTTTGAAGTCATGCCTCCAAGTATTATGATAAGATCTGTCTTTTGTAGAGCAAGTTCTTTCTTTATTCAGTACCTAGATGTCACTTAAAAGCATACAAAACCAACATAGCTCGCTTAATGAGTAGTGCTCCAGGTCTGAGATTCCATGTAGTCGTCAGCCAGTCAATCATCAGCTCAGTTGTCATTCAACCTTTTTCCTGGTAACAAATCACTATACCCTTAGAAAATTTTCTTTAGGCATAGTCTTTCGCTTGAGTATCACATAAGGGGAGCTTTCCCCCATCGGCCGTAAAAGTCAACATTGCCATTATTCTAAACTTGTTGCCGTTCCTCTTAAAATGGGATACTTTTTGCCCCTTTTGTGTCTACTTTTGTATTGCCCAGCATGTCAAAATATACAGGTGTTTTGTCTGCATTGCCAATCTGATGAAAAAGATATGAGTGACCTAGTTGCATTTCAATGACATACTGCTATATGTTACCCAGTTCTTCCTCAAAATATGCTGGCATCTTCTGTGCTAGAATAGTACTTCAACAAAGAGTGAGGCCATTTCTCTGCATAAAATGATGGCAACAACCCATACTCATATGGAATTTCATTCATGGTATGTGTAAGACTGAAATTTTCATGGTCTTCAGTTGCATTATTTCTCGTGAGATAGGCATCCCAACTTTGCTCTTATCTTGCACATAAGACACATTTTGGTTCCCCAAATGATTTTTTTGTTGGTTACTTTCTTCCATTTTTCTTCTGAAGCAATCCAACGTTGCACATTAGATTTGTCCAATCTGTACTTTCTGCTGGTCTCTCTGTTTATAGTGGTTTTGGCATAATGAACAACTGCAAGCTTGAAAGTTGTATCATAACTACGTGGGTATGTAAAAGTGTAGGTAGCGAATATAAGCTCAACTCTTATTTTTTCTGTTGAAATGTAAATAAAAAGTGCAGCTTATTTTCGGGCTAATACAGTAATATTTTGTTGGAACTAGAATGATCAGAAGTATTATTGAAAGAATAGCCATTTTTGCCTCCTCTACTTTGCACACTGTGTAGCATTTTTATCATTCATGTCTGTATAACAAAGGGTTGCTGTTAGTGGATTTATAAGTGATTTTATGATAAGTCTTCCAGACTTGATGTCCCTAGTCCAGATTGATTTAAAGTAAAGTTTTTGTTTTCAGCTGACGCCTGTGGGTACAACCATTTATAAAAATATTTATGCCAAAGACATCGATTCGGGAGTGAATGGACTTGTTGAATACTATGTAATACCTGCAGAGAAGAATGTTGCTGATACTATTGATGGTATTGGAAGAATAGATGATGGAGTGGGATATTTTTCCATCAACCTGCCCCACCAAGGGCAAGTAACAGTAAACAGAAGTTTGGATTATGAGCGTATCCAGCGTTACCTCCTTACTATCATTGCTACTGTGAGTTTGATACATACTTCTTAACTCATTAGAAAGTAATTTACAAAATGCTTGTAGACAAATATGTAACATATATAACAGTTTAGCTAGACTATGGTGTTGACCTATATGTGTATCTTAGTTTATTACATTTAACTGAAACTGCAACCTTTATTCTTTTAAACACTCTTGGATCTGTTTCTTTTCATCTCTAATTATGTCTTGGTATAATATGTCAAAATGTCGAGTGCTTCTGAATCTTCATTTTAGAACTGAAGACTTCAGCCATGATGACCAACAAAGTTATTTCAACTGTCATTGAGGATATAGTAAATTTTTGTTTTTAAAGAGTTTGTAGAATTTGCAAAGTGTAATTCAACAGAAGTCACAGTTTTATATTGCAGTGAAACTTAAATCCTTCAGCTAAGATAAAAGAACAGAGATCTGCTCCTCTGCTTCTATCAATTTTCCAGAGTTTGCACTAACATTGTAGGTGATGTCAAATTTGTCAGCAAAATTTTATGCTTAATTTCTTTGTTACCTAAGAATACCAGTTTTAAAGTTAATTTATGTGCCACTTGTTTTTATTTTGCACCAAACTGCTAAGTATGTAACTTTGTAAATTAATTTGCTCACAACATAATAAGTAGGTGTAAAATACAATGAGTTCTTAGAGGGACTACTATAGCCCTGCACTATCAAAATAATTCATTGTGTATTGTGTATGAATTAAAACTGGTAGGTTTTGGCTGCAGCAGTAGCAGCAGCAGCATTATGAGATATGTAAAATAGCTCTAGAAAATTGGAATGCCATTTTTTGTGTAATTTTCTTTGTTTATTTTTAATATAATGTTCTGTTAGCACCCTTTATCCGATTAGTTAATATCAGATGAATGAATGAAATGAGTGCAATGTACTCAAATGAGCCTGGGGTACATGGAGCTTCAAGTTACTCAACATTCATTTTTCAGGATTAGCAAACACCTTAGGGATAGAACTTTGTCCAGGTATTAAATTTAAAGGGAGTCGATTAATCCAGGTAACTCGCCCTAACTGAGATTTGAACTTGGGACCTCTTGAATGTGAGAAAGATGTGCTATCTCCACACCACATAGGAGATTGCTATTTAAGTGCAAGTTTACTGTTTGAATAAAGGGTTGCTTTCCATTAAATAAACAATAAAAGTTTGTATGTAGCAAAGTTCTCTGAATGACCTTAAATCCATATCTTTATATTACAGATAACCTGGCTACCAATTTACTGTTATGAGGGTAGGAAGCTACTCGAAGCAAAACAGCAAAACACCATTATACCAAAAGCCTTTAGACTAGTCCGTTTAATTCACAACACTATTTGTAGTTGGTTTTTCGCACTACATCTCTTACATTTTAATCTTTCGAGGGACTAGTTTTGGAAGCTGTTGCTTTCATTTTTAGCCTTGAAGGTCCAAAGGTCTGTTGTTCCTTCTTAATATGGAAATATAAAGACAGAGTAATATAACTTGAAATCCCATCAGTCTATAATTTGAAGTTCATAGTTCCACCACTAGAGAGAAGACCGTAGGCAACAACAACAGATGATATTCAAACCTTCGAGGTTGAAAATGGAAACAACAGCTTCGGAAACTAGTCCCTCAAAAAATTAAAATATAAGTGATATAGTGTGGAAAACCTACTACAAATAGTGTTATGAATTAATTTGGATGTCAGTGTTACCAAATTCCTTGAAAATCACATAATCAGTTTAAGTTCAGGGCCTTAACGTACCTACCAAGCAAGTAGTATACCAGCTATATTTTTATTAGTGCTTGATGCGAATTACAGTGCCATCAAACTAAGTAGTCACATTTAACAGCACCTTGATTTTGGTCGCATGCTGCTTCCCTTCCTACACTTTGCCAGGCTGTCTTGTGCATTACAACAAATATGAATGAACTGGATCAACTAGGACTATTATTATTTCACAAACTAGAATGCACCTTATATTGCTTAACATTTCAAAGATGATGTTGAAAAAGTTCTCCTTGTGTTAAAAAATAAGCAATAAAGCCTTTGAATAAATGTCATAAACATGTAATTCTTATTGGAATATATTGGTTATTTCTTCCTTTATATTTTGTAGATTTTGTAGTGTTTGAGGATGAGATTTATACACTTTCTCTTTAAATACAGGAAAGTAAAACTTGTAAGGCACAGACATAGAAATGGAGATTGCGTTTTATAAAGTTGCAATAAATAAAAATCCTTTGTTGTATAGTAACTTGGGCCAGTATTGGACTAACACAACTGAAAACCACCATATATATGTGGTGTGCTTCAGAAAGTCATGCTAGGTGTAATGCAATAGTGGGAACTGGAATCTCAGCGGGCGAGTGGTGCACATCCAAGACCAGGTGCCAATAAGAGCATGGCCACTTAATCTGATCCCATATTTTCTGCCCACATATTCAAAATTCCATAAAAAATGTTCACTGAAATGTAGTGGGCCATTTTCTCAGCAATGTGTTATCTCACACTTTAAGGTGTACCAGCTTTCCTGAATGCTTTGTTTAGCAACAATACACAATCTCTCTACCACTTACATATTTTGGAAGACATAAATTGGTCCGAATACTAAATTTGCTAACTATGTGTAAGTAGTTCTTATCTTTTAGAGATGTCCATTTTGGTTATGAGATCTGTATTTTGCATAAAGCATAATAGCATATTTAGTTTTATTTGCAGATGTAATGGATAGAAATCTTTTTATTTCTGGTAAGCATTGTTTAAATAAAAATATCTCTCATATTTGAGAAATGCAAAGGTAAAATTACAGTTTGTTCGCAATTGCTATATATATATTCTAGGTTTATCAAAATGCAAAGGATATTTTGTATTAATTTATGACAATTATAGTTATAAAAATGTCTGTTTACTTAAGAAGAAGTTTTATGCTAGTCTGTAGTTCAGAAAAAATGGGGATTGTGTAATATTAAGTATGTGATTGTATCTACCATTGTAAGTGATACAAAATGTGATTTGTTTACAGGATAGAGCTAGAAATGCTTCTGAAAGATTAACTGCAACCACAACATTGACAATAAATGTTCGTGATGATGATGATCAAAATCCATCGTTCATCTATCAAGGCTGTACACTTCATGAAGGGGCATGCATCAACCCAGAATATTCTGCTTCGGTAATCACTAGCACTTTTTATTCAGCAATGTAAACTATATGTGAAGTTAGTGATAACTAAGCATCTTAACAATGCATTACTTCTACTTGCAAACATAAAAAACAGCCATATGTAAAGGTGATATTTCCAGAGTATAGCTCTAAAATGCAAATAAAGCAGATATTAGAGGAGTGATACACTTAAAATATTCATTTTTATAACAAAAACATTAAAAAAGAAAGAATATTAATTTTAATTAATTTAAATATATAAACTGGAAGACAGAACAATTTAATGACATTTTTGGGTGTGTGTATGCTTTGTCTATGAGAAAATGTGGGCACTTCTCAAATATAACAAACTATTAAGGGCGAAATTTAGAATTTTGCTAAGGGCTTCCGCAAAACTAGATACATTGTTGAGATTAATTCCATAACTAATTAGTGAGATTAAACTATTAACTGAATAAATATTTTGTAGTTGTTTTGCATAAGTTGACTCAAAAATTTTCAGTTTCTTTTTACTATCGAAAACCGAAATGCTTTTTTCATAGTTTCATAGTTCTAAACAAGTATAATATTCTCTGAAATAATTTACATTTTTTTATAATAATTTTTCAAACGTGTGTTTGTAAATGCCTTGAAGTATGGAATTATGTACAGGATTATGTCACATTCTGCATGCATATTT
Source organism: Mantis religiosa (assembly GCA_030765055.1). Lineage (NCBI taxonomy): Eukaryota > Metazoa > Arthropoda > Insecta > Mantodea > Mantidae > Mantis > Mantis religiosa. Next base: position 82,367,045 of record CM060950.1, on the reverse strand, counting down.
CTCTGAAAACACGGGTTTGTCATGTTTTTCTGTCACTGCAACTCTCAGGAGTGTTACTATGAGATTTGTCACTATCCATTATGCAGATTGAATCAACAAATAATGAAAACTGTACACTTAACACAAAGCATAGCTGCAAAGTCACTTCCCTAGGAGCCAAGTGTATTCCTACTGTTGCACCAGGAAGTACCTGTGACTTGCATTACAATCTAGTGGGTAATCGCAATTGTATGTGAAAGTATGTTTAAAATCGTGGTTATTCATATATACAAGAAACTGGGAGAAAGCCTGAAAATATATGGGTTTGAATTTTTGACTTATTCTAAAATCCTGATATATTTCAACATATAAGTTCAGGAGTTAATTTCCTAATTAAAATAAAAGGGTGTAAAACACTTGAAGCCATTATATGAACTTTAAAATTATACCAACAAACTTACACATACCTAATCTTTGAATAACAAACTTTTGTTTTTATCGGAAAAACTATTTGTAGTCAGTTTATTGACACTTCGTCACTTTTGTTTTTATCTTAAATGTATTGCTATTTATTCATTAAGTTTAGATTGATTTATTAAGGTAGTTCCATCAAGGGGCATAACTTCATTCTGTTTTCTTTTGCATCATTTTAAGAGCAACATCTCACCTCAGGATTCTATACTGAGGCCAATTTTATTTATAACGTTCATAAATGATTTTCCAAGACACTTAAATACATATGTTAACATATTTGTGGAATTTTTTTGTAATTTTACATCCTCCAACATTAAGTCATATCGGACGATGAATGGAATGGGTGAAATGATGCTCAAATGATCCAAGGGTCCATAGAGCTTAGAGTTACCCGACATTCATCTTTCAGGATAAAGGAAAACCCCGGAAAAAGCCTTATCCAGGTAACTCACCCTGACTGAGATTCGAACATTACCACCACGCTACCGAGGCGGGCATATTTATGGATGTTGGTAATATAATTATGGAAGGACCAGAGGATAAAAAGAACCTAATCAGATTGAAGAACTGATTTAATCATAAGAAATTCTTTTAAATCCTTCGTAAACAGCGGTAGTTGCATTTGAGCATAAGAAAAATAAGCACGACAATACTATTGACCTACAAATATATACAATAAAAGTAACACTAGTTGACCATACAAAAGTTTTGGGTGTATGGCTAGATCGACATGTAGATTCATATAGCCAAGTTAATAACAAAATCAACAGATTCTACTTTTCATTAAGGATAACAAACTAGATATGAATACTATAAAAAATGAAAATTTTATATCTTTTCATGTGGCAAACTTAATTTAAATAATAACAGTTAAATGATGAAGCCTGGGACTCAACTACTTACAATAGTAAGTCGCCCCAAACAATGTATCTTGGATGTGAGAGCCCCTAGAGGTTTACTGAGGAAATATATGAGTCAATTGGAGAATTTAATGTCATGACAGCAAATTGACCATGGTAGCTCAATGGGTAAGAGCGATTGGACGGAAACCAGTAGATCCATGGTTCAAATCCCAGCCGTGGCATTGAATTTTTCATGTCGACTCTATTAATCAAATGCTATATATCTTGTTTCAGGTGTCCAGTGGAAAATTAGCTGGAATCCTCACAGTTTCTCCTGAAAAGGTGCAGGCTATTGACATGGACTCCATCAATGCACCAATTATCTATAGCTTTCTTAGCGGAACACCATCATCCTTTAATGAATATTTTGAAATAAATCCACAGACAGGAGCTGTCAAACAAACTAAAGCTGTTGATACTGCAGTTACAAAGAAGTTTGAAATTATAGTAAAGGTAATAAAGAAGTTTTGTAAACTTTTGATGGATTGGTATAATCACTATATTTTTGATCTGGAAAGGGATATGAACATTTTTAAACCTTGGTTTAACACATTATGGATTTAAATTATTTGCATTAACAGATTCAACATCATAAGGCCTCCTCTTCAGTTCTATCAGTAGCATGAAAAGTACAGTCAGTGTTATCACAGACACAAACCTATGAACCAGAATTAGTTCGTTGAAGTACAATTTTTTCCCATCTCGTGTCAGTTTGTGAAGCTATTAGTTTCTTCAGGTCACCAATTGTATCATCTGGATAACATCATCAATCATTGCAGGTTACCTCCAGCATATCGATAAATCCTTACTTCCTTAATAAATAGTTTTCGTTAATTACATAAAATTGCTTACTCCTGCATGCCCACTCATCACTATAAAAACTTTCATCTTCTTCACGTCCTTTTTCCACAAGGAAGATTATTGATTTTCTCTCTCCATAACAACCGTTCATTTCTTTATACTAACGTCATTACATGACCCACTAAATTTCCTTAATGTTTTCATCTTTCCTTTTTCCATATTATTTATATTATTTTAATCAAATCCCCAAATTTCCAAACCAATTTCCAAACAATTTTATATCTTTCGGGGGTTCAAACCTAAACAACTGTTACAAAATGCCCCTCTTTGAAATATATGGAAAATAATTTAAATACGTCAACAATGTGTTTCCATATATTTTGAAGAATGCCCCAACAGCAATATTTCACAACAATAAACAATAACATAAATACGTAAAACATAACATAAAATATAACAATAAATAAACATTGAATAACTAAATTTAAAGTTAGTCGATTAATGACACTAAACAACACTTACTTTTAAATTTTTCCGGAACATGTTTCAGAGACTTTGCCTCTATCCTCGATGGCCGGCTGAGGATAGAGGCAAAGTCTCTGAAACATGTTCCAGAAAAATTTAAAAGTAAGTGTTGTTTAGTGTCATTAATCGACTCCCTTTAAATTTAATTTATCATAACAACACTATTTTCAACACTTCCAAGAAAGGAATTGAATAACTACTTGACTCTACTATAAGGATTTTTGTTAAATATATTTCTTTGATTTAATATGGGGGTGGTGTGCCCCGCCCCAAATTTAAGTAAAAGTATCATTATAATTACCATTTTTAAATTAATCACAATGAACAAAGCATAATATAAAGAATATTTTTTTTATTAACAATTTGTAAACAGTATATAATTAAACATTTTTTTTAACTGGATTTAACCAATTTTAATATATATATATATATATATATATATATATACAGTTTATGTACAAAAGAACTCTGTTTTGTGTTTCATGTTGGGTGATTTGCCCACATAATTAATTTTTCAAGTTGTCCCGTATCAATGTCAAGGTTTGTTACAATTGTATGGTTCATACTTGTGACTTTTGAACAGCTAGTGTGATAAATTTTACTCTGTTGGCTAACCTGAGCATTGCAAGCATCCAGAATTTGGTTTCTGATTTTTCCGTTTGTGTGTGTGTGTGTATCTTTACCATGGCGCTGTTTTAAGGTTAGGTTAGTGTTGTGTTTAATTCTTTGACCAAAATTTAGCAAACTTATTTCGTGTGGTGTATGATATGTGTGACCAATGTGACCTAAATCATTTACATGTTTTGGTGAGAATATTTTTTGTACACACACGTTAGAATTCACATCAAGATACTGATACATCTTCTGATAACCATCTGTATTATTACATTCATTGTTTGGGAAGTCAACATTTGTTTCATTTTTGTGTTTAATTACATTTAGTTTCCTTTACATTATATATCTGTGATACTATTTCATCAGTTACTTTTCCTACATTATATTCCTGACAATTCTGTGATTATTTACCTTATTATCATATTCATCTTTATTCTGACCTACACTTTGTACTAATGCTTCTTTATCTCCCTTACATACTTTTATCACTTGATTCTGATTCTTGTATCATATTCTTATTATCAAAATTTTTACTCAATTTCTGAGATACACCAGCATAACAATTTCTTATACTTTGTATTAGCTTATGTTTCAAGTTATTTGAATTTTGTTCTAAAGTTTGTGTTAATTCTGATTTTACATCTGTCAGCGTAGTTCTCATTGCCCCAGTTATGGCTGAACATGTAAAGTTGAGTTCAGTTGCACAGTTTTCCAAATATACTTATCCAGTATTTTCTCCATTACTTTAAGCATAAAGGAATTCAAGCATAGTGGTCTATAGGCTTTGGTTTGGGCATAGTTTGGCTTTTCTGACTTCGGTATGAATACCGCTTTAGACCATGATTTTGGCACTTACCCCAAAGCTAGACTTGCCCTATAAAGGTCAGTCAGGGCTCTGATGATTCTTTCCCAACCTTCCTGCAAGAGTATTGGAAGTATCTCATCAAGTCCTGGAGCCTTTACGGGCTGAAATGTGTTAATAGCCCACCTCACATGGTTAGGCATAATTAATCGGTTGGCACAGTTCCAATCTACTCTTCAAGCTCTGGCCTCTGTTTCTATCATTTCTTCCTCTTTTACTTCCTCAGCCTCAGAAAAATGACAAGCTAGCAAAATCTCCATCATCTCCTTTCCCGCCTGAGTGTACATTCCATTGAGTTTTTCCAGTGTTCCCACTTGATTTCTATGTGTTGTATTAAGAACCTTCTGAAGCCTTGCTGCTTCAGTGTTTGACTCCACATTCTTGCAGAACAGTCTCCATGAGTTTCTTTTTGCTCTTCATATCTCTAGGTTATACTCAATGAGTTTCCTGTGGTATAAGTCCCACATACCACCCCTAGATGATATTTTATACAATGCTCTAACCTCTTTCTTCATTTTGGCTAGATTGTTATTCCACCATCTAACATTTTTGGCAGTTATCTTTTCTCAAAGGGTACAGTTGTCATGGTATGTGGTTAGAATGGCCTTTTCTAATTGTTCCACTGCCTCATCCAATTCCCTCTGTCCCCTTATGTTTGTTTGTACAGCCTGTCCTAGAACTGCTCTGTATCCATCCCAGTTCGTTCTTTTTGGATCTCTGTACAATTTTATACCACATTGTCTTGCATCTGTCACAAATTGGATGTGCTGATGGTCCACCAAAGATGGCATATTACTCTGATTTAATTTAATGATCATGTAAAAAAGTTTGCTTCTTTATTTTATATTGAATTACATATGCATATATGTGATGACCACTGATGAGATGTACTTCTATTTTGGCAACTATACCACTTAAGTATTTTCATCTAGGGAGAGAATCGATTTATGGCCTCAACTCTGTGTTTAATCGTTTCAGGCAGAGGAAGATTCAGAACAGAAACGTTCAGCAACAGCCAAGTTGACAATAAATGTGAAACCTGTCGACAGTTTTCCACCAGTAATTAAAGCAACAGATGTGGAAGGACATGCATATGAAAATGCTCCAATTGGTACTAAAATTGTTGACTCCCAAGGAAAGCCAATTCAACTTACTGTAACAGATGATGACTTGGTAGGTTATCTTCATAATTTGTAATATTGTTTACAGATGCAAAGGAAAGCTCTGCAAGATGTATGTTAAAGGATATATTGCACAGAAGGCTCTAAAAATCTATCCTGAGACTTGTAGCATGCAAAGATGTTAACGCCAGTTATTCTTGAATTTATTAAACACATATTGCAAATAGCTTAGCAGACACAATACACATGTTCCTCAAAATCTATTTTAAGCTATTTCCACGATTCCTAGCTCTCTCTCTCTCTCTCTCTCTCTCTCTCTCTCTCTCTCTCTCTCTCTCTCTCTCTCTCTCTCTCTCTCTCTCTCTCTCTCTTTCTCTCTCTCTTTCTCTTTCTACAGTGTTTTTCTTTGTACCTGTGCACATACTTCATTTTGGTTGTCCATAAAATAGTGTATGATTGATTTGACATACTTTGTTAATATCTGATACTGGCCTAAGGTGAAGAGGTAGGACTCACCTCTTTAGCATAAGTGGTAGCATGTGCGCCTCAGGTTTAAGAGGTCCTGAGCTCAAAAAACAACAGGGTGAGTTATCTGAATACGGTTTTTCCGGGGTTTTCCCTTATCCTAAAAGGTGAATGTCCGGTAACTCTGAGCTCTATGGACCCTGGGCTCATTTGAGCATCATTTCCATTAATTGATCATTTCACTCATTTCATTGTCCAATATGACTTAAGATTGGAGGACATAACATAAATGTAAAAAAAGAAGGAAAAAAAGAAAACAAAAGGAATTACTAAGCTAAAGTGAAGAAAAATTATAGAAAAATCTTTTTACAACCATCATAACATAAACATTTGTTGTAATGTGTAACCAGTAATCTGTTAGACATTGTAAAATAAGGAAATTTTCAGTTCATTATAAGGTGCACTAGAATTTTGTTCAAATTTTGATTCAATAAAAAAATCAATAAGCCAGATAAATATATGTTCTTTGTATATTGATTTTCTTATGCCTATTATAGTTTCTTAGAATGCCTTTTTTGTTTTCTCTTATTTTAATGATTTTTAATGCATAAAATTCTGGACCATTGGACCATGCTTATAAGCAGTGAAGATAAAACTTAATTTTTATTAATTGTAAGACTAATTCTCAACCAAAATAGCTTTGTTTTTTTTAATATCTATCATTACTCATTGAATATTTTAACTTGCACTGGAGAATTATTGTCACCGAGGAGAGAGGCTTGCAGATGCACCTAGATATGAGCTGTTCCAACTGAAATTGTCCAAAAAAGAGAGAATTGGTATACAATTCTAGGCTAGTTGTGAATCTAATGTTTTAGATTAGAATCCGATATTCTAAAGATGCCTAAAATTAGTAAAAACTGAATACAGCTTTCTGTGAGTATAAACATATTTGTTATACAGAGTTGGCTCCAAAATAGCCTTATATATCTATGTTTCACATTTGTTATTTATTTATTCAAATCAATGATTCAGAACCTTTAATGAATACTATATAAATATTGTAATGCATATGGGAATAAAAAAAGTGATAACTCGAAAAATCAAATGAAAGAACAATATGTAACTCACTGGTAATTAGAGAAACTGCTAAAGAAGAAGTTATCAGATAAATGCATTAAAATGTAAAAAATCTTGTGACTTTAATGAGTACTCTAATGAGATACTATTGCAAATTTGTGATAGCTGAAATCTTCATGCACATAATAAATGAAAGTTTTAACTTGGGATCATTTCCAAATAACTTGAAACAAATAATGGTTAAGACCAATTTATAAAAAAAATGATAGAAAATTTTCGGGAAGTATCATTATGCAATATCTGTATCTGTATCTGTTCTGGTTTTTCAAAAATTATGGAAGATATACTTGTAGAACAGCTGGGTACAAAAATTTTGTACAAAATTTAAGATTATAAATAAGTATCATTTTGGATTAAAAAAAGAAAACTAATGCCTGTAATCAGTAAAGGAAATGACATAATTATCAGGGCCATCGATAGAAAAGGTTACGTGATTGCAATCTTTCTTGACCTTTAAACCGCATTTGATTGTGTAGTCATTGGAAAATTAATAGGAATTTTATAAAACTATGGGATTAGGTATCCCATTAGAATGGATAAAATTGTACTTAATAGGTAGAGAACAATGCATAATATGATCAAAGTTTGATCATCTTTTAAACATATAACACATGGTGTACCACAGGGCTCAAAGATCTGGCAGAAGAATTAGCTATTGGATATGCAGATGACACTACAATAGTTACAACTGCAAATATAGAAATAGAAGTGCAGAGCAAATCAAACACAGTATTAGAGATCATAAATATACATGTAGCAGAATAGGAATGACATTAAACATAAACAAAACAGAGTGGATGCAGATTAGGTTAAGCAATAAAATAGGATAAAAAATCATCCTAGTATTACAAAATAAACAGGTCAAATAGGTAACACAAACTAACTTCTTAAGATTAATTATAGACAACCATCTATAATGGAACAAACATATTGAAAAAATCTCAAAGAAAGTAAACACCGGGATATACATACTAAAGCGAGTGACACACGTCATGCATGAGGATTGTGTACTATAAGGTACTATTCATTCATACATTCACATTTAAATTGTGGGCTCATTTTATGGGGATCAGCAAAATAAGAAATATGTACTCAAAATATTTAGGTTACAGAAAAGAGTAATAAAAATCATAAAATACCAAGAAGTTCGTGTAGAAATGCATTCAAAATACTAAATTTATTAACCTTAAAAATGTAATCAGAACTCCTAGAGAAGATAAACATGCAAACATACACAAGCACAACACTAGAAATAAACAAGATTACTTCAGAAGTATATTAAGAGGTTCTCTAGAAAGTGAATGTATTGAGAGTAATGCAAAGGATCTATATAACCACTTACCTTGTGCAATTAAAGCCATATATAAAGAGGGGGAAGTGATAAAGAAAATCAATACATATCCTATCAAATATGCCTTCTATTCAGTGGAAGAGTATAAAACAGGAATTTTTGCACATGTTAAATAAAGCCTCTCCTGTAAATAAAATATGTTAAAGCTTTGTAATTATAGATTTTAACTGTTGAACATCTTGTTGATGAAACTTGTAAATTTTGTTACTCCGTTGAATAAATTTGAATCTAAAGTATTATACAGTGCCTAATTTTTCAATGGTGGCCCACCGACCAGTGGGTGGTTAGTGCTCTAGTAGAAGGCACACTGCTGCTGCAGTAGCCTTATTACTGCTACATTGATTATTTTAATTCTAACGCTTAGGTTTATCATGTAAATTTTAATTACAGTAATCACATAACTTTGTCACAGAAGGTGTTGGAGATGATATCCTTGTGCTGCCATGCATGTCTCACACCTTAAAAAATAAATGTCAGCTGATGTGCATTAATTCATCTTCTGAAATTGCAGTAATTTCTCTTCTGATAGTGTTTCTGAGTTCTTCCAATGTATGCAGGTTGTTCCGATAAACATTATTTTTTAATATATCGAGATTTTACGACTCACCTATAAATTAATAATTATTTTTTAAGTTCCCCTATAAATAAAAATCGCATAGCAAACGGTTTGAAGATCCCCTTTACTGATGACTCAATCTTCAAACATTTCCCTAATTAATTGCAATGATAGATCAGCTGTATGTGTTGTAGCAGAGTCTTGTTGAAAATTTGTTTATGTGCACTCAAAGTCACTAAATATCCCAGGAATGGGTTGACTACTGCATCCCTGTACCTATGTCTGTTAACCTTTTCCTCAATGAATATAGGTCCTGTAATTTGGTACACATTCACAGCACACCAAACACCAATTTTCTGATCATGCAGTGGCATTTTGTGCACAGTATTATGTTTTTCTGCACTCCAATATCTGTTGTTTTGTGACGGTACATGACCATGTAATGAAAACCATGCCTCTGTGAAAAAAATTAACTTTGGATCCATTGAGCCATAATTAACTTTATCCACCACCCAAATGCAGAAATTTACTCTACTCACAATATCATGCAGTTGCAGTTCTTGAACTATGGTTATCTTATATGGTTTTAATTTCAAAAGTTTAATGACTTTCCAAGCCGAGAATTGTAAAGCACCAGTTTCCTGTGATAACCTACTCAGAGATTTTCTTGGACTATGTTCTAATTTTTGTCCTATCTTGAGTTTGTCCTTTGCAAGCACATGAGTTCTTTTGGGTTTCTTGTCAAGAACAGATCCAGTTTCTCTGAATCTCTTTACAAATTTATGAACTGTCTCTCTGTGAGGCACAGGAATACCAGAAAATCAGTCTACAAAGAGCCATGTCACTTCTCTACAAGACTGTTTGCATGTAAGAATCTCATATGTGAATATGTGGTAGGCTGAAGTATACACACTTCTTGGCATTATAACAGAACTAATCACAATTTTACCACAAAGAACACAAGAACCCACACAAGCAACGGCCGAACATGCACTGACGCGGAGAAAGGTAGGTGCCAGGAATGGTGAGAAGCACTGTAAGCATGCAGTTGCCTCCCGCCGGCCACCCGGTCACCAATGAAAAATAAAGCACTGTACATCATTTACATATGTTTTGAAAATGATGCAATTCTGCATAAGCAGTAATGAGCAATTTATGTTTGTAACAAGTAACATAATGTATTGTAGAGTGAATACTTACAGTGTACAAGACTACTTTTGACCCAATCTGATACTATAATAAAATAAGTTTTAACTACAAAATGAGATTTTGTTCAAATTCTAAAATAAAAGATTCTGTAGTTACAAGCATTTAATTGGCACAAAATGAATAATGCACTAAATCTATTGTTCAGTATTTTGGCAACCTTTGTCAAAATAGTTCCAAGTTAACTAATGATTACTAAATCTGGTAAATTTACATGAAATTTAAGTAAATTATGTAAAGTGTTACCATTCTCAGTATGAGTGATTCATGAAACTATTTCGAATTTTTAGAAACATATGGAACTCATTGAAAAAACTTGTCTGTTTTTACACTGTCACTTATATTTTTATTTTTTGAGAAACTAGTTTTGGAAGCTGATCCCTCAAAAAATAAAAATATGATACTAGAGTGTTAAAAACCGAAAAAAATGTAACTGACAAAATGTCAAAAAACTGACTACAAATAGTTTTTTTCAAATAATTTGCTTTAATATAATTTTAAGTCAAACTAATATTCCAGGCTCCATATATTGCTAGTGTTTACCTAGAACTCGTTTCCTTAGGACCGTCCTAACATCCTTCATTAATGTCGACTGTTAAATTTTGATTTTGTGGACTATTTGGAGATGATTGGGATGTCTCTTTTGGTGTCCTGATGAACTTGAAAAGAACACAAACAGAGATGCTCCAATTGTCTCCAAGTAGCTCACTATATCAAAATTCAACAGTCGACATAAGCTGAGAATGTTAGGGAGGTCCTAAGGAAACATATTCTAGGTAAACACTGGCAATATATGGAGCATGGAGTACTAGTTTGAATCAAAATTATATTAATTTTGTGCTTTATTTTATCGTAGTCCATACGCATTAAGAATAACTTGTTTAATTTATTTAATTTGTTTTGTTTGTACAAAGCTGATGATCTGTAAATATGTTTTAAACTGTTTATATTTTGCTCTATATCCTATAATTGTAATTTTTTAGATATGTTTATTAATTTATAGATGAGTCGTATTTATTACACATCTGCTTCACTTATGTACCTATTTTGAGGACATGTTTCGCAAATCATCGTTTGCATCTTCGGCTCTTATGCAACAGTCACATAAGAGCCGAAGATGCAAACGATGATTTGCGAAAAATGTTCTCAAAATAGGTACGTAAGTGAAGCAGATGTATAATAAATACAACTCATCTATAAATTAATAATTATTACGCTTCACTGTGGTGTTCCAATATAGTTAAATCTCGATAGATTTTAGATATGTATTTGATTATATAGTATATTTTATATTTGACAATGTCAGAAGCTTGTACAAGTATATTGACAGTAATAAAAGTATATGTATTTATTTTTACTTAATGAACTAATATTCAGATATTGAGCTTGAGTTATAGCTTTCTTGTCAGTTTTACAGTGTTCACAAGTCATAGCTTATACATAGACCTTTGGGATGTCTTAATCTGTTAGCCTCTGTGAAAGGAAGTATACCATGTATATACTTCTTTGTTTGGCATTGCTCTTCAAAATGCAATCTGATTTTAGGTTTTTCCAGTTAAGTTCTGCAAAACTCAAATAAAATGCATTTCTATGTATTTTGCAGGCCCCAGAAGACCCTAAACCAACTTATTCCTTTGAACTTACTACAGACTTCTTTGCAATTGATAGTGAAGGATACCTAGTTGTTGCACAGGAAAATCTGGACAGGGATCCACCTAGCCCAGGAAAATTCAGATTTCAAGTAAGTAGATTTACCATTTAAAGTTAAACAGCACTTTAGTTAAACATATATGCAGTTATTTAATCTAAATAATGGTATTACTTTTAATGAACATATATAGTGCAATTAAAATTTCTTGTGGATCCTAACTGCTGCCAGATAGTAGTTGTGGAAGGACTGGACTATAGTAGTGATGGAATCAAGTTAGAATTTCCCTTAACTCTTATAACCTAAGATACATTGTATTATTTCCTATCACTATTATTTTAGTTAAACCATCCCTTTGATCAGGGACAATAGTTTATTAACTAAGTTGTCTGGAAGAAGATTATCATTTGGTTGTCTATTGTCTTTTCAATTACAATCTTTCTGCATTAAGCCCCAGAAGGCTTCTCCAAATGCAGCCTGTTAATCCCTGAAGCAGTGTTTTTCTGTGTCCTCAGTTGGACACGTGTTACTACTTCCCTTCTGAGGATTAGAAGCTCATAATTATTAAGCCTTGATTAGCTGACGCTTCTGTCTGCATCTCTGTGTTCCTTCTACTCCCCATATTCCAGGTTTTTCTATTCTATGGGTTCTCCAACTTATTTTTATTCAGTGTTTTCACTGAGGTCCCATAGTATGGAGGATACAGTGTCCATACCAATGGATCCCCCTTGGATGTAAGGCTTATATATTGTAGGCTTTTGCCTGGTCCCTACAGAGATCCACATTTATCACCCTGATGCCAAGCAGACTGGCAGTCACTAATTCACTGTCGTCAGTCCAACTTTTAGGTGCGGTGTGACTGCTGTGTATGTACGACTCATCTTCATATACTATTGTTCGATCTTTTAAATTGTACTTCCAGAGAAGAGTAATGTAAGCTTCCCGGTGTGATCGTATGTCATGCTTTTCTATTAGAAATCTCCTATTTGATTTAGTTTCTTTTCCACTTGAACTCCAAATCTTTTATAATTGTCCTGAGGCTTTTAACACCACCTTGAAAGTTTATCCTCTCGTTTAACTTGATGAGCAATTTGCCTATTGTTGGCACATTTTTTTTTTCAACATAGAAATTGTGAATCATGCACCGAATTATGCATTTATAGAAATCATCTATTTCTGTAATACGTTTAGAGATCTTATGTTTTTTTCCCAGGTGTGTCAAATGGCACTCCTTCATTCTCGTGATATTTCTTATCTTTGAGAACCCTGTAAACGGAACTCAATGAAACACCAGTTGTTTGGCTGCTCTTTCATTCACTCTCTTTAGGCCCTTGTGGAATTCAGGTGAACATACAATTTCTTCTTTCATTTCTGCCTCGTGTTTCATGAAGTCAAGGACATTTGCAATTATTTTTCTGCTCTGACTATGTAATACCTTGCCACTTAACTTTGAAAATGTAGGAGGCATGGTTATTATCACAAAAATGAAATAAAATAAACACTCAAAGTATAAACTTGAAAGAATCGTAGGGACAGTGAAGCACAAATTAGTACAAAAGTGAATCGAGAAGATATTGACACATTGCTTCACTCACACTGTTTATTCACAGGACATGTTTCAAGAGCTCTTGCTCCTATCGTCAGCTGATCAGCTGATACTCCACCACCGGACATCTTTGACAAGTACATCACGCCATCTATTGACAATACGGAGAAAGAGGAAACCACTACAACTTGCACTAATCGAGTATCAGCTGATGATAGGAGCAAGAGCTCTTGAAACATGTCCTGTGAATAAACAGTGTGAGTGAAGCAATGTGTCAATATCTTCTCAATTCACTTTTGTATCAAAATAAACACTGTTTACTGACCTCTTGGAAATACAACTAGATGTGGCACACTTTCGCTGCAGACTGTACGTTTTGTTCACTGCTCATCCTGACTACGCAAAGTGATTATGTTGCACAGGCATCATGTCGCTAATTTCCAGTAAATCGGGCTGGGCTGATGCTCAGGGTTATTGTTCCAGAAGTTTTGTGCCCATTATAACTATGGCCAACAGTCCAAATTAAGGTTCTTTGAATGTCATGACTTGGTTATGACCAATGATCATATGGTCTAACGTCATATTATTTTGTGTTAGAACTCGATGGGACATGGTCTAAATATCGGGAAATTAAAATTTCACAAATGTAAATGACAGGATTCTAATACATTGTGAGTATAGCAAGATTGAAGGTACCTTAAAAATTGTTGTAAATGGTGGGAAAATGTAAACGGCAGGGACATAAATATGGGTTAATACTGTAGTTCTTTTAAAAAATCCAAAATCTTTGACTATAATTTGGGAAGGTAGAAATTAGTTAATATCCTCTAAAGAAGTGCTGCTAGTACTGGTTGCTAATCATATTCTCATTTTATTTTTAACTTGTTTTTCTATCAGCTGCCATAGTTACCATAAAATGTTTAACATGTAACAGACATATGACATCTGTTATTTACAAAGTATTTCACAGAATATTCATTTAAATTTGTATCTATTTTGTTTTATCACAATTTGTTTTTAAATAGATAGTCAACATGAAAAATTCAATGCCATGGCCGGGATTTGAACCACGGATCTCCTGGTTTCCATCCAGTTGCTCTAACCTATTGAGCTACCATGGCCAACTTACCGTAACGACATTAAATTCTCCATTTGACTCGTATATTTCCCCGGTAGACCACTAGTGGCTCTCGCATTCGAGATACACTGTGGTGACTTACTATTGTAAGTACTTGAGTCCCAGGCTTCATCATTTAACTCTTTTATTTTAGTTAATTGATGAAAATTAATTCTTTCTTCACACTAGCCCTATATAGGCTAAGGTTTTTGATAAATAGTCAACATGAAAAATTCAATGCCTGGGACTCAAGTACTTACGATAGTAAGTGGCCACAAATGGTATATCTCGAATGTGAGAGCCCCTAGTGGTCTACCGGGGAAATATAAGTGTCAAATGGAGAATTTAATGTCGTGACGGCAAGTTGGCCATGGTAGTTCAATGGGTGAGAGCGACTGGACGGAAACCAGGAGATCCGTGGTTCAAATCTCAGCCATGGCATTGAATTTTTCATGTTGATTCTATCTGTCAGAAACCTATGATGGCCCATAACCTATATACAGCTGGTGTGAAGAAATAATTAATTTCTATCAATTGTTTTTAAATGTTTGAAGTTAGGTAATAAATACTTTCATTTGCAGGAGAGCGAGTTCTCTGTCTCTTTTCAGATTAAATATTCACATTTAATGATAACATTGTTTAAATGGCAACACATACTTGATATATGCATGGTCATCATGCATCTGACTTTCTCTGGAAAGTTCTCATTTTTTTTTGCAGACTTGTCAGTTTCAGATTCTCTTTTCCTCCCTTCCTCCCTCCCTCCCTCCCTCCCTCCCTCCTGAATGACTTAATTCCTGTTACTCCTGGGTGGAGCATAGGGCACATTCAAGAGCTCTCCATCTGACTGTATTTGCTGCCACAGTTTTGATGTTCTTCCAGCACTTTCCAACTGGCCTCTGCTTCCACTGTTCGGCACCATGTTATCCTTGGTCTCCCTCTTCTAGCTCCTTGTGGATTCCATTCAAGAGCCTGTTTTGGAATGTTGTCAGGACCTTTGTGCAGTGTATGACCTGTCCATTTCCATTTATGTTCTTTTATCTGAATTTCCGCCTTGCATTGTTGAGTTCGCTCCCACAATTCTTGATTTGATATAGTATCCAGCCATTACACTGCTAGGATGGTTCTTAAACATCTGTTAGTGAAAGTCTGGACCTTGCGTGTTCTCTCCAGACATCTTCCACATCTCGCACCCATAGAAGAGTACCAATTTCACATTTGTTTCAAAGATCCTGAATTTATAAATCCTTTCATGGAAGTGTTGAAAACAGTGTTGTTGTATAAATTAAATTAATTGGGAGTCGATTAATAACACAAAACAACACTCACTTTTAAATTTTCCCGGAACCGGTTTCTGAGGCCTTCTGAGGCCTTCCCTCTATCTTCAGTCGATGTCCGGCTGAAGATAGAGGGAAGGCCTCAGAAACCGGTTCCGGGAAAATTTAAAAGTGAGTGTTGTTTTGTGTTATTAATCGACTCCCAATTAATTTAATCCTCAATTTAGTTTTTGTTCTCAATTCTCTGGACTTCCACACCAGCCAGAGCTGGGCAAAGGCCCCTTTAGCCTTGTTTACCCTAATTTGGTCATTCACATTTACCCCTCTAGTTCTAGTGGATTCATGCTTTTGGCATTGATCTTTAGCTCCTTTGTCTTGGCAATGCTTATTTTGAGTCCCACCTTTTGTGCTTCTCTTTCAAGGTCTTTAATTTTGTCAGTCATATGTCTAAATAAATGAGGTAAGACATATACCATGCAAAGTCCAAATCTTCCAGACGATCCATCATCCCCCTTTGTATTCCCCTCTGCTTCCCTTCAATCACTTTTCTCAGGATCTGATCTAATGTCAACAAAAACAGCAAAGGTGAGAGCAGGCGCCCTTGTTTCACTCTTGACTCTATTTGAAAGGGCTCTGAAAGGTCTCCATCATGTCCTCCCTCCTGAATAAGTGTAGACATACATAGTTCAACAGGTTGAATATCACGGTTTGACAGGCAACTTGTACAAAACATTGGAAATTGAAGTTGGTCAGGTCTGTGGCTTATACACCCATTTTATGTGACCTCATAGTAATGAATACATTGAATGCAATGATCAAGCCGATCCACCATTGGTCAATTAAACCTAGGCAATTTCTTTATGTATGTATATTCTGCTTCTGTAAAGTAATAGAATATGTGGTTGCACTGGTACATTTTCACTTTGCTTATGTAGCTGGCTTTTGTCACCCCTTGGCAGAGTTTAGAGTGCCCCTTTGCATGCTCTGTTTATCATACTTCTCATGTTTGGTGCCAATGTTTGACTAGCCAGGATAGACATGTCTATAGTTCAAAGTATAAACTTGAAAGAAGCGTAGGGACAGTGAAGCACAAATTAGCACAAAGTGAATCGAGAAGATATTGTCAATATCTTCTCGATTCACTTTGAGCTGATGTCTATAGTTGACCATCCTACTGTCTGCTCACCACAAGAAGGCTAGTGGGGAATGAAGAGGGAAAGGAGCTTGAACTGTTTATCTACTCTGGTAGTGGATCTGTTTAGTACTAAATGAGTGCATGAGAGTGCATATGAGTCACCATGCTGCCAGATCTAATCTCGTTTCAGTAACTACAGTAATACGTGTTATGCATGGGTGAGTTATGTGACAACATTGTGAACCTAGCATCCATATCATATTTGTAAGGGAGTATAAACACAGCAAAAGTGATGGCATTAGCACATTCCTCTGCCTTGCCTTCTTGTGCTGGGCAGACAGTACATGCAATAATAGTATGCAGAAATTCTCCACTGTCAAAATTTTATTTTCTTCTGAGTATTTGGTGACTGTCTTACTTTTTTTTAAAAGAAAATTATTTCTGTGACTTTTAAAGCTTTGTATTATGCAACTGTATGTTTCTCTAGTAAATTCAAACAGTAGAACTTACAACTCCATTCTCATTTTTATAAAATATTATCAGAATCAACCTACATATGATAAAACAGCATGTTTAAAACCTAAATATCCTTTCAGGAACACACAAAAGTGACAAAGTTCCATAGTATGTGATATCTTAATACAGATTGCTTAAAGGTTGTTCTTAGAAAAGTGTTTTGTCTCACTACAAAGAAATAGAGATGAATTTTATACTGTATTAGAAAAAGCACGATGGATCATTATTTGAATAAAGGAATTAAAATACAAAATATTACTTGAGTATATTTGCCAGCAGCAGTACAATTAGGAATATACAAGGTATGTTCAAAAAGAAACCAAACTTTTCCTGTATCACCTTTATTGCTTATTGTACAACAATTTAAGCACTATAAATATTAAAAGCAGAAGCATTATTAACAGTGAAGTATTCTTCATATTTAAGTTTGAATTTATGAGTCACTATGTTTACCAAACAGCTGATGATGAGATCGAATGATCTTGAAAACGTTTCAATTATACAACAAGTAAGTGAAGACTGAGTGTAAACATAGTGACTCATAAATTCAAACTTAAATTTAAGCACTGTTCCCTTCAAAGTAGTTCCCTCTGCAGGCAGTATACTGTTTCCATAGTTTCTTTCATTTTTGGAACACCTCCAGGAATGCATTTTGTAGTATGGCATGTGGGTCTCTTGTCTCACTATACTGAATCTTCTCTATGGTTTGGAAACAATGTCCTTTCAATGTTGAAATAAAAACTGAAAAAACTATTTGTAGTCTGGAAATTGATTGTTCTTTCAGTCTGGCCATGTGTAGGCTAAATTGTGGAAACGTAGAGTCAGGCTGAAAAATTCAATGCCGTGGCCGGGATTTGAACCACGGATCTTCTGGTTTCCGGCCAGCCGCTCTACCATTGAGCTACTATGGCCATCATGCCGATATGACATTAAATTCTCCAACTGACTTGTATTAATTGATTTAATAGTGGTTAACTATAAAGCCCGGGCCCTAAAGTACTTACATGTTGTAAGTCGCCATTAAGGTAGTTGTCTCATGTGTTTATGAGAACTCCTAAGTGGTTTACCGGGAAAATACGAGTCAGTTGGAGAATTTAATGTCATATCGGCACGTTGGCCATAGTAGCTCAATGGTATTTGTAATCTGTTTTTTGACACTTTGTCACTTATATTTTTATATTATTGAGGGACTATTTTCAGAAGCTGTTACGTCCATTTTCAACTTCTCTCCATCATGCATAATCCTTTCAATGTGTTTTTCAGTTTGGTAAACAGGTAAGAGTCTGTTGGGGTCTGGAGAATAGGTGGATGAGGTACAATGGAAATGCGTTGTTTTGCTAGATAGCTGCAGATAAGGAGCAATGCATGAGCCAGCTTATTGTCATGCTAAAACATCCAATTCTGGTTTTCCCACAATTCAGGCTTCTTCCAGCTTTCCTCGTGCATACTTAGATTCTCTGTTAGACTTCCTTGTTTACCATTTGACCATGTGGTACAAATTCATAATGGACAATGCCTTTGTAGTGACCCCATCCTGCTTTGTCTCTGAGATTTGGGGCATGGCTGCTGGCTTTAAATTGCTGCTTCTGTAATGGATGCAGAATATGATTCTTTGGGCAATCTATTCTGTATTCTGTCTGCTCCTTCCCCAAGAGACTACTTTTCAAAGTCTCAGGTCTTCCATATGTGGATGAAATTATGTGTTGGATTCGCAAATTTCGCAACACTTTTTCATCCCATTGGAGCACCTGATTCAGTCTTTTGGGGATTAAGGTCCCAGAAAACACTGCTTCAGGCATCATCGGCTATTCTGCATGTCACATACATCCAGTTACTAAGGAGCATATCCAACAGCCATGAAAGCTAAGCTGCATACTATACTGACAAGAGATGCCTGGATTTTAAATTTATTCCAAATTTACCCTATGTTCTACAGTTCTATAAAAACCACCAGTGGTACACATGGGCCATTCCACACAGAACTGCAGCTGTTGAGCACTATTGCTAATGTCTTGTTCCCCTATGTAATTTTCACCTGCCCCTGGAAATCCCCCGTCCCATCATTGCATAATTAACCCCAAAAAAGGGAAGGTGCACAAATGACACACCTGGAGCTGTCCTCACCCTGCCAATTTGATTGCTGTTTTGTAGTCGGAAAACACAACCAACACCACCTTGATCTTTGACTAAATCATGCATGGTTTATGGACAAGATGATCCTTTGCCTACCACCTGCAATGACATAGCCGTAAACCTATGTCTCATTGCCTGTTATGTTGATCTTAAGAAAGCTTTCATTGTCATTAGCAGTGGCAAGCAGTTCTTCACAGATTTAAACACAGGTTTGTTTCTGATTTTCAGTCAACAAATGTGCCACAAATTTTGCACTGACACAACACATCTCAAGTTTGTGACTCAAAATTTGATGGCATGATCAAATACTGTTGCCCATCTCGTCAGAAACTTCCTGAACAATTAAATGATCTCTACAAATCCCAGCATGAACTCTATCCACATGGCCATCATCTCTTTATGTAGAAGGTTGTCCAAACTTGGAAATTTAACAAACTGACATTCTGCCCTTTTGAAAATGCTTAAACCACTTGCAGCACTGTATGCAACTTGTACAATCCTCTCCATATCCTTGTCTAAGCTTTCTTTCAGTGGTTGTAGCTTACTTACTAATTATCAGAGCAAAATACAGCAAACAACAGTTAGTTGTCTAAACCTGTGAAATATGTGCTCAGTGGGGACAGTGCACTCTCTGTGTTGGTTGGTGTGCAATTTCAGAAGTTTGGTTTCTTTTTGAAGACATCTCGTATGCGTTGATAGAAAACATCCACCCAGAAAATTTTATATACTATCCTGCTAATATAATGTTATATCTGTTTGTTTTGTTGTTAAAAAAAAAAGTAAACCTTGTTTCACTTTAAGATATACCGTAAATATGTTAAGTCCTTTGAATTCTGTAATATGTAAAGTTAAACTATTTATTTTCAGATTGTAGCCAGAGAAAAGAATGGAAATGCTGCAAGTGCACCTGTATACTTCACAGTATCTCTAATTGATGTAAATGACAATGCTCCACGACTGCCAATGATTTCACCAATTACTGTTCAAGCAGGAGCAGAGAAGCGAGAAGTTGCTCAGGTATTTCGATAATATTCACCAACTTTCTTGAGAAGATCATTGTTATAAAGTATTCTTATCTATTATAAAGAGTAGTTAAGAATGGATCCATGTAGGCTTTGAGTACGAAGTGTGGTGGATTCTTATGTTTTTTTGTTTCAGGACAAACTAGATCTTTGTTGAAAGTAACATTTCCTAAGTCGCTAAAAAATGTGAACAAAGTTGTGAATAAGAAATACTTTTGTTTACTGTCCACACTTTCTTTTGAATATAAACTTAACAGAGGGTAATCCAGGAACTAATGACCATTTGTGCATTCCTACTGTGCAGATTGCTACCAGGCTTGTATCCTAGGCCAAGTGGTCTCCTAAATATCTTTGCTGAAGTCATAGTGTGCTAGTCAGAACTCAATTGTTTTTGTGTATTCTGTGATAGTTCAAAATTAACTATGTGATACAAAGTTCCACCAACTGTAAGGTGAGCGACATAAAATTTTTGAATGCTTGGAAGTTGGAATCTGCAGAAATATACTACCAATTAAAGAAAGTATATGATGATACAGTAATCAAGAAAGAAACGTTAGAAAATGGAGTAAAATGTTAAACAATGAAAAAAAATTATTCATGACAAAATTTAACACAAACATCTATCAAGCATTGCAGATAATTTCAAGAATGAGGTGAACCAAAAAATCGTAGAATGCAGAGGTGTAACTCTACATGGTTAGAAATTTCTTTACCAAATGTTTTTTGTTCTTTGCTTACTATAATTGTGTCCCAACATCTTAATGGTGATAGCTGACAAATTCTAAACATGTGGACAGATGTGACAAATGCTTAAGTAATGGCAGAGATATATGAAGAAATAAAGTAAACTTCAATTTTATATTACATAGAAAATGAAGCTAGTTACAGTGAAGCAATAAATATTACACACATATAAATATTTGCTACTAAGGCTACACTTATCTTAAGAAATTGATGTTAATACTTCAAAAAAAAAAAAAGTTTTTGATAGACTGAGGACAAAAGTGATTTGCTTTTGAAATCGCTTTCCATTAGAAAGAAGAAAGAAGTATTAACATCAATTTCTTAAGATAAGTGTAAGCTTAGTAGCAAATATTTATATTTGTATAATACTCAATTTTATAAGTGACATTTTGTATGTGTAATTTATTAAAGCCAAACAGACATTATTTCCTGAATTACCCTTTATATTATTGTTATTCCAAACTTGTTGAAACTTATGTTAAATAGCTTTAACTTCATAGTAAACTTGAGTAGTAATAGCATGTTCTTATTTTAGATTTGTCTTTTATTGCTTCCAAGTATGTTCATATGCTTTACTTCTTTAGGTGGAGGCTACTGATGATGACTTAGATGAAAATGCTGCAATTTCATACAGTATATATCATGTATCCAACAATGGAAAGCAGAAGTTTAAAATTGATCCTGTCACTGGTGTTATTGAAACTACAGGAAAATTAAATGCTGGGGAGCAGTACAGTATAACTGTGCAGGTAATAGGCATTCTAGTCATGTTTCCATCTTATTACTTTAAAAGTATTATGATACTGATACAGCTATACATGTTGAGTAATGCTTGAATGGATACATAAATTTATAGGGTAATTTGTTTGTTGCAATATTCTTTTGAACATCTTGAAAAATGAGAATATATAATATGATGGTATAAATAACTACTTAAAGTTTCTGTAAGTTCAAAGAAAAATGTCCAAATAAATGTGCTGAAAGTAAAGTTAATGTCATTAGAAGTTGTATTCCTAGATTTTGGTCTGATTTATCTCTGTATTCAAGGATCTCTGTATATCAGGTGAGTCTGCTGCCCCTATTTTTTTTTAATTTATGCAACGTGCTAATTGACATATCTGACTTATGCGTTTCTTAAATGCCTTCTAATGGATGATTTGCAGAACAATTATGGAGGAAGGGTAGATAACTCAATGCATAAATGTTGTGTGGAACAGAAAGCAAACACTGTGTATGAGGTCTGTTCAAAAGTTTCGGAACCTTGTCCACAAAATGATTCTATGCTTACCTTTTACTTATTGTACATAGTCTCCTTCAAAATACCCTCCTCCACAATTGATACACCACTCCCAATGCTGTTTTCACTTCTGGAAGTAGTCTTGGAACACTTCTTTCTGGATCGCACATAGCACTGTTCGCAAATTTTCTTTTATTTTGTCTATCGTTTCAAATCTTTGTCCTTTTAACAGGGTTTTCAACTTTGGAAATAAAAAAAAGTCAGCAGGGGAACACCTTGTCCTCATTTGCGTGATCCAAAAGCTCTTCACAGATTGCAACGCAATGAACTTTCTGGTCTTGACCCAAGAGCTGTGGGATGAACTTGGCCGCAACACGATGGATTCCAAGATGGTGTCAGGATTTCTTGATATGATCCAAATGAAATGTTACATTCTTCTGAAATCTGTTGGACAGTCAGTCTTCAATTGGCATGCACAATTTCGTTCACGTTCCTGACATGAGTGTGGTCAGTAAACGTCAAAGGATGTCCTAAATGAGGGTCATCTTAATTTCCACCCGGCCATTTTTCAACAGCATGAACCATTTGTAACATTGAGTATGGCTTAAATACTTATCACCATAGGCGTTCTGCATCTTTTGGTGTGTCTTAGTAAAGGTTTTCTTGAGTTTCACACAAAATTTAATGCAGACTCTTTGCTACTCTTAACTCTGCAATCTCGAAATTTGCAAACTGTACAACACAACATTCTACTCAATACAGCACTGAACGATAACTAATAGGCATACAACAATGAAACTTTTGGTATTTATACATCAAACACAGATGCATGCAGGGATGCCAACCGCATTTTGTGCAACACTCCATTGGCGTGAAATTTGGCTGGCGGGCACACTGCTCTCTCCAAGCATGTACTGTATGACTCGGCTGGCAATCACATGGCCTGTCTCCCGGTCACACATGCTTGGATGTCATATCTCAAATCACATTAACAATTATCAGAATAAACAGAAAACATACCTTATAACAGATGTTGAAGATGGTGTCCATTTGCATCAATATAATTACAGCATCTTCTGAGAAAATTTACATTCACATGTATTGATTCAGCTTTTGAAATAGCGTTAATTTCTGTCCTGATATTTTGTTTTACTTTTTCTAATCTTTGTGGATTATACTTCATTTTTAAGTTGCCCACATAAATAAAGCTTGTGATCAGGTGATTGAGTGGGCGTTAAACCCTTACTAATGATTCTATCCTAAAAAATTTTGACAGTAAACTGTAATGGCTCATCCACTGTATGCACAGTGGCAGAGTTCTGCTGAAAATATTCAGACTGACAGTCATTGTCCATCTGTTCCAAACATGGTGCCATAAATTATTTCAGCACATTTCTGCATATTTGGTACACTAAAAAAACAAGCTTTATTGTTCTGTATCCATTTATTATGTTTTTTTTTATCATGCACGGGGGTTTCATTAGCAAAATTAGGTTTGTCTGTAACATAAGATCAGTTGTGTTGTGATGACATATGACTATATATGCATTGTATAATATCACAATTAATATTATCAGAGTGTACAGGCCACCAAATGGTGACATAAACATCTTCCTGAATAATGTAACATTCCTTTTAGACCGTCTTACAGTTAACCACAAGAGTAAAATCATAATCATGGGTGACATTAATATTGACTTTCTCCAAAACTCCAACGACAAACTGAAACTTCAATACCTCTTTAATGAATATAACTTAACTGTAGCAATCAATGAACCTACAAGAATTACAGGTATGTCCAGTACAGCCATTGACAATATCATCACTAACTTTGACAAAACACATTATCATGTTACCATTCTTAGCTCCTGCTTATCAGACCACACAGCTCAATGTATAAAATTAAGTGATTTAGGGCTCCCCAAACAGTGCACAGGTCATTTAAAAATCATAAACTCATTTAACGAATTAAATCTATGCTCTCTAAACACAGTCTTATCGAAGGAAGAGTGGGTAAATGTCTATGCCGCTCAAGACCCAAATGTGAAACTAAATACTTTTTATGATACTTTGTACTATTACATCAACATACACTGTCCCCCCAAATCTGTAAAACATTGTAACCTTAAACATGTTTATCAGGAGAATTGGATTACTCCACAAATTAAATATTTATACACATGGCTCAAACTTAATGCTTTACATTACAATACAGACAAGACTCTTCAAGCGAATAACTATAAAAAAGTAAAACACATTTATGATCAGTTAGTGATTGATGCAAAACGTAACAGTATAAGCAAAACCATATTAAAATCAGACAATGTGTGTGAAACTAGCTGGCAAATAATAATTTACGTAAAACTCATGCTACTGTAGAAAGCATTTTGATAATAAAACAATAAAAGAACCTATCCAGGTAGCTGAGTCATTCAACAACTATTTTATCTCCGTTGGAACTAAATTAAAACTCAATCACACCAAAAGCAATTTCAATACCTCTCTGGGACTAGCAAGCAACTGCAAACCCTCATGCAGTATATATCTACATCCAACTGACAAATATGAGATATCAAACATTATTAAAAATTTTAAAAACCGTAATAGTATGGGAAATGATGGCATACCCATCTCTTTGATAAAAGCATGTAGAATGGCAATAGCTGACCCAATTGCTAATATTATAAACTCCTGTTTAGAATCCTTTCATGGAAGTGTTGAAAACAGTGTTGTTGTATAAATTAAATTAATTGGGAGTCGATTAATAACACAAAACAACACTCACTTTTAAATTTTCCCGGAACCGGTTTCTGAGGCCTTCCCTCTATCTTCAGCCGGACATCGACTTGTTCTCATTGGTGTAGCTGGCAATATTTTGTCATCGGTCTCCTCTGGTGGCGGTTCCTCTATACTTTTAAGTATATTAAAATTATTTTCAAACTCAGAAGTATATTAAGTCATTTACCATAAAGATGAACTCCAGTGTAATAATTGTTATGCCACTATATTTGCCAGAACTAGTTTTTAGAGCATTCGCATCCATCCTCAGCTGGAGCTTTACTTGTGCATTTGCCAGTACTACTTTTGGGAGCACTCACTTCCATTAAGCTCAGCTGAGCTGGAGTTCCAGCTGGGTTTGGGAGCAAAACTGGTATTGGCAAACACAATATGTATGGTATGCTTGATGCAGACTGTCATTAAGGGCTAGAGGGGCTGGGCCCCACCGATAATATCTCATAACTTATAGGCATTTTTTAATTTGAAGAAAAAAATTATTTTTTAACTTATTCGATTAAAATAATCATAGCAAGTAATAATTTATTATACCATGATTCTTAATAGTTACAGAAGCTTGCAGTCCACAGTGTGCTAGTTACCTTGTCACAAAGCAGCTTGTTGGGCCAGATTATACAGGCCTGCGGTCACTCCTCTCCCCTCTACCCACTTTACCAATCAGGAGTCTATATATCCCTCGCTCCCCTACTCAGCTCTTCATACATTGCTCACAGCAACGCTTGGCACCTGCTAGTTGTGGCCCGTTGAATGACGTTTAGCATTCGTGTGGCTGTTGTTAGAATCTTAAGTAGGTAGAGGCAGGTAGAGAAAGTAGTGTAGTTTTAAAATGAATGGAGTGGATTATTTATTGAAAAGTCTCTATCATTCATTAAAGGCAGAAGAAAAATTTGAAATTAAACAATTTAAATTGATGTGTGCAAATCTAAATTATTGAGAACTGTAAACATTGCTGCTGAAAGTATAAACTTGAAAGAAGCGTAGGGACAGTGAAGCACAAATTAGTACAAAAGTGAATCGAGAAGATATTGACACATTGCTTCACTCACACTGTTTATTCACAGGACATGTTTCAAGAGCTCTTGCTCCTATCCTCAGCTGATACTTGATTCTGTTCATATAATACGAATCCACAAACTCAATTAACTAGCCACACGCATTCGTGCGCGCACGGGCATATACACAGACACACACACACACACAAAATAATAATAATGATGATGATGATAAAAATAATAATAATCATCATCATAATCATAATGACAGCGATAGGTATAAAGAAATAGAGACATACTGATCAGTGTGATGGGATGTATAAAGTTCTGTGGAACTTTTGATCTAGCAGTGAGGGGTTGTGATGAAGCATAGGAATCAGCAAATCGTGGCAATTTGTTAGACTTGTAATCTTGATAGTGCGTTAGATGAACACCTCAACAGTACCAGTATTGCAGTATGTAAATATACCTAGAAGAATAGACGTTCTCAGCTCTTGTACATGCCCCTTGAGTTATTTTATATTTTATTTTTAGTTACCTACTTGCTATTGAAACAAGTATAATGTTCCACCACATTTCTGCTATTGCAATGGTTTTGGCAGTGCAATTTAACATAACCTGTTAAAGCATCTTCACATCTGGCCCCTTAAAGAAAAATGCTCTTGAGCCGCTACTGTCTTGATGCATAGGTAATCAGCATTATGTTACACAATACCGAAGTGCTGCTAGGACATATATATATCTTTCAAACTGGATTACTATTAATTTATATAATAGAATGCAAAAATTCTGTAGTTCTTGTTCTACTGTTCAGTGACTATGTATATGCCTCTATATTCTTGTCATATTTTATTTCTAACTTTGGAGCACAAGTCTCCTCTGACTTATTTCATGCATCAAGCATATCAAAGTTGTTATAAAGCTTGAAATCCAGTCATTTTGCAGAGATAAATGCTGTTCCACTACTTGCACCAGAAGCAATAAATTTAGCTGTACAATTAAAACTCAAATAAGCACAAATCAGCTTTCATGAATACAGGTATTTAGTCCACTGTTGTTAAACAAAAATTTGCAAGTGTTCCATATTATGAACAACAAATACACTTAGAATGTTTTAAAACCATGGTGTGAAAATAGCATAATATATCAATTACTTACAGGCTACAGATTCTGGCGGAAAATTTAGCCAGACAATTGTAGAAGTGACTGTAGTTCCTGGTCCTAATACTCGAGGCCCAGTATTTGATAAACCAGTTTATGAAGTTCAAGTCAGTGAAGGAGCTTCCATTAACTCCACAGTTACAACAATTACTGTAAGTATACAAACTTTAACAAGTAATATTCTGATTGTTGACTTGGTTCGCAAAATTGCACAAACCCTGTTTATTTTACATGTAGCTAGTGCATTTATATAAAATAAAATTACGCTCATCCCTGCCTGATATTTTTATTGTATTCCAGTAAAAGGAAAGCTTTAGTGTACCATTTGTTTTGGAGGATTACTTTTAATCTAATGATTTTCTTTTTTACTTTGGTCACAAGTAAGCTAAGATTGGAAAATTAAACCACATTTAAAGAACTCACAGAAAAACTTTTAATGTTGGAGTACTACAGATTCATTAAGAAAATTTGTTTTGTTTTAAATTGGAAATAGCTGTATATTTAAATGCAGTTAATTATATCATTTTAATTTTGTATTAAAATGTTAATATTTATTGTTCTCTCAACTTTTTTTTTTCTCTTTTCAGGCCAAAGATCCAGAAAATGACCCTGTTACATATTCAATAACTTCTGGAAATGACTTAAGGCAGTTTGCTATTGGTGACAAAACAGGTGTTCTTACTGTTATAAGAAAATTGGATAGAGAGGACCTGACAAGATATCAATTGGTACTTAATTATATCTATTATTATAGCTCATTCAATGACCTTCTCAAAGAAAGTAAACTTTTCTCTGGTTTTGTTAACAGTATTCATTGTTTAGGATGTTCTGTGATATACTTTCAAAGGAACATGTATATTCATTTTGTTAATTCTTGGGTAAAAGTAGCTCTTCTTAATGATGTTTAAGAAATATTGTTATAATATCATAATATTGGTTTTTCTTTCCCACTCAGTTAATAAAGGCAGAGGATACTGGTGGATTATCAAGCACAGCAACGGTGAACATCAGAGTTACAGACATCAATGACAAAAATCCAGAATTCACAGATCTTCCATATATTTTTCAAGTTACTGAAGGAGAAGCAAATAAGAGAGTAGGGAATGTTCATGCAGTTGATGCTGATGAGGGACAAAATGCAGTTATATATTATTCAGTTCCAGAAGATATTCCATTTGCAATTGATGCCATGACAGGAGAAATTAGAACTAAGATGGCTCTTGACTATGAGAAACAGAATGTGAGTATACAAACATAAATTATCATTCCAATGTGTAAGGACTATGATACAATGAAGCACAAAATTAATATAATTTTGAGTTGAACTAATACTCAATGCTCCATTTATTGGTTAGTATTTATCTAGAACGCGTTTCGTTAGGATCTTCCTAACGTCATGACAATAACATCATGAGTTGACAACAGCTGATGATGTTAGGAAGATCCTAACAAAACGTGTTCTAGGTAAATACCAGCAATAAATGGAGCATTGAGTATTAGTTCGACTCAAAATTATATTATATATAAATTATCATAGCTTATTTAATGCAGTGCAGTTAAGAAATGCTCTTTCTCTTTTATATTTCTTCCTCCTAAAAGTCATTTCAATAGCTTGGTCTCATTACATCTAGAATCACTTGTGCATAATAAAAGGTTTCAGGTTGTCCTGGCATTTTCAGTATTTATGCATGATTGGAGGAATTTATTAACAGCGACACCCAAATTGAAAAAAAGTATTTGTACAAAGTATAAAAAAACTGAAAGAAGCATAGAGATAGTGAAGCACAAGTTAAAAGTGAATCAAGAAGATATTGACACATTGCTTCACTAATACTGTTTTTCACAGGACATGTTTCAAGGGCTGTTGCTCCCATCTTCTGCTGATATTTCATAAAGAAGTTCATAGTTCCACTACCAGAGAGAAGACAGCAGACAACAGTCTATAGTCAGACCTTCGAGCTTTAAAATAGAAGCAACAGCTTCTGAAAGTAGACCCTCAATAATACAAAAATGTAAATGATGGACTATTAAAAGCCTACTACAAATAGTTTTATCAGTTTCCAGTACTCTGTTAATATCTAATGCCATAATGTTAGAAGTGCAAATATTTCCCCCTTGAACACTTTTAAGGCATGTATTAAAGGCACCAACCTGTAAGATTCAGGGGAATAAGCATTCTGTTGCTAAAAATTATATTAAACTTAGTGTTTTAAATACAAAGTTTTGTGTAGGTCTGCTTTCCAAGATATCTAATCTAACTGTAAATGAATGTCTGCTTTTTAACTATCTTCATCAAATGCCAGAATTCTGTCCTAAAAGATAGTGTCTCTTGTAATTTGAGTTCAGTTCATTTGTATTAATCGTTTTAAAATACTGTACGTATTTAAAAATCAGTACCTATGTAAAAATTTTAAACTTTTAATCTAAAACGTTTAATATAAACTTTTGCATTTGAACTTTTAATAGTGTGAATTAAAACTAATGAAATTGAGTTGCACTCTCTTATGCTCCATAGAACTATGTTTACATGTTTTCCATGTCCATTACATGCACTGTCGATTTTCTGACTGCTTGGCTTTATTGTGTAGCCTGTTGTAGATGCTGGAGTCTAATCTGTTGGTCGTTGACAAACTTAAAGTTGGAGTCCTTGTCAAATGGCATGTCAGAACTCATTATTCTGTTCCCTAAACTTCATAAATATTTATTCCCATATGGTTAACTCTGATACTTATTGAACAGTCTTTGATAAATGAACTTTTTTTCTATAGCACATTGTTTTTCCCAAAAATAGTGCACTATTGCTGATTTATCTCTTTACTTTTTTATTTTTCAAGAATGTACTCTAGTGCTAAGTGCTACATTTTTCTTGGTTTTGCAGTGTAGATTTTTTCACAATTGATTTTGTAAACACCAACTTTGTTTTCCATTGGTATTTTGTCTATCCTGTCTGAGGTGAATACATTTCTTATATGCATATATTTTGTGGTGCCAGAGTAATGTTATTTGAACTTAAGTTCCTTTAGAAATTATTTGCTCTTGAATGATACACAAGCTTCTTTTAGGTGGCCTTATTGTTTCCTAGAGAAAGTGTAGTTACTTGTCTGTGGTACTGAATCTTGTGCATAGTTTCTAACTATTTTTCTTGTTTATAGTTTCTAAGTTCCTTGATATAACCATTATACTCAATTCTTTTAATAACGTAATCATTTAATTAATCATATTTCTGTTTCAGGAATATCGGTTTGTTGTAACAGCAAGAGATGGTGCTGCAGACCCAAGACTTGCAACTGCTACAGTCACAGTTGAGGTTGTTGATGTAGATGATGAACTTCCAGTGTTTCACCTTACAAGCTACGAAGCCTCTGTTCCAGAAAACATTGCAGATTATATGGTGGTTCAAGTCAAAGTAGGTTCCTTCTTTATTGATATTAATTTATTATTATTCAGAATTTGCACCATTCTTCATATAAGCATTTATGTTTGTACAAAGCACAAAAAATAAATAAATAAATAAATAAATAAATAAATAAATAAATAAATAATAATAATAATAATAATAATAATAATAATAATAATAATAATAATAATAATAATAATAATAATAATAATAATAATAATAATAATAATAATAATAATAATAATAATAATAATAATAATAATAATAATAATAATAATAATAATAATAATAATAATCATAATAATAATAATAATCATAATCATAATCATAATCATAATCATAATCATAATAATAATAATAATAATAATAATAATAATAATAATAATAATAAATATCATCATCATAATAATAGTAATAGTAGTAGTAGTAGAAGTAATAATAGTAATAGTAATAATATATTATTGGTTTACTTGAACTGGTGAATAATTTGCAGTTTTCCTTTTCAATATTAAAATTTAAGGTGCTCTATTTATAGTGTCAAATAAATGTGCAGAAAAGTGTAGACTTAACTATAATATTTTAAAAAAGGGAAAAAAAGTATAATTAAAAAAATTCTGTACAATTTGAGACATTGCTACTCACAAAAGTACAAAAATCAAATCTTTTCTGAACCATGAGTTTCCATTCTTAAAGCCACTCATGTATTGAAACTGAGTTATATAATTATGTATGATTGAGGAATTTAGTAACAGTGACGTCAAAATAAACTGAAAAAACTATTTGTAGTCTATTTTTACACTTTCTCAGTTTTTTTGACACTTCATCACTTCATATTTTTATTATTTTTATGTTGTTATTATCATCATCATCATTATTTTGTATTATTTATATTATTGCCTTGATAATGTACAAATGTAAGTGATAAAGTGTTGAAAAAACCAACTACAAATAGTTTTTTCAGTTGAGTTATATAACTTTAAATTGTAAACCTAACCACATAAATAAATACCCAATTTGCTGACTTATTCTCCAGAAGTAGTTTGTCTTTAAATTTGTAACTGTGCTAATAACATTGTCTCATTTTGCTTTGTTTGCTGTGCTCCTCATTAGGCAGATGATCCAGATAAAAATGAGAAAATAACGTATGTGATCTTACAAGGTTCTACAGAATTGTTTCATATTGATCCAAAAACTGGAGTCATATCTACCACTAGAGAATTGGACTTTGAAAGAGAGAATCAGTACATATTAATAGTTGGAACATTGGAGAATCCAGGATCTGGTCCTGGAGCTACTACTAGAGTCATAATAAATGTCTTGGTAAGTTATAACAATGTTATAGTGCAGAGGAAAACAGATTTGAGGGCTTACTTTAAATAATTAAGAATTCTTCATGGGAGATGTCCATTTAGTCACTTTAATTTTAAATGGTTCCTTCTCTTTCTTAATACTCTTTAAGGGGAGATAAAATTGGTTTTTCATGAATGAATGTGTTAAATGATATTAAGTTATTTTTAAGTATAGTTTTCTTAAATATTGAGTACATTATAAGCAAAGAATGCCTTAATTGATAACAATACACCCATGCAAAAATACATAAAATAGAAGATAATAAACGACTTTTAATAAATGCCATTATTTGAGTTCAATTTCTATGATATTTTGGTGCCACAAACCACAAGTTTTATTATACAAAGAGTTACACATCTACAGCTTTCATACAAGGCTGAAGAGTTTTAGGGTTCATATAATGCTGTTATCTCAAAGTCCAAGTGATGCCCAACCTGGTTACAACTTCCTTAATATTTAATCTCAGCTATTTAATTGTATACTACAATAAATCCCAAGCATTTTGGGTATATTTTAAATGAGCAAATAAAGGAAATCTATCATATAAAATGAAGTTTCCCAGAATGTATAAAATTCTGAGAAAATGTGTGATAGCATATTATTTTTAATTAACAGTATTGCTTTATGAAAAATAAATGATGCAATAATTACATGGAATTATTCAGAAAAACATTAATTGCTCTGGCTATTTTAGACAATGTATTATCTTAAGCAAAATATGTTATTATTGGCTAAACGTTCAACTGAATCATCTAACAATTATGTAAACATAGCCAGTATCAGTTTTGAAGAATAATTTTCCATAATATCAACAAATTAAAGCACCATCCAAACCAGACAGCAGAAACCCCTATGAAATCCAAACCTTAATTGAGACATGCACGTGCACCTGAGCTAGACAAGGGTATCATCAGTTGCTTATGAGATATGTGTCTAAAGTTTCACGTATTTTATTTTATACACAGCTTTGTGTATAAGAATAACATTGGATAAAGAATATGCTTTGGACTTCAGTATATTAAAGCAAAACATTAATAATTTAAATTTTCAGCAAACAAACTTAAAAAGGTACTTTATACAGTGAAACCACCAACAGTTAAAAAATAAAGAGTTGGAGTTGATTAAACAAGGTTTTACTTAACATGCATATATTGCAGGAGCATGCTTTCCTACCATGTTACTTACATATCAGCTTTGTGCATATATTCAAGATGTTCTTGGACTTCAAGTCAGGTATAAAGATGGATCAGACACTTAGCTGAGCTTTCTCACACATCTTAACAGCTGTTGACCTCAAATACAGTTCACTATGGAAGTGTAATAGAAGGGAACTCTTCCATTCTTGGACATTCTAGTTTCAAGAAATAGCAACAGTACACTGGGGCATGCTGTATACTGCAAGCCTATACACACTGATCTCTATCTGAATGCTTATAGTTTCCATCAAAGTCTCAACACTCTGACCCACAGAGCTTTGTCTATCTCTGATCCCAGCCACTTAAAGCAATAATTACAGCACCTGAGACTCACTTTCCGTCAAAATGGCTATTCTGAATATGACGAAGCCTCAATCAACGTATCAAAAAAAGGGAAACCTGTTAACACAGCAAGTGTCAGATAAGCCTACCAGTACAGCCTGCATCCCATTTACCAGCAACCTATATCAGGCAGAATCAGCACAATTCTTATCAACTACAACATCAGGACCGTCCAAGCCACCTCTGACGATTAAACAGCTCTTGAGACTGGTGAAAGACAAACTGGACTTTCAAGTTCCAGGATTGTACCGCATTCTCTGTGAATGTGGTATGCCGTATATAAGACAAACAGGAAGGACTGTCACAACCAGGGTAAATGAATATGAACGGACCATTTGTTTAATGCAACCTGAGAAGTTTGGACAGCAGAGCATTGCTTTGATAAGGATCATACAGCCAAATACATAAAATATGAAGCTATTAACAGTGAAGCAAACAAATAATATACAAATATAATAATTTGTAACTTGAAAACTTCACTTATCTTATAAGAAAATGCACAATGAATTTTGAAATACCAGCAGTTGATTCTGTTTTTAAATTTGTTTCATTTTCAGATTTTAGTAATACTGACAAAAAGTAGTGACATCTAGCAACTATAACATTAACGAGATTGTTGATGGCTGTAGCTGATGTGAATAAAATATTCACGAAATCGCGATCCTAATCAATTTATAAAAAAACATCCACCATTTCTTATAAGTGAAGTTTTTAAGTTACAGATTATTATATTTGTGTATCATACAGCCAACTTTCAGGAGACAACCATTGTGGCAAAATGCAGCAATTACTTGGAGCAGAGAGTTAAGGAGGCTCTGGCCATTTCCTCTGAGAGGAGCATGCTTAACCATGATGCTGGATTTCAGTTCAGTTCCTCTTGGAAGTTGACCTTAAAAATGGAAATCAATCAGCTCAAGAAGCACAAGTTTAGGTAGATTGAACATCAAATTAAGTAGTCACGTTTTCTATGAGGTGTGTCCACACCAACCTAACTGAATCGTTCTAAATTTTCTACCAGATCTGTGCCTAGGAAGTCTATATATATATTTTGGGGTTTTTATTTGATCTTTGAGCAGCAACATGGGTCGCTCTGGAAGGAAGACTACAAGCAAACATTGCCATCATCAAAGAAGAGCCAACAGCATCGGCGCAAGCAGTTACACTGCAGCCACATGGAAGCTCTACCTCTGGAGGGAGCAGGCCAACCACCCCTGGCATCCAGCCAGCCCTCGCAACACTGCTTCAGCACTGTAGTTGCTGGTGTACCCTGGGACCTGCGAGCACGTTATGTTCTCACAGCAGCTCAGCAGCAGTGGCCGTCAGCAATGATGGCCACCAGGATCCTCTCTGCCCAGGGACCAATGCTGCTGGTTCATGTGGAGCTAGCCAGCCACACGGAACTGGAAGCTGCCTTGGCAACCGGCCTGCTTTATTAGGGTGGGTGCTGCATATCAAGACTAGCAGACAGGGCTGCCTAGCTCCATGCCATCACTGTTGTGCCTATGAGCATACAGTGGCTTCCTTTATAGCACCACCGAAGTGCCATCGCTACTGTGCAACCTGTGCGGGAACCGGCCACTTCACTGAACAGGTGCACTGCCCACTGCATCCAAGTAGGTCGGCACTGCCTTTTCCTCTGCCAGTTCCACTACAACCACCAACTTCACCACAGGCAGCTTCAGCCATCGCCACGGAATCTGGTACATGGGATGCCATTCAGGACCTCCATGTGGAAGTTCTGAAAGTCTGTGCCCATTTAGCTGCCCTTGATGAGGCAATGTCCACCATAGTTGCAAAGCTCTAGAAACTGCAGGATGCCTTCACCGCCGTCAGCCTCCACCAGGAGGTCATCACCAAGCAGCTGTCAACATGGCTTGACAATCTTCAGACCCGCCTGCAAACCCTGGAAGCCAAGCCAACAACTCCATCACCTCAACAGCATCAAAAACAGGAACAGCCTAGACACCAGGAACCGTTACCAGTCACCATCCGGTGACACACACTTACACCACTGACAAGACAGGACTCTTCATACAACAGAGGAGGAACTTCCATACCTAACAACACCTATCCTTATTACACAAATATAAATATTTGTGTAATATTTATTGCTTCACTGTAACAAGCTTCAGTTTCTACGTAACACCTATCCTTACCTGAAATTCAAGCCAACTTTCACCTACACTCCATTGGGGGGCAAGCTGTGCTCCTAGTCAAGTTTGTCTCCCAATACAAATTCCTACTCCCACTGGCTCACACTGAGTTAGCCTGGAATGCACAGGTGCTTTAGGCAGTACTGTATCTGTTCTTTCGATCTGACATAGACTTCCTGTTTCTTTGCAGTGTGTAAAAGATCACAACAGAACAATTAATATGATGTATCCCTGGCCTGTCTTTTACTTGAGGGTCTGAAAAGAAGTGTTTCTTGTGTACAAATTAGAAATTATGATATTTATAGGATAATAATAGAATTTCCTAAATGACATGACTTTCTTATCAAATTTAAGTGTTATTTCTTTAAACTTTTTCTGCTTTCTGAATTTACTGATCTTTCTATTTACTAATTTCTTATTGAAGCCATTATACTTAGCTATCTTTACAATTTCAGTGTATTCGGAAGCTCTCACGGCCGGGGTCAGAATTAATATAAGAGATTCCTTCCGGGCTTTGGAGCCGTGGTCTGATGGAGTTAAGCTGTCCATACGTTTCGCCCATCCCTGCGGTGGACATCATCAGTGGCGTGGTCTTAATCTTCTAGGTGAAGGTTCAGGCACAAAAAAGGCGCCCATCCCTGCGGTGGACATCGCCTGAACCTTCACCTAGAAGATTAAGACCACGCCACTGATGATGTCCACCGCAGGGATGGGCGAAACGTATGGACAGCTTAACTCCATCAGACCACGGCTCCAAAGCCCGGAAGGAATCTCTTATATTAATTTCAGTGTATTCTATATTGAATTCTAACTTACTCAAAAGTACATTTATGAATCTATGGGTTAAACTGCATGCTAACATTAAACTGCTAGCTTTGATATAACTCTGGGTACATGTGGATTTTTTGAAGATACCAAATTAATTCTATCACTTTTTATCAACTTCAGGTCCAGAAAAAGTAGCGTATTGTCAGTTGGTTTCCATTGTGAAATTAAATAAATGATTTCCAGAGATTTAACAATTTTAAGAGCATTTTCTAGGAGCTTCTTTTAATTACAGCCATCATGTCATCCACATACTGATACCAAATGTTACAAATGTAATTAATGGCTCCAGTAATCCCTGTTTCCAAGCTGCACATAATTGAATTTGCCAAAAACTGAGATAATGGTTTTCCCATTGCTGAGCCAGACCTTCAGTTGTAGATTTCATAAATTGAATGCACAGTATGTTTAGCTTTTTAAAATTTGGTGTAACCTAGGAAAGCTAGAATCACCCTGAAAAATTGATACCAGGATATGACCCACAGATCTTGCCGTTTCTATCTAGTTACTTTGAGATCATGGCAACATGCCAACACAGCATTAAATTTTCTAACTGAATTAAGTGATATAATTGCCAGAAATTTAATTAACTTTTTGAAGTTTTGTAACAGGGAATGCATGTTCAGATACATAAAGATTTTTACTCAATTTTAGGACATGTTTGCTTCACTTACACTATAATTTAACAGAACATGTTCTGAAAGCTTTTTCTTCAAACATCAGCTGTATATTGACTAGCAGTGTTGGTGTCTTCTCTCTTCTGCTTCTTGTTAGATGGCATGATCAATTTCACAAAGCTGAAATGCTCTTTTGCCCTTGTTCCTGAATTTCTGTTAATTTTTTCTGTCTCTCTGTATGTATGCATGTGCACGTGCATTTAATTCATTTTGAGGGATTATATAAGAATCAAATTCTACGTCTGTAAAATCTGAATATTCATAACTTGTGTGCATGTGGGAGAGAGAAATAGAGATATAAGACTTTAATTTGTAGATAGCCAATTAGATTTTGTATGAATAGTTTTTAATCTGTTTTGGTGATGCAATTTCTTTATAGTGCTTATTTATCTTGAAAATATTAATTTTATATTTGAATAATTCTTTGCTGAGACTATTTTTCAAATTAAATGTATATACCTATGTTTAAATGTTGTTTGGTTTTTCTTTTGGTCCAGTGGATGTTAAATCACTCTGTTTATTAAATGCTTCTTTTTTTAGGATCGAAATGATATTCCACCAGTGTTTACAGCAGTCCCTCAACCAGTTACATTAAATGATGATGTTCCAATTGGCACTGTAGTAGCTACACTCACTGCAACGGATTCTGATGGCACTTCGCCTGGGAACAAGGTAATTCAGATATTATGTGTGATTGGAGGAATTTAGTAACAGTGACGTCAAAATTAATTGAAAAAACTATTTGTAGTTTTTGTCATTTAATTCAGATATTGTTGTTTTGAACTTCCATAATCCATAGCTAAGTAGAAAGAATAATTTATAGTGTATGCTTAAAGATAATCAGTGATTTAAATCACAGGAAACAAATTAAAAGTAACACCTTACAGTACATACAGATATCTATAAAAAGCATTAATTTCTTTCCTTACAAGCACAATTCTCTGGAGGACGAATTGCTTTTATCGTAAATGTTATCTGTACATACACTTTTAAATATGTATTTGCTGCATAAAGATACAAAGATGTAATCACTGAATGAATGAGGTGTAAAATTTAAGACCTAATTTCCTAATTAGTGCTTCAAACCAGAGCATTTAATTTCTGAGTTTCTTTTTAAATATTCCTGTCAGTAGTGTGAAGTTGATGACATTTCATTAAAATTAGATCAAATTAGTTCAAGTTATCCACCAAATTTGTACCAAGATGAAGTATAGATAAGGCTATGCTTATGTGATCTCTGTTCTATAGGTGCGCTATGATCTTGTGGGCAGAGGAAAAGCACACAAATATTTCCAAATTGATCCAGATACTGGTGTTGTTCAAGTGCGAGATTCTCTGCGTAAAGAAACATTGTCCAAATATGAGGTAAGCACTGAGGTATTTATTATAGTCTTAGTTCCCATTAGCAGGATTGAATAAGAGCTTATTCTTCTAACAAGTAGAAGCTAAGACACAAAAGTTTTAATGGGGACACTAATTTGCTAAAGGAAGATATAGTTTTATCAACTTACTTGAATTGGATGAGAAAGTTTAATATGTGTACAGACATCTTGCTAGCTCAGCAGTATAACATTGGCACAGAATGCTTAAGATTTGTGATTCATGTCCTGGATGTGGCATTAAGTTTTTAAAGTCTGATTCAAGTTTCCATGTTGCTACCTACACAAAGGTATTATGAAAGAGAAATTATGAAATACAAATAAATTCTAATAGAGGTTAATTATAAAGCTCAGAAATTATAAAGAACATTTCAACATTGCAAGCTGTCTTTGAAGTAGATCTTGAATATTAGAGACTGCTTTGAAGGATTACTTTTATGCAGTGGCGGCTCGTGGAATAAAAATGTGTGTTCACAAGACCTACACTTAAAATGTACACTAGCACTATCTGCTACTGCTACCATTGCTACTACTAGTGAGTGCTAGCTCAAACGCCCCACAAAATTTTATACAATCTATTAGCCTAGAAAGAATGTATCTATTCCTATCAACTTGCTCATTGTGTTGCTTTACTGACAGTCTGTAAATGCTGTCCAGCTCAGCACTAATATTCACATGACCAAACATGGCAAACTGAATACATGCATTCTTATGTGAGTATGTATTCCCATTTTAGTTAATTGATGGAAATTAATCATTTCTTCACACTAGCCGTATATAGGCTAAGGTTTTTGATAGTCAACATGAAAAATTCAATGCCATGAATTTTTCATGTTGACTATCTATGTATTCCCATGCTTATTTATCTTTTCACTAAGATGTACCAAGTCGGCACGGAAAGCAAAAAGTGCTTTTCTAATACTGCAACCGCATAGCCATTTATAGGTTGTGTAAACATTGTTGTTAAATTTGGCCTGTAGTTCCGTTTCTGATTTTTGCAGCACGCTCAACTGTCAAATTGGGCTGCGGATGTCCTAGTCGTTTTATTACAATTTTTTCTTTGTAACTCAGTTTATCTTTTTTTTTACTTCTTAAAATGGAATCCACCGAGTTTATAGCTACCTCTTGAGAGAATTTGAAATGTGACAAAGATTCGAAAACCTTGTGGTCAGTCGCTGCACACAATAAAGAATAATTGTTTTGCTCTAAAGCACTAGTTGTACTTGATGTACTAGGAAACTCACAATTGTCTCACCTGCTGATCACCTACAAATTCCAAGTTTATCACAGTGTTTAAAACAAAACATCTGTTTAGAAACTGGACCGTAATAAGACACCGTATTCAAAGCAACAATAGCTGATAGCGCCAGGAATTGTAAACATTATTTGTATTTGGAGATAGTTGCAGTTAAACTCTGTAGATAGCAGCACTTCCCAGAAATGACCAAGAACTCTGGCATTGCCAATGTGAATTAACGTGCACATTGTAATTGTGCTATAATCTGGGCGTACCGAACCAATGCCTGTCTGTAGCATTTGCCTGCACATGTGCAGAGCTTTAAACGTTACATGATGTGCTAGCGCAAGAGACGTGTGCTAGCTGCAACATTGCCACATACTCATGCTATTGCCATCTACTTACTGAAACATTCTAAAGGAATGATCACGGTAAATACAAATAATGAATGAAAACAGGAAAAGGGCTTCCACAAGACAAATATTGGGGGTTCACGTGCTCTTGTGCTCCTAAACAGCAGCTGCCCCTGTTTGTATGCCTGATTCACATGGGATGGGTTAATGTCCAGATTGGTATGTTGCCATGGCAGCTCAAATAGTGTGAACAACAATACAGAAGCCAAAGGTCTGTGGCTTGGTCCCAGCTGTTTTGAATTTTTCAGAACTAATTCAACTTTCTAAATAATTACCTATTCATAGCTAGTGTGAAAGAATGATTATCAATTAGTTTAAAAAGGTTAATTGGAATTAACACTGTAAAGTAATGTAATAATTGAAAATTACACTATGAGTCAACTGAGACACCCTGTATGCCACGTATCACTAATTTTCTTTCAATGTCATGAATAATCGTAAGCTTTCACGGCCTAAGTCTAATTTGAAGATAGAAGAATTTTCTGGGCTCAGGAGCCGTGGTCTGATGGAATTGGAACATCCATACATTTCGTTCACGCCTGTGGTGAACATTATCAGTGGTGGCGTGGTCTGAGTCTTCTGGCTGAAGTTTCAGTCACAACTGACTCACTAGCAATGCAATGCAGGTACTGACAGGCTGTTAACAGCCAGAAGGTTTTTGCTGCGTACCCACCCAGGTTTTGGGTCTAACTGCAGGTTGAAAATTTTGGTGATGCAGGATGGGGTGGAATTATTTTGATGGGGAATTTTTCAAGGTAGCTTTGCTTGCTCCTCTGTTTTGTACAGGATGCCAAACCATTTATTTTCTTAGACCCGGGTGTTTTATTAGATTAATAATGGGGTAAATTTTGTAGCCAAACAGTTCATTTGAAGATTATGGAGTTCAGCTTTTGCTGCTGTTTGGATTAAATCCTTGGTTACCTCGGGTGCCCGCATGCCATACGGGGTACCCGGAAAAGCCTGAAGCGGCATCTCGTAGCATCATAATCTCCTAGAGACCGAACCAGGGCGCTTCTGTAAGCTGGAATTTGAGCGTAAAATTTTGCCGCCCGGCGCCTAATTTTGTCCTCCCCGTATGGGAGAAGAGAAGCTTCACTAGCTGGCGATGCAGCCGTATTTATACTTGGTCTGCCGTCTCGTAGTTGGCTCAGCTGGCACTCCGTGGGAGGGGGTGGTGGTAGGCGGGGACTAGCTGCTCCAATGTAGTCGGAACTTGATTGGTTCGTGTGCTTTCTGTGAATATTGTAGTATTTGATCCACTCAAGGATCGGATGCCAGTTTTTGTTTAATTTTAAAGCCTGCTCCTTGCTGTTAAAATTGTAGGGGTGTTTGTAAATCTCTATGGCTTCCCGTTGTAGCCTGGCATGATAGTGCAGCATAGATGAAAGGACTGATGTGATTTGCTTCCACTTGAAGGCATTATCAAGAAATTTCCGACTGGCTAGAACTTTGGCTTTCCAGCTGATCATGGTTCTCTGGAGACAAGACATCTGGCAACAATCTAATGAGGCTAAGTAAAATATTTTCTTCTGATGGAATGTCAAAATTCGTTAAATATTTTTCGAATTTCTTTATTTAAATATTTCCCAGATGTTTAATTCTTGATTCAAGTGAACTGATTTTAGTAGTTGGGTTTTATGTTCTATGTTGTGGTTAAGATCCCAGAAATGTGATACTACTGAGGATTTGTTTCTTAAGGAAGATTTTGAGAAATATATTTGGAGTGATAAGGCACTTGGGCAGATGGAGAATGCGGACTAACTTGGAGTTACAGTGCCTTTTTGGACAACCAGATATAGTATTGAAAATTAAACAAGAAAGAATAAGGTGGATTGGCCATGTGCAAGAGGAAGACCCAGGAAAAGATGGGTAGATGATATAGAAGATGACTTGAGAAATTTGGAGGTTAAAGGCTGGAGAAGAAAAGCAGAGGACCGAGTAGAATGGAAGAGGGTGGTTAGGGAGGCCAAGGGCCTACATGGCCTGTAGCACCAGCTATCATCATCACCATTATCAGTTTACAGGAAACCGTTTGTTGTCACCGTTCTATTATTTTGGTATATTTGGTCATTATTGCTTTTCATCCATCGGTATGTTAATCAGTCTGTGTTAGGCTATTGATGACTGCTTGTTTGTGAGGTCTTGGGCTTATACTATTGGCTTTAATGTAGTTGTCTGCGTGTGTCTATCCTGTAAATATATGATTGAATATATCAATATAATAGAAACAGTGACAACAAATGGTTCTAGCAAAAAATTATGTCCTATCATTAGGATAATCTTTATTTCTAGCTGCTAGGGCTTAATTGTATTGTTGGAAGTGTTCTTTCCTCAAAGTTTGTAATGGAGGATCAGATTTGAAAGTTTTGGGGAACACTTTCCTTTAACTTTCCTTTTTGAACATAATAATTTAGATATGGTCCACTCCTGTCTAACAAAACAAATCTTTCACATCTGTTTTTTGTATATCATGAGGACACTTAGGTTATTTATATGAAATTTTTGTGCTGAGAGAAATCCCTCAATAAGATGTATTTTTAAAATGTTTTTTCCAACTATTTAGGGGACAAATTATCAAAATAAATCGTTCTAACCAACATTTTCCTTTCCAAGAAGGATTGCAAAATGTTGGTCATTGTTGAGGTTTAGCCCAAGCATCTTTAGTCATCCATGCCAAGTTTTGGATGGGAAGTGTTAAATATGCCTAATTTTGTTTTGGTAAATGAAGTCCACCACTATAATGGACATGTTCTGTAAAGGTTTGTATGAACGCCTTCAGCATGTTCAGCTTTAATGTGCCTAAGAGAATAACTCTGCAACTTATTAAATTATAGATGAGCCGTATTTATTACTCATCAGCTTCACTTACATACCTATATTGAGGACATGTTTCACGAACTATCGTTTGCATCATTGGCTCAAATGCGACTAAAGCTTGATCCAGTGGTGTGGGTATAATTTAATAATTGTTTCACTTCACTGTGGTGTTCCAATTCAGTTAAATTTCTGCATCTTATATTTAAGGTCCAATAACCTTGCAAGAAGGTGACAAGCTTAATGTGATATTTTACTGACCCTATTCTTTTCAAATCTGGAAATCCTTTTGTTGCTGAAAGCAGTTTAAAGACAGTCATGGGCTGGTACACAGTTATGTTTGAATTGCAGGTAATATGTTTAAAGTTTTTGTAATTTACGTCCTCCAACATTAAGTCATATCAGACAATGAATGAAATGGGTGAAATGATGCTCAAATGAGTCCAGGGCCCATAGAGCTTAGCATTACCCGACACTCGTCTATCAGGATAAGGGCAAACCCCAGAAAAAACCTTATTCAGGTAACTCAACCTGACCGAGATTCGAACTCGGCACCTCTTGAACGTGAGGCAGACATGTTACCATCTATGCCACCGAGGAGGGCATGTATGTTTCAAGTGATCAATTCTGAAATGAGAAGTAGTGATATGATAATTAGCATAATCAATTCTGTTGACAACTCAGTTACATGTTCACTGTCATATTTCCTTTACAGTTGAAATGGATTTGTAGTGTATAAGTAGGAAGCTTGAACAACAAATGGTTATTAAATTTGAAATTTTAGTAGCTTTAATAAATATTGAACTTCTAAAGTATGGCATAAACAATTACAAATTTATATACTGGCCTTTCTTTGGTTTGCACAGCATTTTTGTATGCAAGAGCTTTACTTAATTTAGAGTTATTGTTTTATAAATGAATTACAGCAGAAAGCAGACTGCTACCAAGGCTATTTTGGTTAGGTTACTGTGATCAAGTTGGGTTGTTTTGGGAGGAAATGAATAGCAATGGCATTACCTAAAATCCTGCTATCAAGTGTGTCTTTTGTTGCATATTTGTGGTCATGGTATTTAATCCAAATGTTAATAGATCAATGAAACAATGATGGATAACACCACTGAGAAAATATCCCTTAATGGTTACTTTGTGTTAAGATACTGATATAATGAGATACTGAAGCATCCTATTCTGGAATGCAAGAAAGCCAAATGGTTTAATTTTCTGCTAATTTTCGCTGTAATACAAAAAGATTTATGGGTTTAGAAAGTCTGTGACCATGGTATTTCTTGCATAATATTAAACAGCAGCTATTTGTGACATGATACTATAAAAATATGTTAATAGGAATATATAATGCATTTGATTGAACATATTTGTTAATTTCTTTCTTTCTGTTTATTATTTAGATTGAGGTAAAGGCATATGATCTTGGAGATCCTCAGTTGACATCTAACCCTTTAATTCTACCTGTGTTTGTTCACCACATTACTTCTGTTGTACCAGAGCAAGGCATTGGATTTGCTGATGATTCATACACAGTGGAAATTCCAGAAAATGCAACAGCTAATACTTTGATAAAAACATTGACAGTGATAAATAATAAAGCATATCAAAGTATGACACCAATTAAATGTGAAATAGTGCAGGGAAA
Organism: Mantis religiosa; assembly: GCA_030765055.1. Taxonomy (NCBI): domain Eukaryota; kingdom Metazoa; phylum Arthropoda; class Insecta; order Mantodea; family Mantidae; genus Mantis; species Mantis religiosa. The sequence goes on along the minus strand of CM060950.1, from coordinate 82,322,290 downwards.
TGAACAAGGTAAGTGATTTGAGAGATGTCTCAAAAGTAAGCTACACTATTTATTTAAATCTGTGCGGTAGGCAGGAAAAGTCCGAGAGTCACAGGAAACTTTTGTCTGGATGTAGTGGCAGCACTGTAAAATTCCTAGACGTCTACGTTTACCGCTTGTACATTAAAACACCAGTAATAATGAAGATTCACTTACTTCTACCGTTAACTGCTAAGTTTGTGCTATTATCTATTTCTTAATGCTAAAAAATAAAATTGTGACTGAAATTCATCACGAATTGTGCAGTGTGTATGATAAAGATGTTATGTCAAGACCAGTAGTTTCTCCTTGACGTCAATCATTCATTGAAGGAAGAACAACAAGATGAGCAACAAAGAAGCCGACCCTCCATTTCCTGCACTTTGGACATTGTTGACATGTTCAAAAGTTCATAGGCACTGCTCATTGCCTTATGCTTGATGAAATTCTATTTCAACTTCCTCCTAATGATGAAATAAGCTGTGCAGTACTTCATGGGATCATTTCTGAGGATCTGTACAAGATGGGTTCCTTGCATGTTTTCAGAACATCAGAGCAGAGAGGTGATGCTACATTGCAATTTTTGCAGTTTTTTCAGGATGAGAGAAATGTATTTGAACGAATTGTGACCTGGAATGAGACATAAAATCAATCAAGGATACCTGAATCCAATAGACAGAGTATGTTGGGGAAAGGAAAGATGAGCCAACAATAAGCTTTCCCACACACTGCTCATGAAATTGACTAGATTTGGAATGTTTTTGATCATCCACTTTACTCTCCTGACCTTACATTATGTAATTACTATCTTTTTCTGCAGCTGAAGCACAACTCGGGAGAAGGCACTTCGTTAAATGAAGATGAGTTAAAACAAGAAGTAGAAAGATATCCAGCCAGTTTGGTGGAAGGATGGTTGGTTGCACGCTAGATGAATAAAACTGTTATCATGGTACCAAAAATATATTGAGATTCAAGGAGATTATGTAGAAAAATAGTTATTGAATGTAGCTTTCAAAAATACCCTTTTTTAAAAACTGAAATATTTTATTATTTCTTAAATAAACTTTTGGAAGTCATAAATATTAAAAGCAGAAGCATTATTAACAGTGAAGTATTCTTCATATTTAATTTTGAATTTATGAGTCACTATGTTTACACTCAGTCTTCACTTACTTGTTGTATAATTGAAACGTTTTCAAGATCATTCGATCTCATCCTCAGCTGTTTGGTGTCTAGATGAACCTTCCTCTTCTTCCACTACTACGGAGCTCCGATCACTCTGCCATCTGGTGTTAGGGGCACTAAGTTTTAATACTTCATTTAATGCCGGGATTTCAAAATTTATAACTTTATCACGGTTTTTGTTTATGAATATTTTTTCCCAAATATCCAATTCTATGGGTGTACTTAAAGATTTTAACAAAGTTATAAATTTTGAAATCCCGGCATTAAATGAAGTATTAAAACTTAGTGCCCCTAACACCAGATGGCAGAGTGATCGGAGCTCCGTAGTAGTGGAAGAAGAGGAAGGTTCATCTAGTCACCAAACAGCTGAGGATGAGATCGAATGATCTTGAAAACGTTTCAATTATACAACAAGTAAGTGAAGACTGAGTGTAAACATAGTGACTCATAAATTCAAACTTAAATATTTTGGAAGTCATTTAAGTAAGCTTAATGTATTGCATTTTTTGACATGTCATTATACCATTTGGATGACCTGATTGTTTTGTCATAAGGCTTCAACACTTTCTACATTAAAATCATTTGCTACCAGGGGCAGCTCTAGGGATAATGCCTCTGTGTCATGGCACAACCTTAAAAAGTGGCAGAAATATGATTTTAAATTATTTGTATACTCCTAATGCGGGTTATTATGTTACTGTTCTATGGATTCATTCCATATGGAATCTTGCATGAAATTACGTCTTTCTCCACAGTGACTCGTAAGTTTAGCGGAGAATGGTGCAGTGAAGGGATAAGAGAAATCTGTGCTAGTTATTTGCTGGCATACCTAACTTGGCATCATCTGCCAGTCAGTAGTACCAGTGGTACTCACAGAAAAACTAATATTCTATATAGAGGAATGACAGATAAGCCACTTATCAATAAGTGTAATAGTATGCAATGAAAACGTTAGGAGAAAACTGTGTTTTTATATCATATTCAAAATTTCTTCTTGTTCATCCTTTAAATTAATCATCATTTTATAATGTCGCCTGCATTGTACAGCAGATAATTAAGTTTCCTTATGCTGAGAATACTAAAAACTCCTGAATGTATGAGTGCTGTGATTTGATATTTTGTTTATTTAACTAACACTAGTTCTCATCTTTCTTTTTTTTTTCTTTACTGAGTAGCCATTTTCTGCATTAGTCATTAGTAGACAAGTTAAAAGAGAAATACATAATAAGACCTGCTTTTGATCTGCACACAAATCTATAGCAAAAATGGGACACAAATAAGAATCAAAATTACATTAACATGAAAAATAAATGCATTGGATGTGAGGTAAAAAATGCTTTATTCGGTTTTCCATGCATTTTGGTTAGTGGTGGTAACTCTAGTCTGAAAAAATAGGTTTGCTGGATTTAGTTCACGCATGTGGAAACATTAAGGTACCTAAGACAGTACTTTAAATTGATGTTTTGTTCAGGAATTTATCTGTAAATTTTACAGTATTTCAATATTTGCATGAGAAAAGGATCATATAAACTTCTGAATATGATGGATGTAATTAAAGCCAGTTGTTATTTTAGGTGGCGCTTAGTGCCAGTCAATGTGCAGTGAAAGAAAAAGTAGCTATTATCATGGTGTATGTATTGCATTATACCTATATAATTGAGAATCATTTTAACCATTTATTTCATTCACAGTCTGGTATCTCCTAATAATTGCTCAATATATATGCAAATTAACATTATTTAATTATATATATAATATAAATTGCAAAACTGCCACTGTTTGTTACATTATTGTTGACTTGGCCATAAACAAAGCCTTTGTACCTTATGTTACTGTAATTGTAGACTTTCTTATGCATCTGGTCCATTCTGTCATTCTGATGCAACTTTTAGTTCATTTTCTTCCCATTAAAAGATAGAGTGTGTGTTGTAATTATATTGTAAAATACTTCGTAAAATGTGCTACTTGCGTGAGGCAAAGATTAAACATTTATTTACATCAGATTATAAGAGTTAAACTGAAAAGTATTAGGTATTTAAGGATTAAATTGTTACGACATTTTATAGAAATTCCACAATAACTCCATTTACTCCCTTAAGTCCTGTTTTATACATACTTAGAATAATCTAAGTATGCCAATATAAACTTTCCCTATTTAAAAGGTAGAATCATAACTGAAAAATTCAGTGACATAGCTGGGATTAGAACCACAGGTCTTCCACTTTATGTGCAGCTCCTCTGTCATTGAGCAACCATGGTAACATGCCGGTATGACATTAAACTTTCCAACTGATTCTACTTTTAAAATGTTGTCTACACAAGGTTTACGTGTGTGAGAACAATGATCTTCCTATGAGTAAGGACTATGATACAATGAAGCACAAAATTAATATAATTTTGTGTCAAACTAGTATCAATGCCCCAAGGTTCAATATTGTGTCTGTTACAATTTATTTTATACATGCATGATATAAAAGATAGAACACCAAATGCTATGTATGCGGATGATACAACAATTATAATTAGTGATAAAGATGTAAATGCTCTCGAAAAATACATGAATGCTACAGTAAATTACATAAATAAATATTTCAGTGACTCAAACTTAACTGTAAACCCCAAGAAATGTAAAATTATAATCTTTGGTTACAGGAACATAAGCAACCCCTCCATTTTAACCATATCTAATAATATTATAAAAATGTAGATTATGTAAACTTACTAGGATTAAATATAGACAGGATATTAACATATAATAGCCATATCGAGAAACTGGCACTACATATTAGCAAAAACTTATTTGTTTTGAGAACTCTTAAAAATTACATTCCACGTACAACAACTAAAATTATATATTTTGCCCTTATACACTCAGCCTTATCCTATGGGATAGAAATTTGGGGTAACACCAGTAAAACAAACCTCAGTAGGATATTCATACTCCAAAAACATGCTATTAGATATATAGGGAATTTAAAACATACAGATTCTTGCAAAAATACTTTCGGCAAACAAAGATACTCACACTCCCGAGCTCATTTATTTATAGATCTATTCTTCACTTGGTTAATCATAAGTTTCCAATGAAAACAAACTCAGATATCCATAACTATGATACAAGGGGCAAAAATAATCTCGCTATTCCAGGACACAGAATGCACTGATATGAAAAGATGCCTAGTTATACAGGAATAAAATTCTATAATGTACTTCCCACTTCAATTAGAACCTGTAATAATTTAAATACATTTAAAACACATTTAAAAACCTTTCTAATAGATAATGTATTTTATACCATTGAAGAATTTATGTATCACTGTAAAAATAACTAGGCTTTATTACTGATTTTAGCATATTATATTTATTTTTAAATTCTATACCATTAAGCAATGACTAGCTTGTATATTTAATTTGGTCTCTCCATTATTTTGTTATTTCTAATCGTTTACTTTTAAGAGAGAGTATGTATTACAAATGACATGGCTTAGTTCTGTTCAAACACTGATTAAGTTGCAATAAATATGAATATGAATATGTTGCTAGTGATTACCTAGAATGCATTTCGTTAGGACCTTCCTAACATCCTCAGCTAATGTCACCTCAATGAACATTGAGCATGGAGCATTGGGTGCTAGTTCGACTCAGAATTATATTAATCAATGATAATTGATTGTCCTTATAAATGGAGATTCCCCTTTTTGCTTTTATATTGGCACAACCATGCTTATTTTCCAATTTTCAGTTACTGTTCTGCTGTTTTTAATCTTATGAAATAGTTACTTCATATTAAGAATAAGGATAAAGTATACTTATAGCCTAATTTCTATTGTTATGCTGACGTCTGTTCAATTAAAGGATGTCGGAAACTTTATACCAGCAGGGGACTATAGGAAGTTGCACTGACATTTAATGCCAGGTATATATTTAATAAGTAAAGTCCATTTTGGGAAGACTATCAGTTTGTCATATTTCTATTTTTGCAGATCTTTTCAAAATAAACGCCACAGAGGAACAGAACTGTGAACTAAGACTGAAGTCGGCAAACCTTGATCATGAGACAAAGGCTGAATATCAACTCAAAATAAAACTCAACATATTACCAAGCCTATTAAATCCAGGAAGAAGCAGTGCAATTGTAAGTGTAATAATAAACAATTTATCTCTTAAACTAAATTGCTTTTAATAAAACTATAAATAGAAGTATTTATAAACAGTGGAGCTTCATCAATCAAAAAACTTTTTAAACCACTTCTCGAACTGTAAAAACAATTAAGCTCCACTTACTTTTGAAATTAGGACATGTTTCAAGGACTCCGCATCCACATCTTCAGCTGATGTTCAACTGGTTCTTCAGGTGACCGCCTCCCTCTCCTGGCGCTGTTCAATTAGTTGAATGACATCATCTACTATTGGAATTTCAAAGTTCATGGCTCTCTTTTTGTTCTTCAAAATGTGTATATTTTCCCAAACTGTTAATTCCCAATACTTTTTTGCCGGTACCAAAAGTTTTATGTCTTTGGAAATATTGTGATTTTTTGACCAGAAATGATGGGCTATGGCTGATTTATCTGTCTGTTTGTATTTAATACATCGCATGTGTTCTTTCATCCTTGTTTCTAGGTTTCTTTTTGTTTTTCCGATATAAATTTCGTGGCAATCCTCACATCTTACGCTATAAATTCCGGATAGTTTGTTGGTTGGACTTGTGTTTTTGAGCGGGTGATTTAGTATGTTTCTCATGTTGTATTTGTTATGTGATACTAGTTGTATCTGAAATTGACGGAAAATGTTTTTAAATTTATTAAATGCCTTAGGGCGATACATGAATTTGCAATATACTTTCTTTGGGTCGTCAGCTTTTAAAGTGCTAACATCCTTGATGGTTTTCCATCTTTTATGCTTGTTTATCATTTTTTTGATAAATTTTGGATCAAAGCCATTCACAATTGCAACATATTTAATGTGATCTACTTCTATGTTATATTTTTCTATAGTCAATGGAATGTTCACTAAGGAGACAAATTAGAATTTGGCATATATAGAAAATCAATACATATGGATAACTACATTAAAAACAATAACTCCAACCCAAAAGAACACGAATATGCAGTATTTCACAGTTTAATCCATAGGTTAGTGAACATTCCATTGACTATAGAAAAATATAACATAGAAGTAGATCACATTAAATATGTTGCAATTGTGAATGGCTTTGATCCAAAATTTATCAATAAAAATGATAAACAAGCATAAAAGATGGAAAACCATCAAGGATGTTAGCACTTTAAAAGCTGACGACCCAAAGAAAGTATATTGCAAATTCACGTATCACCCTAAGGCATTTAATAAATTTAAAAACATTTTCCGTCAATTTCAGATACAACTAGTACCACATAACAAATACAACATGAGAAACATACTAAATCACCCACTCAAAATCACAAGTCCAACCAACAAACTATCCGGAATTTATAGCGTAAGATGTGAGGATTGCCACGAAATTTATATCGGAAAAACAAAAAGAAACCTAGAAACAAGGATGAAAGAACACAAGCGATGTATTAAATACAAACAGGTAGATAAATCAACCATAGCCCATCATTTCTGGTCAAAAAATCACAATATTTCCAAAGACATAAAACTTTTGGTACCGGCAAAAAAGTATTGGGAATTAACAGTTTGGGAAAATATACACATTTTGAAGAACAAAAAGAGAGCCATGAACTTTGAAATTCCAATAGTAGATGACGTCATTCAACTAATTGAACAGCGCAAGGAGAGGGAGGTGGTCACCTGAAGAACCAGTTGAACATCAGCTGACGATGGGGATGGGGTGTCCTTGAAACATATCGAGATTTAACTGTATTGGAACACCACAGTGAAGCGAAAAATTATTAAATTATAGATGAGTCGTATTTTTTACACATCTGCTTCACTTTCGTTTTTTTTTTTTTTTTTTTTTTTTGTTGAAAGGACTGAAATTTTTTGGATAGCCATTTTGCCAGAAGGTAAGTAGGAGTGTTTATATTATTTACAATGGGTCTCATGGGTATGTTGGGTTTGTGTATTTTAGGTAAACCATATAGTCTTGCAAGGGTAGGGTTGTCCGAAAGTGAAGCAGATGTGTAAAAAATACGACTCATCTATAATTTAATAATCCTTGAAACATGTTCTAATTTCAAAAGTAAGTGGAGCTTAAATGTTTTTACAGTTCAAGAAGTGGTTTAAAAAAGTTTTTTGTTAAATTGCTTTTGCTTTATTTTTTATCAGCATTATTGATTATTGATACAATTGTTATATGAGGGGCATTCAGAAATGCTTTATATTTGCATTGTTTTAAAAGTACTGTTCAATCTATAATGACCTGATACTAGTACTTCATGCAGATGCTAGATGGCATTTGTGAATGCAATGTATGGTGGAAGGACAGTGTATGTTGTCAAGTAGAGAAATCCATGAACAAGATGGAAGATTACTATCATGGGCAAAGACATGGACTTCATGGTTTTTGTGGAAGAAAGGAGTCAAAAGACAAGATATTCATAAATGTTTAACTGTGGTTTATGGCAAGAAGCTCCTGCACAGATGACCTTTTACAACTGGATCACTGGATTCACCAGTCGAAGGGAATCTGCAAGCAAAAATGTGACTACTGGTTGTCCATCAACAGTGCGATCTCCAAGGAACAATGTTGGGTCTGAATTTATTATGGCTGATAGGAATATAACTTGATGAATTGGAATCACAGACAGGGCTCAGCCGTGCAACCCTGCATACTATTACCCCGACAATTTGGATGTGAAAAAGGTGTGTGCACATTGATTCTATAGCACTTGACACAGGCTCAGAAGAAGAACAGAGTTGAAGTCTTATTACCGACTATTGGAAATGAACAATGATGATCCAAATTTTTTGGAGAATCTTTTGACTGGTAGCAAATCATGATGTCACTACCATACACCTGAGAAGAAAACCCAATCCATGCAATAGAAATGTCCTGAGAGTCTCCGGCCCAAGAAACTTTGTGCTGCTCTATCTGCAGGTAAGCAGATGATTTCCATCTTTTGGAACACTTGTGGCGTACTACTAATGAACTGGCTTCCTTAAAGAACAACTGTTAACAGCAGGGTCCACTGGGATATCCTTACATGACTTACATGCAAGAATCAGCAATGGCAAAGGGGAAGTGGTCTAAAGAAGTGCTCTTTCAGCATGACAATGCACGGCTGCACAACAGTAATGCAACGCTGATGTCACTGTGGTTCATATTTGTACCACACCATATTCTCCAAATCTAGCTCCATCTGATTATGCTCTATTCAACAACATGAAGGATGTGCAGTAAGGGAAAAGATTCTGCAACAATAGGAAATAGCAGGTAGCTGTCCATGAGTGGGTGTGTAGTATACCCAAATAATGGTTCCATGAAACAGTAATGAAATTGCAAGGAAGTTGGCAGTGATATATTGATGTCTTGGAGAATATATTTAGATACCATGTGATACATGGCAAAGCGAGAAAGCGTATCGGGAAAAATTTGCAACACAGAGATGTTTACCTCAGCTTATGACACATACACGGCGAGTCCAGTGTATGTATAGTCTGCTCAGATGTAATCATGTCTTCTGGACAGCAATGTATCATACATCGAAGAGACGATCACAGGTCAATACGCCTCGGTGCTCTGTTGAGTAATACATTGTTTCATGTTTATTAATAAATAAGGTACAAAAATACTAGTGTAAATAATTTCTGAATGCCCCTCATACTAGGTCTATTATATGTGCATAGACCTGTTTATCACCAGTTTGAATCTTCACAAAGAATACAGTTTATAAAAATTTAGAATATATAGCGAAATAACTAAAATTAGGCAAATGAGTCAATCTTGTATATACTTTTCTCCACTTACAGTTTTTTTTAATGAAGACTTGTTTCTGGGAACAAATTTCGGCCAATATTAATTTCATCAGCATATGCATTAGGGAAAAGTTATCTCCAAATTTCTTACGCAAATGGTTAAAATTCGACAACAACAGTAAACTCCAACAAAGTTTAGAAAAGAAATTGATGATTTCCGAAAGATCGAAACAATACGCAACATTGCAAAAGATTAATATAGAAGCTTACTACCTACACATAAAACTAGCTCAAGAACTTGAACACATAATTTGGACACATTTCGAAACAAAATTACATGACATATTGAAATTGAACATGAAAGAAAAAACACGGATTCTTAAAACGAAAGTACGAAAATTACGCTTAAGAAGACCGACAAAAAACCCACACAACCAGTACCGCCATGTCACAGAAACACCAGACAATGTAGTCAACATCTCTTCCCAAACTTTCACAGAAAAAGAGTTACAATTTTTAAACAAAGGTTTTAAAACGTGTGTCGGTAACTCTGGCAATTTAGACAGTTACATCGCTGACGTCACCATAACTTCTAACTTTTTGGAAAATGATAGCAAAAAAACATTAGTAAAATCAAAATGCTTAGAAATTCTCGAGGGGATGACCTTTGGACAGGAACATAACTAAACAAATTATTCAAACATTGAACCCAAAACCAGTTTTATATCTGAAAGCAGACAAAGGAAACAAGGTAGTCATTATGGACCAAAATGATTACAACCAGTGAGTCAAACTACTACTGCAAAATCCAGAATATACAACCCTAACCAAAAACCCTTTAAAGAAATACATAGAAACCACCAAAAAAGCAATTAAAGAAAATACCATAGTGCCAGATAAGATGAAAAACAACATAATTGTAAACAACCCTAATTTACCAAAATTATACTACCTACCTAATATCCACAAGGCAGATAACAGCATGTGACCCATTATTAACAATATAGATGCAAAACTTGCAAAATGGTTGGTGGAAGAATTTGACAAGTTTGAAAAGTTTGAATCTCTAAGCATAAAGAATTCATTTGACTTGGTAAAGAAAATTGAAAACATAGTTATCAAAACTGAAGAGGTGATGGTATCCTTTGATATCAGATCTCTATTCACGAGCATGCCAGTAGAAAAAATTCCAAAATTGATGAAAGGCTGGTTATCCAAAAGCAACGTTGTGGCTGATAAAATAGAAGAATACATCAAATTAACCATCTTATGTATTGAACAAAACAGCTTCACGTTCTCCAGCAAGATCTTCCAACAAACACCAGGCTTGGCCATGGGTAACCCTCTTTCACCATTACTAGCTAATCTGTTCATGAGCAATTTGGAAACACACATTACTAAAGCCTTTCCACATGTTTTCAAATGTTGGCATAGATATGTCGACAGTGTGTTTGCTATAGTTCCTAGAAGACTAACCGAGGACGCTATAAAGTTGCTAAACCTACAAGAAAAGTCCAGTTTTCACCATTGAAGTAGAACAGGATGAATGACTACCTTTTCTAGATTTGAAAATCATAAGAACACCAACAGGATTACAATTTGGAGTATACAGAAAAGCAACACATGTTGACAATTACATTAAATGCAACCCATTCAACCCAGTACAACATCAGTATGAAGTATTCCATAGTTTGGTTCACAGATTAATCAACATTCCGCTAACAAAAACAGAATATGAACAGGAGTACACTCACATGCACCAGGTTGCCGAATTGAACAACTATAACACAAATTTTATCAAAAAGTTGATCTACAGACACAAAAGAAACAAAAAGTTAAAGGACATTACTATGTTAAAAAAAACTAGAAAACCCAAACACCAGATTGGCAAATTTACATTTCATCCAAAATACTTCAAAAAATTTGAAAAGTTATTTAAGAGCTTCAACATAAAATTGGCCCTTCAGAACAAACACAACATCCGCAGCTTACTAAACCACCCTCTAAAAAAATAGCACACCAAAAACTCAATTATCAGGCATTTACTAAATGAGCTGCCAGGATTGTGACAAGATATACATTGGTAAGACCAAAAGGAATCTAGGAACAAGAATGAAAGAACACTTCAGAAATATTAAATTCAAACACATGGACAAGTTGGCCATAGCACATCACTTTTGGTCTGAGAATCACAACATAAAGCAAGAAATAGAACTGATCAAATAGGGAAAGAAATTGCTAGAACTACAGACTTGGGAAAACATATTTATTATGAAGAAACAGGACCTCTTGATGAATTTTGAAATTCCTGCCGTAGATGACATCATCAAACTTACCAGAACATTAGATGGCAGCACGACACCAAGCTAGATGCAGACACCAAGCTAGATGCATCATCAGTTAACCACAGAACTGAGGATAGGGAAGAAGTTCCCAGAAACTAGTCTTCATTAAAAAACTTGTAAGTGGAGAAAAGTATATACAAGATTGACTCATTTACCTAATTTTAGTAACAATGGCACTCCACTTTCTGAAATACTTCATTTTATTCTATATAGCCAAATAACCGTTACAAGTAATCAATCTAAATAGCAGCAGCATTATTACTTGGGACAGTTGAGATGAAATAAGGATGTGTGTTCTTTAATATAAATTCTTTGAATATCTTTCTCTTTTGCAATTCTGAAAAACCAATTCTATCATTAGTGTACATTTCTGAGTTTTCCATGACATCAATGCTTAGATAGATAGTCAAACTGAAAAATTCAATACAGTGGCCTGGATTTGAACCACGGATCTCCTGGTTTCCATCCAGTTACTCTTACTCATTGAACTGCCATGGCCAACGTGCCATCCTGACATTAAATTCTTCAATTGATTTATATATTTTCCCAGCAAACCATTAGGGGCCCTCATATTCGAGATACACCGTTTGTGGCGACTTACTATTGTAAGTACTTGAGTCCCAGGCTTCATCATTAAACTCTTATTATTTAAGTTAAATTAATTTTGAGAATTTAATGTTGGCCATGGTAGCTCAATGGTAAGAGCGACTGGATGGAAACCAGGAGATCCGTGGTTCAAATCCTGGCCATGGCATTGAATTTTTAAGTTTGATTCTAACTTAATTTCTTACTAACTCTGTATGGATTTTCTTAGAAATTATGTACATACTGTACACACATTAAATAATTTACGGCTTCTACATATTTACACATGTAAGAGTTATATTACTGTATTTAGTAACCTAAAATTTTTGTTTTTATTTGAGTTTGATTTATGAGTCACTAGGTTTACACTCAAACTTCACTTACTTGTTGTTGTATAATTGAAACGTTTTCAAGATCATTCAATCTCATCCTCAGCTGTTTGGTGACTAAATGAACCTTCCTCTTCTTCCACTACTACGGAGCTCTGATCACTCTGCCATCTGGTGTTAGGGGAACTAAGTTTTAATACTTCATTTAATGCCGGGATTTCAAAATTTATAACTTTATCACGGTTTTTGTTTATGAATATTTTTTCCCAAATATCCAATTCTATCGGTGTACTTAAAGATTTTAACAGTTTAATGTTGTGGTCATTGTTGTGGTTTTCTGTGCAAAAATGGTGTGAAACTGCAGATTTTTCTGTTTGTTTCAACTTAATGTTCCTCTGGTGTTCTTTTTGCCTGGTTAACAAGTTTCTCTTAGTTTTTCCTATGTAGCTTTTTTCACAGGTTTCACAATTAATTTGATAAATTCCTGATTTCAAATTGTTGGAGATTGTATTTTTCAGTGGTTTATTTAGCAGGTTCCTCAGACTGAATTTGTTTTGGGGTGCTAGTTTTAAGTTTAGTCTTTTGAAGATTCGTTCAAATTTTCTAAAAGCTCATGGATGGTAGGTGAATTTTCTATATTGCCAATTTGTGTTTTGAAGTGGTGTGAGAGTGGTATTTATTGATATTATCTTCAGTTTTTCTTTTCTCTTCATCATGTTCCTTATGATGGCTGGACTGAATCCATTTAATGCCGCTATGTCTTTTATGTGTTGTTCTTTCAAAAATTCCTCCTTACTCAGTGGGATGTTGTATAGCCGGTGAATTAGACTTCTAAAGGCAGCTAGTTGATGTGAAACTGGGTTGTAAAATTTTTGTGCTTAAAATTAACAGAATTGTTATTTATTCACAACAGTTGGATTAGTACAGTATTTTTTTTATTTTTATGAAAGTTGAATGTGTGCTTATTATAATACTACCTCCCCCACACACACAAAGGCGCACACATGTGCACACGCACATGCACATGCATTCACCTGCATGCACATCACATGCACAGGAATGGTAACTGTGTTTGTAACTTGTCCCACTTTTTGTTCCGTATTTCCTCTCTCTTATTTTGGTTTCTGGACATTTCATTATACATTGTAATTTCTTGCCTGTATTGCCACATAGTCGGCAAAATTCTTTAGCCACTTTTCAATTTCTCAATATTTTGTTTCTGTCCCTTTCCATTTTATGGAAAGCATCAGTATATTTTTTATTGCTACAATTTTCTTAAAACTCTTTATTATATGTCAGAAAGGGTTCTTGTTCCTTAGGCTACCATGTTTCTCTATGCCAACTCTTGAGTTCAATTTATTCCATAGGCATTGTTCACTTGTCTGCAAATTAACTAACTTTCTAATTCTGATTTCTTATGTAAGTCTTAAATCAAGACAACCAGTTTCTCTCTCATTTTGCATATTATTGTGCCCTTAAATTCATTTTGATCATGATTTCTTCTTCCATTGGTTGGATCCTATGCCAATATTTTGTGATACACCCAACCTTCCCAGTTAAACTAGGGCTACCACATTGGGGGCTGATTTCAGTAATCCCAGTATCATTTTGCAAAATGTTATAGGAATCTGTTCTATTATGTTACAGACTTGCCAATTTTTAAAGAGCTTATTTCAAAATAATGTTGCCCTCATTCTTAACACTGAGTTGTCTGACAGTATAATTTTGTATTGTTAAATGACTCCTACTTATTGTGAATTCATAATGAATGCTGCTGGAAGAGATTCTGGATCTATAAGAATTTTGGCTATGCAAATTTCATTTTCCCAATTTTTAAGTTTCATTCTACCTGTTAAGATATTTAATAGTTTTGTGTTTTCATTGATGTTATGGTGCTGTTTTGAGAAACTGTCAATTTATCTTGTGGTTTAGTTTTAGTGTTCTTAGGATTCTTACCAAGATTTTAAGAAATTATGCTGTTAGAGAAGCTTTCAGGCACAATTTAATAAATTTGTCTTACAATGTCTTTTTCTTTTTCAGGTGAAGATAAATGTGGTTGATGTGAATGATAACAAACCTAAGTTTATTTTTCAAGATAGTAAGTACAGTGGGAAATATTTTGGAGCAATTTCACTGGACTCTCCCATAGGAACCCCAGTTTTATCAATAAAGGTATGTCTTTAACCTAGTGTATTGGAATCTCTTAGACTGTATATGTAAGAATCGAGCCTCTGAACATTTACCATGTTGATGCTGGTTTAACTTTCAAGTCATCAAGATAAGGGTTTGATCCAAACACAGTATTTTCATTGACAAATGGCATGAAAAGAAATGTCAAGCAGGATTGTTTGTTTGCATATTTGGGCAAACTTCTAATGATGAATGACATCTACAGGATTATTATAAATGATTGAAGTAATTCCATAAATCTGTTGTAGCTATATTATTTGACATATTGGCAAACATGGAAAACTCAGAACCATTTTTAAATATTTTAAGTGTTCCTTGTGTGCTCCTGTACCTGATTCTGTAGATATCAAGTTGATAATCAAATTCTTCCCACTCAGTGTAGCATGCTCCTATCAAAACTTGCTTCTGTGGTGTGGTGGTAGTGTATCTGCCCCTCATTCAAGAGGTCCTGAGTTTGAATCTCAAGTCAGGGTAAATTATTTTAATAGTTTTTTCCGTGGTTTTCCCTTATCCTGAAAAATGAATGTCAGGTTACTCTAAGCTCTATGGACCCTGAGCTCATTTGAGCATAATTTCATCCATTTCATGGTAGCAATTGTTGATCAGCATTCCCATCATAACCAATTTATTGGTTTCTCGGTCTCTTGTTTAGGAATTCACAAACATCTTGATAGAAGTGAGGTGAGTACCATCCTGTTGGTAGGCAAAGTTCATACCTGTTATACTGTTTGTACAAAGTTATACCTGTTCACTCTGTCATTCACAAAGAATGTTACTTTATCACTGGAGATGAGTTTCTCATAAAACCCTTTCTTTTCCATAAGCTGCTGCAACTGTACCAAAAACTCAAAGTATATGACTTTGTCATTGAGCATCAGGGCTTATAGCAACTGCAAGGAGTAAGCCTTCTGTTTCAATTGTTTCCATAAAATCCTTCAAGCTGTTAGTTGTTGAAAGTTCAGCTCTCTGCTTGCTCTGTTTGTCAACTTCTATTGGTTACATGAAAAATTAACTTGCATGCAATCATTTCCTCAAGTCACTGTAGGCCAATCCATTGATTTTCCCTTACAGAGTCATCCTGAAACTATGAACTGCAGTGTCATTGTCAAATGAAGTTGGCAGTTAGTAGATGTATTTTGAACTTTGTCAGAAGTGTCATTTACTGTTACAATAGATTGATGTGAATGAAATTCATGCACAGCACAAGCTTACTCAGCACCTGTTGCCATCTTGACTGCTCACTGCTGTGCTCTTTTAACAGAAATCTGAAGCGTGGTTGCAACAAAACAAAACTTTCCAAGTTTTTCTCTTACTGTTGAGTTTTATGACAGTTCCAAATATAGTCATGAATTTATGAAATTGGTTCAGTTATTTGTAATAATCCTGTATTTCGGTACTTTATATACTATAATCAAAATACTTGATCAACAATTATTACAGGTTTTTTCTTTTGTATGGAGTCAATTATGCATTTCATTAATAAACTTAAGCAGGATAATAAAGAGAGAAAGTAATGCATTGTGTTATTGGTGAATCATTCCCATTTAGCTTTTATGAGAAAAAGAAAAATATTTCAATATTTCTTCAGAGTTAAAGGCAGTACTATATTACAAGGGTGAAAGGAGAAAGGGGAATATTTGAACAGCGCAATAAAACTAAGAGTGACGTAAGAAAACATTTTATTCATACATAATTTACAACTTACCATTTAAGAAACAATCATGGAATGTATCATTTTTTAGATAATCCTCTATCAACTCCTCACAGCTTCACTACACATTTCAAACATTCCATTTTTTTCTTGTGTTACCTGTATTATTCTCAAATATATATAACCAAGAAGGGGGTAGATTATATGCTATATTTATTGATCTGGAAAAGGCCTATGACATTTTGGATGGAGAAAGGCTATGGTACAAATTAAATAAGAAGGGTGTAAGTGCCTATATGGTTGATATACTGAAAGAACTGTATTATCAGAATTGTGGCGGTGGGGAAGTATTGAGGGCGGTTGCACAAGAAAGAGAGCTTAGACAGGGCTGTAAATTAAGTCCCATTCTGTTTAATTTGTTTATTGGCAATATTTTGAATTATTTGTATCGTTTATGTGTTTGGAGGTTTTTAGTAACAGTGACATCCAAATTAACTGAAAATACTATTTGTAGTCTGTTTTAACACTCTGTCACATTTTAAAAAAAATAAAAGTGTGAGTGAATGTTAAAAACTAACTACATATTGTTTGTAACGTGTTTGCACTTATGTCTCCAGTTAAAAATCGTGATATCCCTGGGTTACATTATGCAGATGACTTGGTGTGCTCAATATCAACAATAGGACTAAAGGTACCATAGTGGAGATTGTTAGATATTGCAAGGAATGGTATTTGAAAGTAAATCAGGGTAAAACTAAAATTATGGTATTCAAGAAAAGCAGCAAGCTGATAAGGATGAAATATGGGCAATGGGAGAAAAAGAGATAGTTGTTATAAGTGAATTTTTATATTTGGGGATTAAGATGAGTAGTAAGGGAGAATGGAGAAACAGCAAAGATCAGCAGTGCCAAAGGGAAGGATAGCCTTGACAGCATCACAAAAATGCTTATATCTGATTCCAGGCTAGAGATTTTATTCAGCCTTGGTAGAATCAAGATTAATTTATGGAGGGAAAATTTAAGGGGTTGAGGAGGTAGGGAATAAAACGAATTTAGTATTTATTGGTAGTTACCAATAATACTAAAAATGAAGGAGCTTTAATAGAATTAGGGAAGGTGGGTGTGAAAGGGTTATTGATGGAAAAAGCATTGAAGTATTTATTTTGAGTACAAAAATTACCTGATGTAGGCATAGTAAAAATATGCCTGATATATTAAGAAGAACATATGGATAATATCCAGAAAAAAAAGAAGAATATCAAGAACAGGTATTTAAAAATGGATTAGGAGATTTTTGGGTTAAAATTGGACTTTTTAGATAAGGTTTTTGGAAGGAAGTGAGATTGAGATTGAAGGATATGGATAGGCAAACTTGATTTGCCCAGATGAGGGAGAAAAATGAACGAGGTACTATAGGGGAATAAAAGATGACTCAGATAGGAAGAGACATTTGTCAATTTGCACAGAAAATGAAAGAGAGGGATTAGCTTGGTTTAGATTAGGTGTTTGGAAACTAAGGGGAAGGAGAGAAGTTACCCCAAGAATGTGCCCCATATGCAGTAATAAGGAAGATGAAATTCACATTATATATCAATGTAGAGCCACAGAAAATTGGAGAGAATGTCAAACTGTATTTGGTAGAATGGATATGACTGGCCATGACCCTGAGTTGAGTGCCAAGTCATATTCATAATGTATAATAAGTTAGCATCATAGTTGATTTCGGGCCCAAATGACCTTGCTGTCGACGGGCCCTAAAACCCTACACACTCACTCATAGTTGATTTTGTGAACTCAAGTTAAAGAGGATGAACCATATTGATACTTTATATCCTTGATTGCCATAGCCTTTTGTAGTTTTAATGTATGTTATGAAACACCAATTGTGTTGGTATATGATACTCCATTTAGTTGGCATATGAAACTTCACTTAGATACTTCTATTCATTTTTACTGCAATATACTGTTTCTGTTCAAAATAATGCCTAAGCTGGGGTGAGATAGTTAAAGGAGGACTGATTTAATATCCTGATTATAATAGTTTTATATTGAAAGTTAATGTATATCAAATAGAACATAAGCCACATAATCTTAAAATAAAATATATTTTGGTATAAAAAGTAATTATATAACAAAGTGAGATGTACTTATAACATATTAAGTACGTTCACAACTTCATTAATTAATGTGGGGGAAAACTTGCAATATACAGGAAATATTTTTGAGCTTGGTTTTATGAGTCACTTTGTTTATACTCACCTCCACTAATAAAACCAAGCTCAAAAATGAAGAATACCTCACTGTTAATGCTTCTGTTTATAATATTTATTAATATTAACACTTTTAATTTAAAATTTGAGACTGGAACGAGCCTTGATGGCTTAAACCATGAAAAGTTGATGATGATGATGACTATTATTATTATTATTATTATTATTATTATTATTATTATTATTATTATTATTATTATTATTATTATTATTATTATTATTATTATTATTATTATTATTATTATTATTATTATTATTATTATTACTATTATTATTATTATTATTACTATTATTATTATTATTATTACTATTATTATTACTATTATTATTACTATTATTATTACTATTATTATTATTATTATTATTATTATTATTATTATTATTATTATTATTATTATTATTATTATTATTATTATTATTACTATTATTATTACTATTATTATTACTATTATTATTATTATTATTATTATTATTATTATTATTATTATTATTATTATTATTATTATTATTATTATTATTATTATTATTATTATTATTACTATTATTATTACTATTATTATTATTACTATTATTATTATTATTTATTATTATTATTTATTATTATTTATTATTATTATTTATTATTATTATTTATTATTATTAATTATTATTTATTATTATTATTTATTATTATTATTATTATTATTTATTATTATTATTTATTATTATTATTTATTATTAATTATTATTATTATTAATTATTATTTATTATTATTATTTATTATTATTATTATTATTTATTATTATTATTATTATTATTATTATTATTATTATTATTATTATTATTATTATTATTATTATTATTATTATTATTATTATTATTATTATTATTATTAATATTAATATTTATATAGGACATATTTTGAAAATATTAATTTAGAGGAGGATATAAGGGTTGGTATATTAATTAGTGAAGTTAAGGGTTTGCCTTATTATGTTAATATTTTTTAGTGTATTTATCTCACAGAGAAAGAAAGAAGTGTCCAGCGTTGAATAATGCTGTGTTTTCCATTTTTTTTCCAGGCAGAGGATGAAGACAGTGGGAAGTTTGGAAAGCTACTGTACCATATTGTAGAGAGTCCATGGGGATCCAATCATTTTAGAATAGATTCCAGCACTGGCTCAATTACAACATCCAGTACATTTAGTAGTGTTCATAATTCTCAACTTCCTTTCCGGTTTAATGTTGAAGTGAGGGACAACCTTGGATCACAGACAGACTATTTTACAGCAGAGGCTCCTGTTGTGGTAGGTATTATCTTAGCACAACCGTGTTTGAGATGACAATAAGCATTGTTCACAGTTATGCATAGAATGAATATGACTTATGTTGGAGGATGCTAATTTTTTAAAAAAACCAAACAAATAAGTTGCATCAGGCATCAACAGGGAAGTCATTGGTGAAAAGCATGTATAAAAAACGGAGACATGATTGCCCCTTATGGCATGTCAGCTTGCATGACTCTCTCTTGAGAGCAAAAGCCAGCCACTTGGATGCAGAAGGGCAGATTTTCTAAAAAATTGTGCAGCAAAGGCAAATAATTTTGAAGGCTGGGAAACTCCCAGTGCTGTTTGTAAATAAGGCCATTGTTTCAGCACCAGTCAAAAGCTGCCTCTAAGTCCCAAAATAATACCAACATTGAAGCTCCAATGTTAAATTGCTTGGTGACATTGAGTAGTTTTAACACTTGCAAATCTCTGAAATAACCTTTTTCTAAAGCCAAGAATTTGAAGGGCCATGTACTAATTCCGAAACACATTTTTGGAGTCGAGAAAGTATAAGCTTTTCAAGCTGTTTACCAATAGTAGACAAGAGACTAATGGGACAGTAATTTTGTGATTCCATTAGAGTTTTTCTTGGGTGATGCTAGAGTTCCTCAGTAGTCACCTTGTCTGGGTTAGCAGTTTTCCCATTAAGAGTTTTTCTTGGGTGATGCTAGAGTTCCTCAGTAGTCACCTTGTCGGGTTAGCAGCTTTCCCATTAGACAATTTCCTAATGATCTTGTAGACTTCCTGGTGTGTCGTAAGGGGCAAGTGTTAATCATGCTTCTGCATCATTCAGTTTGTAGCCAGGTCTATATTTCCCATTCCAGGTTGGGGTGAATTCTCTGTGAATCTGTCTTGGAAACAATCCCTGAAGACCTCAGCCTTCTCCTCAGGGGAGAAGAGCAGGCCGAGTTGAGTGTGCAGTGCCTCAGTTGCAGTCAACACTTGAAAAGACTTTCAATGCCTTAATAATTTCCATAAAGAGTAGTCCGAATGGATGGTACTTAGCATCATGTCTTCCCAGTGCTGAATTTTATTTACTAAGGTGAAATTGTTTCCAAATGACATTGATTAGCCACTTTGCAAGCATTATGTATTCGGGCTGACAGGTGTACTACCAGATCTTGTCAAACACCACTTCCTTGCAATGAGCATCTCAGGGTACATGCAAAAACTGGGTGGTCTTGTGCATTTCCTCTGCCCATGTTCAAGGCTCTTAGTTTTTTATATTATTATTATTTTTATTGGGTGCTCTTTGACTTCTGTGGTTCTTAGTGTTACATTCTATGTTGGGCCTGAAAGACTGATTAATTTTGCTCAGAGACCTCTTTATCAAGCTTGACATTCTTTTATGCACTGTAAATCTGACATGGGACCAGCTGCTTTACTTCCTTTCCAAAGGAAGTCATGTTAAAGATTTTTATGCCCAAAAAAGTCCATTACCGTCTGATGGGTTTTAACCCACGACCTTTGGGAAGCTATAAGCTTCCAAGGAAGCTGGAGTGCTGCAGGCAAAGATGAATATCAGATCATCAGCTCCTTGGTAGGGCTTGATGCCACATAGGGCACTTTTTGTGATATTTTGGGTGCCACTTTGTAGAACTACCACTGCAGTTGATATTGCAATTATTGTGGCGCTGTTCAAACGGTTACCATGGATTTATCTTTGGTAATAGATACCTCTCTGATAATGCACTGATTACTCCGCATGGAGTGAACATATATCTGTCATTTGTGATTCCTGCGAATTCCATTGATTGAAGTGATGCATTCATTGGTGCTTAGCACACGACCGGAAGACGCGTCAGTTCCTCTCTCACTCTTACAAGAATAATCAGTGCATTATCTGAGAGGTTTGTATTAAAAAAGATAAATTCATGGAAAGTGTTCCAGCAACACTATAATAACTGCATTATCAGTCGAAAAGGCTGCTGCTTGCTGCTGGCCCCGCCCACTGCTTTTGAAAGTTATGGAAACATACTGAAAGGAGTGCAAGTTTTAAATGAAAATCACCAGATTTTTAATGGCCTTTTCAAATTGGAGAGAAAGCCACTAAAACAGGTGACTTCATTTAAAACCTACAATCCTTTTAGTTTTCCCTACGCTTAGGATATTAAGATTATTATTTTTAATTGTCTTTAATTAACATTAATTTTATTGATTTCTAATGTGGTTGGAGAATAGGAGAGGCTGTGATTTGGCATTGTTAATGTTATTCTTCGTATAAGCAGCTTACCATTCATTAATTTAGAGACTATTAACTTACAATGGAAGAAATGTCATTGATTTTCATTATACAGTAATATACAAATCATAAAAATGATTTAAAGTCATATACAAAGAATATCAAAATTTGGTTTTATGTAGAATGCTATATAATAAATTATGTATTGAAAAACAATTTAAATACATCACTAGAAGCAAAAACCAGTCATTCCAATAAAAAAACATTTAACTTAGATGTCACAAATTTGTTTTATATAATCCACACTAAGATTAAAGTGTTAGCTACTACTCTCTGTTAATTATTATCTGCATTATTGTGATGCACTTGCCATAGTGTGAATACACTACAGTAACTTTATTTCATTTGTGAATTACAGTAGAGACAATCAGAGCATGTGTGTTTACCTCATAAGTTCTCACCATCTCTCTGACTCTGAATTGTTGACTTTTTTTATTTTTACATGGAAGGAAAAAATGGAATTTATCCACACCAGCCCATGGGGCTGGTGACATAGGAGTCTCCGCCTCGGTGGAGTCCACCATTGCGGAATACCTGCTTAAAAGCCTCCACTACCTAGGGTAGCGACCCTGGCGATGTTTTGCTGGTCCTGCATTAAGCACCCAGATTCAAGATGTCGGTTATTTCTATGCGGCGAACAACTATGGTGTATTGGGGAGGGAGGCATCATGATCATAGGACCCTGATGCCCACCTTTCCATAATTGGTAATCTTAGGCAATGTGCTGCGCATTCAGAATGTAATCAGGTCTGCGCATAGCGCTTACTTCGTTAAAAGTCTAATCTAAGTCTCCTTGTCCCGGTGTACGGGTGGGTCAAGTTGTATCTATGCTACTGTCCATAACATGCAGGTGACATAAAAAAAAATCAGCCTGGGACATCATCGCTATATAGTATAGCATCTAGAGGAAACGTCAAGTTTAATTGATGTATAGTGTATAATAACTATTGGTTAATGGAACTAATATATGCTTCTTAGCCTTACGGCTGCGTCTGTCACTCGTGTCCATTGGTGTGCAAATTGTTGTCATCAGTGCGCACATGGCGGGCGGCCCGCCTTTTCTGATACAGGTGCGAGCCTGTGCCACTTGCAGGGGGGGGGGAGGGCTCTACCCCCGGGTCCACCTTGGCTGGGTAGCACAAGGACTTTGAGGGCTGCAGAAGGGCAGTGGGTGTCTTGATGGCATGTTGTTAGCTAATTCACTGGTTGCATAAGTCGGGTGAGATAGTCATTCACGTCTTCGCCATCGGTGTGTTTATTTATCGGGATGGTCCTGTTAAACAGCAACAGGTTCCTTTTGTGTTTGCCTATTTTGGCGTCATACTGTTCCAGGTTCCAGGTTCGTCATACTGTGCCCCAGCTTTGGGAACATTAAAACTCGGGCATGTTTCCATGGGTTTGGAGAGTAGCCAAATTGTAGGCAGTAGTTTGTGATATCGCAAAGTATCTCTAATGCGAGGTCACTCAGGTTCTTCAGTACCAAATTAGGTATTCTGTCAGGGCCAGGAGCTTTAGTGTCCTTGAGGTTTTTAATTAACTACTTTAGTTCCCCTTTGTTTGTTTTCCATGCTCTATTGTGCGTAGGGTTCGTTAGGATGTCAGCAACACTTTGTTCTACTTGCGTGCTGAAGTTTGCATCGTTAGGTTCTTGATTGGGACAGCAGATTGCTTTGAATGCATCCGCGAGTAAGTTCACTTTGTCTTCCGTGGTTTTGGCATATCTATTTGGGTTATTCAGTATGCTCAGTGGTGGCACCTTGAGTGGTTCCTTAATCAGCCTTTTAGTTAATTGCCAAATCTGGTGGCTGTCCTCTTGCACAGTTGCAATGGTGTTTTCCCATTGTTGCTGCAGTATTGCACTTATTTGTGTCTTTATTTGGCTGTTGAGTGTAGTCTGGTTTACTTTATGTACAATGTTTCTTGTACACTGCCATTTACGCCTTTCGCTATCTCGCTCTCACATTAGTACGATTATGTCTGGAAGGTAGTTTATTTCATGTTTCGGTGGGGCTTTTAGTGGGACAGTTGAGCTACAACTAAATACAACTAAATTTCTTGGTCTTTGGATACAGAGTAACCTAAAGTGGGAGACACATGTTGATCATCTAATTAAAAAACTGAGTACAATTTCTTATAATTTCAGACAACTGGTATACATAGTTAACATAAAAACTCTCAGAAGCATGTATTTTGCGTGTACTCACTCCATTTGAAAATATGGCATAACATTATGGGGTAACTCACCACATTGTAAATCATTCTTCATAATGCAAAAATGGATTCTAAGAATACTTGGAGGAGTTAAATCAACATCTACGTGCAGACCATTATTTAAAAAATTTAAAATCTTACCTCCCCCATGTATTTTCATTTTTGAAATTTTAAAATTTACAAAGACAAATTTAATGAAAGGATATGGCCACTGTACCTTTAATGACACAGTTAATAATTATAATACTAGACAGAGAATGGATATTCATGTGAATAGAAGTAACACAAGTGCTCATCAAAACAGTGTAATAAACCTAGGAATCACTTTTTTTTAATAAACTGCCTATAGCCAATAAAACCACTTGCAATTTTTCAGCATTTAAAAAGTCAGTTTTGGCATACTTGCTAGACCACTGTTTTTATTCTGTAAGTGAATTTATAGAAAGTTTATAATATTGTTACATTTCTGAATTAATTGTGTATATTATAACATTCTTGAGATATCTTTATAAAACATTATTTTGTACAAACAATGACTTGTCCTTATTGGAAGTGACTTGTTAATTTACAAGTATAGTTAATTGCACTGTAAATTCACAATTTGACGTGTCTTATATCATAGTACTCATGTACAATGTATGATTTACAAGATGAATAAATTATCTATCTATCTATTGCTGCCTGTATTGCCATCTCAAGTTTAACAGTCGGTCTGTCTACCGTTTCCTCCTGCAGAGGATCGCGGTCCTGGAGGTGAGAATCTAAGTTTTCGCGGAAGACCGACCAATTTACACGATGGAAGTCCCTTCTCAGCGATGGTGGGGTAAGAGTTGGTGGTTCTTCTATTTCAATTTGGACTGCGTAGTGATCTGATGCTAGGCTGTCTATTAGCCGTAGGTTAAATCTAAATGTTGTGTTTTTACAGAGGGCTAGATCTAGTGTGTTTGGTCGTTGTTGCCTGTTTTCGGGTATGTATGTGTGCTCAGGTGTGTGTGCGATTATATAATTGATGTTTAGCATGTGTCTGTATAGGGTATTGCCAGTCACACTGTTTGAGTGGCATCCCCAGCTTTCGTTTGAGGCATTGAAGTCCCTTGCTACTATGACTTGCCACCCTAAGTTAAGTACTGTGTCTAAATCTTGATATAAAAGTTGTCCCGGTGGGTTATATATGCTCACTACTGTTAACGGTTGATCTTTGATGTTAATGGAAACTGCTGTTCCCTCCATGTGAGTTAGCTGTGGGATAAATTTTTGGTAATGGTCTATCGTATTGTGTACTAGTATTGCGGTTCCTCCTCTTGCTACTCCGGTTGGGCAGTCAGTGTGGTAAACGCTGTATCCGGGGATGAAGAAACAGGCTTTTTCGCTCAAGAACGTTTCATTGAGCAGTACTAACGTTGCTGGATTGTGTGTTAGGTGATGTTTGAATTTGTTTAGCTTAGAGCGCGCTCCTCTGCAGTTCCAGAACAGCAATTTCAAGCATTTGTCATTGTCCATTGTTGAATGCAGAATGTCAGGGGGTGTATAGTCTATTTCGTCCTTGGTTAACGCGACATTGCATGTGCATGCCGAGCAAACACATGTAGGTATGACATTATTTGCTGTTCGATCGGTCCTTTGAATTGGAAGTGATGGAACAGAAAATCGTGTATGCTGATAAACAGCAGGTGACCCGCTTCTACGTCTCCAGCGCCTAGGCGGGACAAGTACCACTCTGAGGTGGGGTCTAGGGTGATGGTGCCCAGCTCTCCAGATGGATCAGGGGTGTATGTTGGCTTGGATGGCGGATTGTGTGGGGGAGGGATTGTTGCGGTGTGTTGCCTCCTCGCTGGTCTTGGTGCTCGCTGCGGCTCTGCCTCCTCTAGGACCGGTGCTGTTGGTGCAGATGGTCGTGGTGCTGTCCTCTGTTGTGACGTCGGCGGTGGTGTCCTCTGTGGTGCCACAACATTGGGATGAGGGTTAGGTCGGGTAACTGCAGCATAGGAACCGCAGTGACTGGACGCCATGTCCTACATCCGCCAGTTACCTTGAGCTGCAGGTGCCATCGGTAGTCCAGCTAGGCGCCTATGCTCCAGGCATCCCTTCCACCGTGCTCCAGTGATCCACACTGGGTGCACTTTCGGCCGAGAGCCGCACAGCGGCTTATATGGTGGTTCCCAGCACACCGAGAGCAGACTTGAGGCGCCTCACAGTTCCGGTCCAGATGCCGGAAGTGGAGGCACTGGCCGCACTGCACCAGACCGCTGGGAGGGACGTAGTCCTCAACACGCACTCTACAGTGCGCTAGTTCCATAAGGGACTGAATGGCCGTGGAGTCAGTCACATTAGGCAGATCAACCGTAAATATCGGCAGATGAGCCCTAGCCCTACAGGAGTGCAGCTGGCCAACCTTCAGGACTTTGAAGCCCAGGCTCGTCAGCTCCACCTTGACCTCCTCCACGGTCATGTTCCCGTACAGCCCCTTGATAACAACCTTGTAGGCTCTTTGGTCAGGAGGGGTAGTAACGTGGAAAGGAACCTTGTTGGTGCGGCAGTGTCTTAGGAAATTATTGTAATCATCTAGGGTGGTGAATGGGAGCCCGTGGTAAACAAATCAGTAGGACGACAGGTACTTTTTGGGCCTATCGTTTGACCCTGTCAAACTCGCTGGTCAATGCAGCCAGGCTACATTTGTAGTAGTCCGCTACATAGACCTTTGCAAGATTCTGCCTCGGTTGGTGCAAGAAGCGCTGGTCCAGGGTTTCCCCTAGCTGCCTCTCTTTGGTGCCCAGAGCCTCAGGCACTCCACCTTGATCAGCAGTGGCAGGTTGAGGTGATAGATGGCGGTGGTTGAGGGTGGTCATCATCACTGTCGCTGCATGCCAAGTCCTCATCCAAAATGGATGCCATGGGTTCAGTTAGGTGCAGTTTGTTCTTCGAGCTGTCAGGGTTGGGGTCATTAGTCCTTTTAGTCTTTTTTGTCTTTTTCTTAGTCAGTCCACTAGTGTTCGGTTTGTCCCATGGCATTTCTAGTGCATCCTGGTGTTGTGTCACGGGGGCCATGTTAGTAGTCCTTATAAAGCTAGTCAAACTAAATTAAGAGAAGAAGAGTAAAAGCCTGGTAGTCTCTGCCTGGCACCTAATCTGCTTGTACTGCTCGTTCTTTTGTGTTTCAGGTGCGCAAGTCAGCAGTGCCCATCTTATATTTTGTCCTATCAGGTGCCTTAAACACTAGACAGATATAGAGGAAAATAGTTCAGAGTGAGAAAAAAGAACAGATAGTGGGCGCTGAGAAGCGCAAGCAACAGAGGACCAACCCAAGCGGGCGCCTAGATACCATTCAGAAGACTGTTGGCTGCAGCCTTGTTGCTCTACCCAGCTAAGCTGTTAGCTCGATGCAGGTGATCGGCTCAGCGCGTCAGAAGATCTCGCTGGCTCGGTCTCCCTTCTTCTCTCTTGACAATCCCTGTCAATGCTAGTCGGACTCTTCTTGTTGCAGGTTTTACCTCCTCGCCGGTCCTCTCCCCGTTCAATGTTGACTGTCAGTGCCATTGTATTTAAACCAGGAGCACTCTCTGCTGATTGGTTCAGAGGCTGGACAGCTATTGGAAGGTTTGGGAGCTGGCTTTTTGTAAGGCGTTACTCACTTTTTATTGGCTTTCTTTATTTTCTCCTCTTATGTGACATTTCTTGCCTTTGATAGCTGGATGCCAGTTGCTGTTGAGCTTTAGAGCATTTTCTGTCTCATTCAAAATGTAAGGATATTTATAAATTGCAGTAGCTTTGTGCTGTAGTTGGACATGGTAGTATAATATATTATTGATGGTAGAGTGCTCGTGTGCTGTACATGAATGTGTTTGTGTTCTGCTTCTTTGAAGTGTTTGACGACCACAGACTTTTCCTTTTGGCCCAGTTAGGACCTTCATTTTTGCTCAGTAAGTTTGTTGTTATTGTTGCGATGTATAGTTCTAATGTATACTAAACGCAAGAACAGGAATACAATATACACCAGCTGACTCCTACAGATCTTTTGTTGAGCATACTACATTGTAAACACCTTCACCCTTATATGTGGGAAGAATAATCATACAAAATTTGTAGAGCTTTAAGTAATACCAGCTTATTATGCTTGGGTATGATAAACACATTTATGTGTCAATACTTTGATTGCTGAATGTAGTCAGTTTTATAAACAAATTAACTTGTGTAGATATGCCAGAATATAAAAACTTAGTCCCAAAATTTCAGGCTCAGACTGGCCAGGTATCTAATTCTCGGCCTATGAAAACTTATAACTAAAATTCACCATGGTTCTGAATGCATGATAAAACATAGGGAGCACTTCTAAATGAAAAATGTGTACATAGTGACGTTTACTGAGAAAGGGCTTGGTAGTTCAAAGGTATTGTTTACCCACATGAGTAGTAAAGGTCACTAATATCTACAAGGTCAGAAACTCTTTTTTGGCAGAAGTTTTCAATGCTTATGAGTTGTAAGGCCCTTTTTATAATTAATTTCTCTGGCAAAATCCATTAGGACCACCCTGTGTCTTACAAGTTAATGATGCTTGTGTAGGAGACATGAGAATTAACAAAATCTGTAGTTTTATTTTGTTTCTCTTTTTGTTTTTTACTGTATAAGTTTGTTCAAATTTTATTTGTTGAATTTTCTTGAAGTAACCATAGAGCCCTTGGAAAATATATGTAATTCCATTAATGTGGAACATAGTTTGGGAACCTCCTACCTCAATATACTGATAAGGGTAAGTGATGTATTTCCCCCTTAAAGCTTCTTTACTCATTTCAAAAGAGGAGAGGGAGGGACCTTATGCATGAGTGTAGGTATCTGTTTTGAAGTTTCTCTTAAATCTCGCTGCAAGGCAAACATGTACAATAGCATTCAGTAATGTTCAACACAGTGTACATTTTATAGCACAGCTTTTTGTACTGATTTCCAGCTTTGTTTAAACGCCTAAGACTTCTTTTCACCATTAGTACTTAAGTATTTTCATTGTGTTGTGTTTGTCAGTGTACCAATATACTACTTTTAATTAATATAGCAAGCTTGCTTTTGAATTACAGGCTATAGCGTATTAAAGAAGTTAAAGTAAATACTGGTGCTTTAAATTGTGTGTTAAATATTTTCTGATGTTTATTTCAGGTAAACTTGATATCAGATCCTCATCGCATGATTCTGGTCATTGACGATGCAAAACCAGAGGTCATTCAACGTGATACAAATAAACTAGTCAACATACTTGAAGACAATATTGATCTTGTTATAGGCATAGAAAAAGTGTCTACAAAACAGCAATTGGCTGAAAATGGTTCAATTGAACTAGATAATACAGGAACAGATGTATGGTTTTATGCAATTGATCCAAAAACTGATCTGATCCTAGAAAGAAATGCAACAAGAGTTCAAAGGTAATTACTGCAGATAAGTAAAATTCTATTTTGCTGATACACTTTCTTTCCTTGAATTTCAGTTTGAATTTTATATAAATGCCCTCTACAGCTAATGCTTTCTTCAAAAACCCAGGGCATAATGGAGAAAGTCAAAGCATGAATAAATAAGATCAAAATCAGTTTTGCAGTTATGAACTTTTTTCAGATATCAAGTGGGGGAATTACTATTTTTTTGGGTAAAAACTCTGTATGTATGGTTTAAGGTAAGACTACACTTCCACATGTTGTCATGCAACATGACCACTTTCAAATTACCCTTTTCTGTATCTAAGGACTTAACAATGGGTTTGACAGAGTTTCTGTTCAGTACTAGATAATTTACTTGTCCCTAATACTCATTTAATATGCAAGCATCTGGAATTTATTTAATCTTTATAGTTTACACTGAATGAAGTATGTAAAGATAACATTCAAGTGTTCATAATACAGAAAAACTAAGAGATATATAGAAATAAAATATTGTGAAATGTACTATAATAAGTTGACAAAAGCCAACATGTAAAGCACCTATTTCAAACAAAGTCTAATTCATTACATTAAGCTAACAATGAGTATTCATTAAATAAATAATGTTAAATGTAATATCCAAGTAGTTTATAGGGCTAGAATTTGGATGACTTTGCATCTTTATTTTAGTAAATCTAATTCATTATTGAGTTGTATATAAATCTGTTTCAGAGTAAAAGAAGTTAAACCAACCAGTAATATACGAGGGCTGTTCAATAAAGAATGATCATAATTTTTTTACGGTCATAATTTTTCACACTAAAATTCAATCTTATTATATTCTGTTAGCTTAATGTGAAATAAACACGCCATAGTAGTTTCATTGTTGGTACTCCTGATTCCCGCCTGTGAGAACCAGGCAGGTTCAGACATGTTCAGTATCGCCTACCGCTGCAATGGAGGTAACACGCGAGGAACAATATGTGACTTTGAAATTCTGTTTTTGTCTCAACAAATCTTCAGTTGAGGCCTATACAATGTTACAGGAGGTCTATGGAGAGTCTGTTCTTCCCTACAGCACAGCTCGAAGGGGGTTTAAAATGTTTAAAGAGGGGAGACAATCAATTTCAAAGGAAGGTGGACCTGGTGTTCCAGTTACTGCTCTTACGGAAGAAAACATCAACACTGCTGCTGCCATTGTGAGAGAGGATCGACGAATTACCTTAAAATCACTTTCTGAAATACTGAACATTTCATTGGATGCCACCCACATGTTGGTGACAGAAACATTACATATGAGACGTCTTTGTTTGCGATGGGTTCCAAGACTGTTGATTCCCGAACAAAAGAACATTCACATGCAGGTCTCTATGCAGTTAAAGTTGATGTTAGAGGAAGATCTGAAGTTTCTTTCAAACGTAATCACTGGTGATGAAACTTGGCTACATCATTTTGATTCTGAGAGCAAACAGCAAAGCTCAGGGTGGAAATCTCCTTCATCACCAACCCTCAAAAAAGCAAAAGTGGTTGCTTCTGCTGGGAAAGTTATGGTCATCTCATTCTTTGATATTCCTGGAATGGTTTATCAGCATGTTGTACCTGCACACACATCAAAAACTGGACAATAGTACAGGGATGTCCTGAAAACATTGCAAGTCCATATCAGGTGCAAAAACCACATTTCCATGAAGCAGGCTGGATGCTGCACCACGATAGTGCACGGCCGCATATTGCCAATGTTTTTGCTGAATATCTTGCAAAAATCAACGTGAAGTGCATCCCTCACCCTCCCTATAGTATGATGTCATAATTGTCCTGGACTGGACTGGCAGTGGACTTTGGATAAGAATGTTGGTTAGGTCAAGATTTTTATTCAGGGATCTCCTTCAGTCTTTAGGTTGATATAATCTGATATGACCGTTTCCTATGTAAAGAGTGCTAAAATTAAAAAGGAAGGAAGAAAGGAAAAAATAAGGAGAGTGTAAAATGTACTGGTATGTGCATTTTCCATAATTTCATGTAATACACTTCTGAAATACATATATTCTTTGGTATCTTGTGAGGTTATGCACAAACTATGTAATATCAAGTCTAGCTTTTGAAACTTGTAGCTTATTGTGCCAAATTATAAACTCCTTAGCTATAAAGTACTGAAATTTTGGCTATCATTTGAGTTGAACAGTAAGGAAAGGAGGGAAGAAGAACATATTTTCAAGTAATTGTGAAAATTATAAAATTGATAATATATTGAGAAAGTCATTTGATTCTAATATATAGATTTTACTTTCGTTACCTCCTCTCTCTTTATAAAGATAGTACCAATGCTCTCCATTTATTTCATTCTTAATTTATGAATACATCCCTGTGAACAATATATACTTCCAGTGAATAATAAGAGAAAATGTTTAACTTAATTTATTGTTGAATCAATTTGTAATACTGACTTCACTTTACCAAATGAAATAGTGTTACAACTGATTCCACAATAAATTAAATTATTTCATGGTTATAGTTTTCAAACTTCTATCTTACAAAATTAAATAGGAAATGTGTTTTATCTAATATTGTAACTCTTTTCAGATCCATTTTGGACAAAGAGGCAATGTCTAAAATAGCTGTTGATGTGACAGGAAATCTGCATGCAACTGCAACAGGCATTCACCCACCACTTAGTTTACCAAAGGCAGTTACTGCTGTAGCAGTATCATGGGAAGTGTTTCCATATGCTCTTTTGGTAATTGCATGCATCATATTCATATTGGGAATTGTTGGCATAATCTATATATGCATATCATGGTCAAGGTAAGTAGTCTATGCAGTTAACGTTTTCTTATGTGAGTGTTTAAAAAATAGTGCACATTGCACATTCATCTCAAACTTTTTAGTCCGTCATTTGATTATAAAATTTTCTCAGTTATGATAAATATTGTTCTGGTGTGTGTCACATTTGTGTGGTAGTAATGAAAGGGAGGGTTTAACTTGGTTAAGACAGGAGCCATATTGAGAGGGGATTCACCAAAGGAGCATATTTTATGTGGAAATATAATAAGCATAAAGTATTATGCAGAGGAATGTAAGAAATAGATAACGGGAGTACATTAATATGGGATAAGAACTGAGGATAACAAAGGGGCATATGTGGTAATTATAAAAATGCTTACTTGAAAGGAGAGAGAAGAATAAGGGAGGTGGAGAAGTATACAGACAAAATCAGGGAAAAGAGAAGGAGACATGAGAAGGGTAAGGAAGTTAAGAGGTAGAGAAATGGAGGACACAAGGGAATATTAGGTTAACGTCGCACAAGGTCTAGAGTAGAGGTCAATGACCATGGAGTCAGTACCATTACTAGCCCGTAAAATAAACAACTGGCAAATTTGTACTTAGAATAGAATTGGAAAATTATGACTGAAATTGTAAGAAGATATTGTATGCAATTCCTTTCTGGAAGTGTTGAAAACAGTGTTGTTATGATAAATTAAATTTAAAGGGAGTCGATTAATGACACTAAACAACACTTACTTTTAACTCGATGGCCGGCTGAGGTTAGAGGCAAAGTCTCTGAAACATGTTCCGGAAAAATTTAAAAGTAAGTGTTGTTTAGTGTCATTAATCAACTCCCTTTAAATTTAATTAATAAATATTGTATGCTTAAGTATAAATAAATACAGAGTGGTCCAAAAAAATGTATACACTGTTTAACAGTCCATAACTTGCAAACTAATTGGCAGAAATGTCTCATTTTTTGTGAAAGTGTAGCTTAAAGTCCAACTTATAGATATCACTGTAGGTGTTCAAAATGGTCACCATTAACATCCATACACAGATGATGCTGCCAAACTGCAGCACAAACTCCCAACTGCAACGTGTTCAGTTGGATATTAGCACATGAATGTGCGATACATCCTCGTAGATCATCCAATGTACATGTTTTTTGTCCATAAATGACATCCTTTAGTGTTCCATATAGGTAAAAACCCAGAGGCATTAAGTCAGAGGAACATGGTGGATACTCTACAGCACCTCTTCAGCCTATCCATCGTGCAGGTAGATTTTCATTGATATACTTCCTGACACGATTTGATAGTGGTGCACTATCTTGTTGAAAGTAAAACCTTTTGTCCTCATACAAGTCTCAAATGGCAGGTAAAATGGATCAGACACCGCTTGTGTGGCGATTGATAGAACTACAAACAAAAGAATACTTATCTGGTGACTGACATCAGACACCACTTGTGTGGCGATTGCCGGAACTACAAACTATTACACTACCAAAATTGAGATGTTTCCGCCAATTAGTTTGCAAGTTATGGAGTGTTAAAGAGTGTATGCATTTTTTGGACCACTCTGTATTATTACATTATTATATTATGTGGTAGTAAATTTACCAGATTTTGATATTTGTTTGTGCTTAAGTGATAACAGTATCTATTAAGCAATTTTTCTGAAATGTTTCCTTTGACTTGAAAATTAACAGTATTGGGAATATTGGTAGCTGCACTTGAATCTTCAAGGCTTATTAGTGTCTTTCTAGGGTCTTAATTCTTGTTGCTACTATAGTGAATTATGCTACCATATTCACAGGAATGTGCAGTTAGAAAAAAAGTAATTCTGAAACTGTAGTAAAATTTAATCAGATATGAGCAACTCCATTGTATCTATGGTTCATATCTTAATGAAGGTGAGGTGAGAAATTTCTTTTCCTACATTTCTGAAGCTGCATATTAGCATTTCTGTTTAATTCTTAGGGCACAAAAAGGAGTTGCCTGGCAAAGTTTCATCCCTGTTACCTATTAATTTCAAACGTTTTTAAATTTTTATCTTTTATTTTCTATCAAGTAAGTAATATATTATAAAGGATTCAGAGGCATACCTAGAAAGGCTTGTTTTCTTAAATACTTATGGCACAATAAAGGAGTTGCTAGGCAAGAGCTTTTTTCCTTGTAACCCATCATTTTCTGAATTATCTTTCTTTTTCTTATGGAAAGATGCAGAAGCATGTTTAGAAAGGCTTCGTTCATTATTGTCTTAATATATGAACTGCAAAAGAGAAAAAGAAAATGTTATTTCCATTTTGTACTTAAGTATAAAGTGCTTTACTGATAAATTCTCTGCTTTATTTTGGTTCTGCTCAGTTATTATTTTTATTAAAATGTTATAGTGTGAAACTGTGTGTTCTGATCTTTGAGGTTGAAACTGGAAGCAACTGCTCCCGAAACTAGTCCCCCAAAAATTAGAAAGTAAGTGACGTATTGTGAAAATAACTAACTTCAAAATTACTAAAATTAGGCAAATGAGTCAACCTTGTATATACTTTTCTCCACTTACAAGTTTTTTGATGAAGACTAGTTTCTGGGAACTTCTTCCCTATCGTCAGTTCTGTGGTTGACTGATGATGCATCCGGTGTCTGCATCTGGCTTGGTGTCGTGCTGCTATCTAATGTTCTGGTAAATTTGATGACGTCATCTATGGCGGGAATTTCAAAATTATCAAGAGGTCCTGTTTCTTCGTAATAAATATGTTTTCCCAAATCTGTAGTTCCAGAGGTTTCTTTGCCTGTTTGATCAGTTCTATTTCTTGTTTTATGTTGTGTTGTGTTGTGTTTGAAGTTGCAGAGAATGAAAAAACAACATAAACACTTGTAATTATAATAAGCTAGCAAACAATGTTATGCATTAAAATTAAATCATGTTAATATTACTAACTTGTACAATATTTCACATGTAATTAAAATGTTTTCAGATACAAAGCCTATAAGGAAAGAATGCAGAGAATGTATGTTGTTCCACATTATGATCCTGTCTTTGTTGAGCCTAATCTCAAGGAGTATGAGACACAGGTAAGGTCTATTAAAATGCCTATTAATGCATTGGATGATCTCTGTTACATAATAATTTTCATAGTACTTTCTTGCAGTAGTATAAAGTTCAGGACAAAACTGAAAGAGTGCACCTCATCCCATTACATGGATGAGAAATTTGATAACACTGTATGACTCGACTTTCAGTTCTAGAAGAAATAACATTAAAGTTTGTTCCATAGTATAATATTCATTCTCCATTACACTTTTCTGCTTCACCTACATCAGTTTTTGTCAACCAATCAACCAGCATGTCTTTGTGAAACTGCAGATCTCTCAAGCTTACCTGTGAAGCCGTCATAGTGTGGGAGAGAAAGGGAATGATAGCCGAAACTTGCAGAGTTGTAGTGCACCACTGCAATCATTAAAGTGTTTTTCATATTTCTTAACCCTTATAGTCTATTGATTATGTACAGTTTCATGTGCTTTGATTTGAAATGTATTAATTTACCCTAATTCATGATAATGGTGGAAGGGTACTAGGCACCCAAATGAATCAGTATTGCAATGCCTTCCTTATAGTTATGTATTTTAATGTAAGGAATGCAAGAAATTATTTTTCATTTTGACAATACCATCTTAATGACTGCTTTTATTCTTATTAAACAGATTGAAACAAATAATTTTTTTCTAAATAATTGTGAATGTGAAAAGGCTTTTTGACATTAAACTAAGTGAGAAAAAAGGAATATTTAGGTTATAACATTTCTAAATCCAATAAACTATTAAATGTTATGTTTAATATAGGGTAATTAAATTATAATCGAACCCACTCACTGCCCTTCTCTACTGTGTGAGATGGCCGACAGTTGCCAGGGAATGTATGCCGACAGAGGCGGACTAGTATCCTTAATCTTATAATATAGGTAGATGCTGGAAATGTTGACCTACTCTCAAACACGCAGCATATCTCATGCAAATATTCTCGCCTTCTCTCCGAAGCTCAGCAGTAGGTATTCTTGTGATTTCTTGCACAATGTTTTCCCTAAGTTCCTGTAGTGTGCAGGGATTGGGACTACACACGTCTATTGAAGCTGAAGCCCCATTGTGCAAGCATTAATGCAAAATGATCCCACTAAACATGTGAATTATTGTAACTGGTTTTTCTAATCCATAGAATGTGGTTTCATTGATCAACAGCTTTTTTTATTTTTTTTTTTTCACAGCTTGGTTTCATTTAACTGGACGTTTGAATACTCACAACAGTCAATACTGGGCTTGAAAAATCTGTGCTACATCATTATGATCAGAAAATTTGAGTTTGGTTATTCTAGCAATGATGATGATGATGATGATTATGATGATGATAAATAATTATTTGTACTTCCATATCTTACAAGTTTTACAATTCTAATCTAGGTAGAAATTTGTCCGCTGCATATATTATGGGCTGATAGTGGGTTAGTTCCCTGGTCGTTCACCTCTATCCTAGCCCTTATACGACCTTGACCTAATGTTCTGATTGTATCTTACTTCCTTGCCCTTCTCAACCATTTCTCTTTGATTTTGTCAGCAAATTTCCCCACCTCCCTTATTCTTTTCTCTCCTTTCAACGTAAGCATTTTTTTTGTTACTACATAAGCCCCTTTACTATCCCAGTTCTTATCCCATATTAATTTCCTCCAGTTTTCAATTTCTTTACACTCCACTACACAATGTTCTAAGCTTATTTTCTTTCCACAGTGAACCCCCTCTCAATATTGGTCCTGTCCTGATCCAAGCTAAACCCTCCCTTTCATATTGTCACCCAATTATCGGAAGGCACGACCAACTGACGGCTGAGTGGGGGACAGGAGGCATTCAGGCCACGCCTACCCATTTATCTCGTGTCACTAACTGAGGGGATGGGTAGGGAAGTGTCACTGGTCGCTGGCCGCCTCTTTCCCCTCCCCCTGACTTCTGGAACAATCGGGATATTTCATCTAACCCGGAACCTTCTAGATAGGTCAGTTGGTCTTATATTAGCAATGCGCCGGGCTGGAGAGAGTTCAGTTCTTGGCGAGCAGCCGTGAGGAGCACCGTCCTAGCAACGGACTGGAAGATTGTGTACGTGTATCAGAGGAGCTGTACGTAATTGTGAGTGTGGAGTGGACCTGTGACAGACGAACTGGTGAATTGTAATTGTGTGCGCTACGTAATTCTATGTAATCGGCAAGTGTTCCAACTGTGATTTGGTGGAAATAAGGAACATTTTGAGTTTGTGCAATTGGACTTTTAATTTCACGAATCCACAAGGTCACAATATCTATCACATATGTCTATATATGTTTACCTTCCCCATTCTGTCTTTATTTTCAGATACACATTTAGTGGTTTCTTACTTATCAGATTTCCCCATTTCACTTGTCTGTCAATGTCCTCTATCCTATTCTTAATAATTGTCCAAAACCTTTTACATTTCTTTCTCTCTCATGCTAGATATCCCCCATCCCTATTTTGACCAGCGTTCTCTCTAGCTCTGTCCACCAGCTGTCCTTACATGTTGAATTCTTTTGTTGTTCTATAGAGATCTTAAATGTATTGTCATCATCTTATTCTAGCGATAAATGCTAGAAGAATAATAGAGCCCATATTCATTGATGCAACAATAAATGCAGATTCCGATATGACTTAAAAAGTTAAAGGACGTAAATTACAACAACAAAAATTGCAGAGCAGTATCAGAGGTTATTTTTGAGGCCATTTTCAATCACTTCACAGAAGAAGAGAAATTGTATGGTTGGTTCCAGCAAGATTGTGCAACGGCACAAATGGCTGCCGAATCATTAAATGCAATAAGAGGTGTTTGATGACAGAATAATTAGTGTTGATTTGTGGTCTCCTAGTTCTCTTGACCTAACGAGTTGACTTTTATTTATGGGGTTCTTTAGAAGACAAAGTGTATCATTCCAATCCCCATACACTACAGAAACTTAGAGAAAACATAGTGCAAGAAATCACAAGAATACCTGCTGTTGTGCTTCGGAGATTGAGCAAGAATATTTACACGAGATATGCTGCCTGTTTGAGAGCAGAAGGTTGACATTTCCAGCATCTACTATAAGGTAAGAATTCTAGTCTGCCTCTGCCGGTGTAAGTTTCCCAGCGACTGCTGGCTGTCTTTCACAGTAGAGAGAGGCCGTGAATGGATTCTACTATAATTTAACTACCTGGTACTAAACCATAAACAAGTTTATCATCTTATTTTTTTCCCTTTTGAACCTTAAAGTATTGGCATTTAAAAGAAGGATTATTCTTTGTTTAAATAACAGCAGATTAAAATGTCTTCAAATGAAAAAAAAAAAAAAAAAAAAAAAAAAAAAAAAAAAAAAAAAAAAAAAAAAAAAAAAAAAAAAAAAAAAAAGTGCTAAATATGGCAACAAATTGATATATCATGCCTTTGGCTTTATTAAGAAAATAACGTTTTGCTTACTTTATTATCACAAAATGTTCCCTGCACAAGGCTATAATAAATAGGGAAATTATTTTAAAAGTGAGGTGACAAATTCTCATAATTTTGTAAATGATGATGAATAATAATATAAAGTAATAATGTTCTGAAGTAACTACTTATTTTCTGAATATTTTTTTAAAATTATTTTAAAACAAATAGTTTTTATGTACAGTAGAAGTAGAGTCTTGCAAATTCAAGGTTCCATTAAATCTGTCACTTAAAGGCATTTTTGCCAACTTTTGTTTCACTGCCAATCTCTTCAATGCGTAACTAGTTTAACCTGGAACATTTATTTTATACTTTTGTTGAAATGTTGAATGAGTTGACTAAAGAAGGTGAGGAGATGACTTAGAAGAGAGAGTGCCAAATATATGTCTCAGTGATGCATTGGAAACAACATTGTGACATGTGTAACAAAAGCCAGAAGTGATGCTATGTTACTGAGATAATGGCATGACATCGTCATTCAAAAATGATGCAGCATCCCAAAGCAGCAGACTTCTTCAAAAACCAACTCCAAAATGTATCTATTGTTGGTGGTTTCAGTTTGTCTTTTATGATTTTTCCTGTTCTGCTCCATCCCGTAGGGGAAGGGATCCGTCCCTTTCAGCTGCCAAAGTGCGGGCGCTGCGGACCCTTAGCACTCGTGGTACCTCTGACGTTACTAGAGGAACCTCGGGCCGAACAGCCGAGCCCCTCCTTCGGGAGTTGTTCGGATTGGGATGGCTTCGAGGGGGCAGTGTGTTCCCGATACCCATGGGAATCGGGTACGTCTTCGGACGGGGTTGAGGGAAGCCATTAAGTTTCCGGGTACTAGCCTGCTAAGCTAGTAGAAGGTGTGCTAGATCACCAGGCAGCCCCACCGAGGTCATATCGGTAGTCTTCACCTTGAGTGTTGACGCGCGTAAGTGGCGTATCCACTTCCATCCCGTCTTGTGTCCCTAGGACCAGATGGGGGGGCTTGTTAGGTAACTAGGTCTTGCCCTACGGAAAGCCCCACGGAGGATGCCGAGCGCCCTTTGGGACAGCTCGGATACTCCCTGGTTGAAAGAGGCCCGGGTCTTGTTCCTACGGGTTCAAGGCTAATGGGAGTAGAACCTCTGGACTCAACTGTTCTGCTCCATATAGTCAGAGCTATCCCAAATCCAAGGTACACTCAACCTCCATTACCTCAGATTAGTGAAAATCTATTCTATATTTGCATTACCTGTTAGTCAATTCACCATGTGAGTAAATAGTACCATATATCTGATGAACTTTACTACATGGCTATGCATGCCATGCTTAGAACTGAACTACTGACCAGCTTATGATGCCTGACTTAAAAATCTTAGATCATCATCAAAGGTGTTTAAATTTGATAAATGTTATGATTTGCAGCCTAATTTTTCAATAGATTAGCAGACATTGATATAAGGTACTACAGAACAATAAACATGATTGTTTCTAAAATATAACAATTTATTAGTATAAATAAATATTGATATAAATATAAGATTTATGTAATGAGGTTGTGTTATTTGCTTTAGATGTTGAATTTCTTTTACATTATAGATTAACAAAGGAGTGATATGTAACTTGCCTGACTTTTCAGGTCCTGCAGATGAGTGTTCCTCTAGATGATAGTGATAGCTATAATGATCTACAGCTAGACTTCAGCAGCAAAAATCATGCATTTAACTTGGATAATGTGAGCTACATCACCAAAGAAAATGGAGAAAGCATAGGTAAATACAAAATACTTTTATTTCTGTAAGTAAACTTTGGTGTATATCATAATAGCGTATGAAAAAGTTTAACAAAGAAGTGTTGTATTAGCTATGTTACATTTTATATACTTTTGTCAAAAAGTATGTTGTATTTCACAATTGTATATGAAAAGCCTAGAATAATTTGCCCATACAGTTTGTCTTAAAATACAAAAGAAGCAAAAACCATAAGGTGGTTATAATCAAAAGGGAAGTGTTTGAGAGGGTAATAAGTAAATTGGTGAGGCCAATTAAATTGAAATTTGGTGTACATACATTTCAGACAATGGGTGATATGAAATTTCTGAGATACAAGTTCCGTCTAGCAAACCTTGAGATGCATCAAGCAGGAATATGAATAAAGATGCATTTCAGCAGTATAATGTGCCTCTGAGATACATTGTGAAGCAATTCATTGAAGAGCTACATCTTAAATTGTATATGAATAAACTTTGTTTCCCTGACATATAATGCATATCCATATTTCTTAAGACTGTTCTAAAGGTGACTCAAGATAAATGAAATCAAGTTGAAAGTAAA
The DNA here is from genome assembly GCA_030765055.1 of Mantis religiosa. Lineage (NCBI taxonomy): Eukaryota > Metazoa > Arthropoda > Insecta > Mantodea > Mantidae > Mantis > Mantis religiosa. The sequence continues at coordinate 82,281,122 of CM060950.1, read as the reverse complement.
ACTCTCATTGGTTTACCAATGGAGAAGAAAAATTTATAAAGTGCAAAGAGATCTCTTGAACATAATTATAAAGAAAAGTTTGGGAAAGAAAATGGGAATGTATGGCATAAAATGTATTTGTATATTTTTTCAAACTTACTTTATAGCTGTAACTTTTCAGTTGCAAGACATACATTTTAAGTTTACCTCTAATATCTATTACTGTTTAGATATACTGTTGTAGATTCTATGGCTTCTAAATGAGGCACATGCATGCACGCACGCACGCACGCACGCATGCACGCACACACACACACTTACTCTCTCTCTCTCTCTCTCTCTCTCTCTCTCTCTCTCTCTCTCTCTCTCTCTCTCTCTCTCTCTCTCTGTATCTTTTTCCAAAAGTCTAAGATAACACTTTCACATGACTTTCTCTATCCCTCTATCATTTATTGGTGTGTATACGAACTATTCTTATGAAAGTTTACTTTTTCCTTCTACTTTATTTTGTTTGAGATACTCCTTGGCAAAAATAAACTAATATTTTGCTGTAGATACAAAGAGAATAGGAATACCTAAATCTTTAAGATATGGCTGCTATAGACTAGATTTAAAAATCCAGTGTTTTCTTGCATTTACGAAAAACAGTTGAATATCTAAAGGGCTTTAAAAGAATGACAAAATGCTGAACATTCAAATCATTAATAGCAGACGTTGGAGATATCTAATACCATAAAAAACTGAAAATTATAGGTTTGGCAGCAAAATTGGCTTTCTCAAAATAGAGCCTCACTTAGGCCCTCTCACCATGGAATCTGTGGACTAGCTCAATGTCTTTGGGCATGATGGTTATCTGCTTTTCATGAATGGCAAACAGGTTGGTTTCTTTGAAGAGACCTGCCACGGTAGGCCTCGCTGGCCTCCTGCAGTGCCATCACTGCTGAGCTCTGAAAGCTCTGAAAGCAGAATCCTTGGTGATCTCTCTCACCAAACGCTGGAAGGGCAGGCAGAAGTCCGTGCTCTTCTGACAACACTGGATCTCCCAAAGGGTCACAGTTTCTGGATGGTAACAGGGATTTCTTCACTCTGGTGGTAGGGGTACTCTTTCTTGGCTTTGGTAGCCAGTTGTTTTCTGGAGCCTTGCCACTGGTGGATTTTTGAGTCATCTGCTTGGTATGTGCTATGTTGTCTTCTGCTGGTTTCTGTCAAACAAAATAACTGAGATACACAGAGATAGATGAAACATAATTCCACTGTGTGAGAATTTGCTAACTCTGAAATTTAATTTTTTGTGCTTTACTTGGAAACAAATAATTTAAAAGCAAGCATTTAGGAATGTTTAATGTTTTTGAAAAGTGATTTCTATAGGGAAAGTTTTTTTCATATTTGTTACCTTTTACAATTCTTGGTTCTCTATTTACAACTTGCTGAAGTCATATCAATGAAACATGCCTGAAATATGTAGTTTCTCCCTTTATTTCTAAGATCATTAATTAATTTAAAAAAACAGAAAAAATTTAAAAGATAAAGGTACAGCATAGATTAAATTTATTGGGAGTCGATTAATGACACTAAACAACACTTTTAAATTTTCCCGGAACTAGTTTCAGAGGCCTTCCCTCTATCCTCAGCCGGACATCAACTGGTTCTCATTGGTGTAGCTGGCAATATTTTGTCATCAGTCTCCTCTGGTGGCAGTTCAAGGAACTCGCTGAACAAATCTTTCTGGGGGATGTCGAAATTGAATACTTTGTTCCTATTTTTTGAAATGAAGATTTGTTCCCATGTGGACAGTTCTTGTTTTCCTGTTGTATGTTTTAGTAATTTTGTGTTTTCAACACTTCCATGAAAGGATTTGTACAGCATAGAACTTGCAAAATCTAAATGCTGTTTACTTATAGAACTGAGATGATAACTTAGATAACCAGACCATAGTGTTCAGCTACATAACAAGTGGAGGAGATGAAATGTGCTCATGGGAAGTATGTAAATTTTATTCATCAATATCGCGAGATGCTTTTTGCTGGCAACTTAACTTTCACACCTAGACTGCGATCTCTTAGAGATCCATCACATTTTTATTCATAGCTTAGAAACTGTTTAGAGGTCTCCCTCATGTTGGATTGGGGTGCAGTATGTCCTTCCATCATTTTACTAATGATTATGTATACGATTGCGCATTCCCTACGAAATGGCCTTCCCTTTCCCCAGAAATTAATACTTGTTTGGTGTAGGGTATTTAAAGAACAAGATATACAGTGGGCAGGTAGATAGTTTACAGACATTAAAGGAGCACATTACACTTCACATGAATTAATTAGTGGGGATGTCTAAGTATAAACTTGAAAGAAGCGTAGAGATAGTGAAGCACAACTTAGCACAAAAGTGAATCGAGAAGATATTGACACACTGCTTCATTCACTGTTTATTCACAGGACATGTTTCAAGAGTTTTGCTCTTATCAGCTGGTACTTGACTAGTGCAAATTGATACGGAGAAAGAGGAAACCACTACAATTTGCACTAGTCGAGTACCAGCTGATGATAAGAGCAAAAGCTCTTGAAAATGTCCTGTGAATGAACAGTGTGAGTGAAGCAGTGTGTCAATATCTTCTCGATTCACTTTTGTGCTAGTGGGGATGTGCTTAATTCTGCAATGGATAATGCGATTCAGAGACAGCAGTTTATGGAACATCCTCAAAGGTAGCCTATTGCACCCATCTTTAATTGTCATTTGTGCTAGCTGTGTTGGATTAAAGTCATAAATTTATTTCGCCTCACCATTGTTATTTATGATCCCTCAACTTCTCAATTTTAATAATGGTTACCTTGTGCATGTTCCATGAAATTGATAAAAAAAAGTGCTAAAAATTAAAATGAATTTAAAGTGAATGTAAATCTGGATATATTAGAACTAAGGAATTCATCTGAAGCTCAATTTTGATCTCTTGTTTCTTTGGAATATTCAATAAGAAAGTTTTATTTTTAATGAAGTCAATGTATATTAGGAAGAAAGCTTGTTCATCACACCATATGTACATTTAGAATGAAAAAACAAAGAACCGGTTCAAAGCATTAATATATGAGACAACACATCAACTTGGTTTGTGAACTGTTTAGACAGTCATTCAACATTTCCAGGTCAGCAAAGCCCTGTGAGCTCAGATGCAGCAACAACAGCGAGGGCATCCAGTGTTGTAGGTGGAGTTAATTTAGCTAGAAATCACAACAGAAATGTGAATGAGAACCAGCATGATCCTCCACTGATCCCCACTTCAAACCCCATGTACCAAAGGTAACACAGATAATTTTATACTTAAATGTGTTTACTTACTATGCAATAAGCTAAATTACAGGTGATATATCAAAAGTATATATAAGTATATACAAAACTATTTTATATATAAAAGTATATAAAAGCCAAAGTATGTAAACAAATATAATATGTACATTACTTACAGTTTTTGCAGGTTAAGTTGCACTCATTGTGATTCACGTAGTTCCAAGGTCACTCTCCACTTACAGATTCAGCTCTGGTCACATGAAACAGAGGAAAACAAAGTTGTTTTCCTGCTACAATATTCTAAGTTTCCTTTCACAGAGTAGAACTGGTTTTATTTTAAAATTTTGAATATTTGTACTTTATATTTATTTGCAGAGATGATGTTTTTTCTGCTCCTGACCTATAATTGACATTTGTCAATTTACTTTATATATTGGTATGGTAGAGTCAAAGTTTTCAGATTGTAAAAATATTTCCTGCTGCTGTTGTTTTTGGTATACATGATATTCTTACTGCTTTTTCTCCCTTATAAGAATTATATAACTATTGGTAGTATTTTCCAATAGTTACACGACAATAGCAATTGAAAGTATGCAAAGAAATACGTTTTAAGCATGCTGAGTGATGCACAGACTTTAACTGGTATAGAACAAAGTAGGTTCTACTTAGCTTCCCTGGGGTAGCTGTTCTAGTTTTTATCCCAACTTAAATTTTTATTAAGAAATAATCCCAAAAACTCTTTCATGTTTATAGTTTATTAATCTGGAATTATGATCACTGCATTCAACACTGCTTTACATGCTTCATATTGGAAATTATGTCCAATAGTCTTCTCTTTATATTAAAGCATAAATACAAAGTATATAAAGTATTGGAGTTAAGGACTTTCTTGCTGTTAAAATTTCTCATCCAAAAATGTGGTTAAAATACAAGCAAACTAACATCAGACAAGAATACAGTTTGTATAATAGTTTTGATAAGTGAACAATTACTTTCCCTTTGTCTTCATGTTTACTTTAATGGATTTTAATGAGTTATTGATATTATGGTATCAAAGTGGTGTGGAAATCCATGAATCTCTGTTGAAAATCTGTTGCAAGTATTTGGAGTTGACTCTCTTCTGAGCTCCATTTTTAGTGTTGAACTTTATGCGATTTACCAAGCCATTTTATATGTACATTGACAAAACCTGGGCAACAGCATCATTTTAAGCAATTCCCTTAGTGCACTTTAGAGCCTATGGCAGCTGTATAGTTACCATCCTATTGTGCAGCATATCCAGGATGCCCTCCATGTTTTACACGCCGCTGGCATTAGCGTGGTGTGTGCTTGGGTTCCTGGTCATGTGGGCCTGGCAGGGAATGAACTGGCAGATTTGGCAGCGAAGACGACCACACAGCCTAAGGTTACTACAGAAGATCTCAAGCTGGAATTGCGGAGAGCTGTGCTGTCCTCTTGGCATGACAAGTGTTCCCCTTTGTGCGGAAACAAGCTCCGGTCACTGAAAGGTCTTCCGATTCCCTGGGTAACCTCTTGTCGTCGCTACCGCGTGAGGAGCTGACTTTGGCACAGTTGCACATTGGCCACTGCTTTTTTACACATAGATTTTTATTGTATGGGGACCCTGCTCCAGTTTGCTCGCTTTGTGGTGTAGCCGTCTCAGTCTGCCTTGTACTTTTGGAGTGTTTTAGCACAGTGCATCTTTGCAGATCTCTCCAGCTGCCAGCCAACTTGGCAGAGGTACTGGGGGATAACGAGGAAGTGGTGGCCAGGTTTTAAAGTTCTTTTTAACTGCTAATTTTGGAATCTAGTACCTTCCATTTTATTCATTTTAAGTTTTTGTGGTTTTAAGTTATTTTATATATTTTGCCATAATGTGCTTTTTATCTAGATTTTACTGAAGAGTATGTCGTTTAGATCCTTTTTATCCTGATTTTAAAACCATTAGCTTTTTAAGGGTGCTGATGACCTTGCATTGAGCGCCCTTAAACTTTTATCCTGATTTTAACACCATTAGCTTTTTAAGGGTGCTGATGACCTCACATTGAGCACCCTTAAACACATATCATCATATCGAGATTTAACTGTATTGGAACACCACAGTGAAGCGAAAAATTATGAAATTGAAGATAACACAGAATTACTAAAATACGTACAAAAACATAGTGAACTCGTCATATGGGAGAGGATATACATAGAAAAACATAAAAACCAACTAATGAACTTTGAAATCCCGCTAGAAGAGAATCCTACATTCAAGTTCATCACTAAATCCACAGATGGCAGCAACAACCCCAGAATTACCCACACCGCTGGATCTAACTTCAGTCGCACAAGAGCCGTAGATGCAAGCGATGATTTGCAAAACATGTCCTCAAAATAGGTACGAAAGTGAAGCAGATGTGTAAAAAATACGACTCATCTATAATTTAATAACATATCATCATTATCATCATCATCATCATCATCATCACTCTTCTGAGTGAGGGGACACATGGTTATTACTTTTTGCAGCATTTGAGTAAATTGCTGGAACCATTGTATTTTACAAATTATATTACTTTGTCATATTCTCTTTTATAACCAGTTTTATTGAAAGTGATATTTAAGAATATATACTATAGCTAACCTAAGTTTTCCCTCCATTAATTATTAGTATTTTTCCAATTCTTCTCCATTTCTAGCACTTGTATAGTTTATCTCATACATAATCTTATTAGGCTTGAATTAAGAACAGTGCTCTTACTTTATGGAACTAAAGCAAGTGGTTAAATTGTCATAGCAATGCTTGTATAACTTGGTTTCAACTTTGTATGTTGAAGCATGTGACCATATAAAAAGTGATGACTAGCTGTTATTCATGTAGGTCAGTAGCATCATTATGAAGTGGAATTACATCAGGGCACGCTTTGACTGTGTGGGAACATGGATGGGGTAGAAAGGAATCCAGTATCAGTAAGCAGTGGGTGTACGTACGGTAGTGGCTTAATGCAGATGCAGTTGTGGGTGTTCCATGGCAGCTCGTATGTGTCTAACATTAGTCTAAGAGAACAGTATCTGAAGCAGCTAGATTTTAACTCAAGGCCATAAACACCAATGTTTTTGCAATTGTGGGAAGAACTATTTTTATGTACTGATTTTGTGGCATGGCAAAGTGTTACATATTAGGTAAAGTGCTTCAGCAAGTAAAGAAGTATAGCTTACAATGACGTTATGCAGCATGCCATCCTGGTAACCGCAACAGGTATAAAAAGAGGACTGAGTAACACTTGTAGAAGATTAATTAGGAGTCGATTAATGACACAAAACAACACTTACTTTTAAATTTTCCAGGAACCGGTTTCTGAGGCCTTCCCTCTATCTTCAGCCGGACATCGACTTGTTCTCATTGGTGTAGCTGGCAATATTTTGTCAACGGTCTCCTCTGGTGGCGGTTCGAGGAACTTGCTGAACAAATCTTTCTGGGGGATGTCGAAATTGAATACTTTGTTCCTATTGTTTCAATTTCGACATCCCCCAGAAAGATTTGTTCAGCAAGTTCCTCGAACCGCCACCAGAGGAGACCGATGACAAAATATTGCCAGCTACACCAATGAGAACAAGTCGATGTCCGGCTGAACATAGAGGGAAGGCCTCAGAAACCGGTTCCGGGAAAATTTGAAAGTAAGTGTTGTTTTGTGTCATTAATCGACTCCTAATTAATTTAATTTATACAACAACACTGTTTTCAACACTTCCATGAAAAGACTTGTAGAAGAGTTAAAATGTAATTTTCATGAAAAAAAAAGAGCAATCTTGTCAGTGAATGAGCAGTGCGCTTGAGCTCCAATCTTTAATTAGAGATTAAGAAAAAAATTGCAACCATACAATGATGGACAGTTTATTAAAGATGGTATAATTATGACAGCTGCAGAGCTTTTTCTAAATCAATTATATGAATGTGAAGCACTACACACTTCATAAAATTCAAAGAAATACTAAGAAAACACACTGAAAGCGAGCCTTTTGAAAGTGTAAATTCCTTTCATGTAAAGTTACTTTTAATTGCCCAACAGTGCAAATCGGAAAGGTTTTCCATGAGAAACACTACGGCTGCAATGACCTATTTTCTCACAATACTTATATTATAAAAAAAATGTGTAGTGTTTAACACTTGCTTTTACTACATACAGTGATACATGTGATGAAAGTGGAGCACCAGTAGAATAAAATGGCGGGGGAAACCGGAGATCCCGGAGAAAACCTGCCCCAGTGCTGTGTTGTCCACCACAAATCTCACTTTGCAGTTGCCTGGAATCAAACTAATTTATTACACACCTCACAAATAATAATATGGAATGTTCTGGGACTATACAGATAGAGCATAAAAAATGAGAACATTATAATCTGGAGTGTGAAAAGTGAAAAGTGAGAGCTTATGCACCTGCATTTCTTCTCTCCTTATAGTCTTTGTATTATTATCTTTTGGTAAACCAATATGACTTAAAAATAGTGTTCCAATTGCATTTGTTTTTCTTAGTACAAGGCCAGGAATAATTTAGGGGAGCTGTACCAATTATCTAAATATACAATCCTACCCTGGTCAAGTACAGCTTCCATCAAGTACATTACTATGGAGTCAGATAACCCCAAATCTTTGTCTCCAGGTTTATCGGTTGCTTGGCCACTGTATATGCAGATATTTTCAAAGAATTAGTTCATCACCTGAAGAAACTATTTGTAGTCGGTTTTTTTGACACTTAATCACTTACATTTTTATATTATTAAGGGACTGGTTTTGGGAGCCATTGCTTACATTTTCAACCTCTAACCAACTATGTTCCTCCAAGCACACATAGTTCATCACTATTTAGAAATTTTGTCTTTCCCTGCCTTATTTTAACTACTTTCATTACACTTTACAAGACCTAGTTTTTCTTATCTTACTTTTTCTATATTTCTCATATGTATATGTGTCCTTTTGCTATTCCTTTAACCTCATCCCTCTACAGTCCCCATCAAAATAACTTTTGTAACCTTAAAGTCACAGATGTTCACATTACCATTGTGTTGAGTGTAATCAGTAATACTCTGCCATATTCACTTCTAAAAGTAAATCCCCATCATCTCCAACCCCAACAACCACTCACAATAACAAATTGATTGTTTTCACAAACTTGTACTAATTTATTTCCCTCCTCATTCACTATCTTACTGTTAATCCACTTTTCCAACAATTTATTATTTTCATCACTTGCCTTTTCACCCCAAACACCTATTTCTGTAATTTCTAATTCTCTTACTATTGGATTAAACTTGCTTAGCATCATAAGTTAAAACTAATTCTGGTTACCAGGGGCGGCTTCTGAGGTAGTGCCGCTGTGCCATGGCACCATCTGTATGAAAACGAAAGATAGAGAACTGTAGGTATAGGAATTGCACAAAAAAGATTGTTTCTGAGTACCTGCTCCCTCGTGTGAGTAGGCACGTTAAACGCAAGCGCTTGTCCTGATTGTTTTCCTTGGCTTGGCGCCGATTCCAGAACGGCACCATCTACGCTCATAAGCGCCCCTGTTAAGAACTAGGATGTCTGCTTATACACGGCTTCTTATGGGAGAAGGTGGTGCCGAGATTTCTCTGGCGCTTAACTTACGCTTTATCCGCTAGAGTGCAGCAAAGCACGGGACTTAAGATAACTATCTCTCTGTTGCAAAATCATACAGAAACGCTTATCACATTCTCCATGAATTGTATTATCAAACTTTTACTGTACTACTTACACCTGTGCGTAACAAGAGTACAGATGTAATAAATATCTATTTCTGTTTCCCTGTATGTTCTGTTTGGTACTGTATATTATAAAATAGGATGGGTTATTGATAAGGTTACCTAAATCATTCAAAATTGGTACACATAATTATATTTTAACAAACCTTATTTTTTATTTATTCATTTATTCCTTTATTATTTATTTATTTATTCATTCATTTATTCATTTGATTGTTTATTTATTTATGTTTTCATTTAATTTATGTATGTATGTATTTAGTCATTCATTGATTTATTTATTTATGGCACCGCCAATACAATGCCTCACTGGCCGCCCCTGCTGGTTACTGTCTTGGATTGATTCTTATTGTAGCTTTGTTACTACCTATTCTACATAGGGTAAGGGCACCATATTTCGAATACCATTTTTATTTTTGGGTATTCACATCAATAGACATGAAATTCTTTGACAACGTTCTTTATTCGTATTAGCTTATAGTCCCTTAGTCAAAAAATGTCTTATAGAGTAAGTTCACATAAGACATAATGAAAACCATTAAAGAGCATTTGGATTAAGTTACAAAAATGGTGCCTAATTTTGGATACTTTTGTGGAGTGCGAGAAGCCAGTTGAGTGCATTTTCATAAAATCCCTGAGACATTGTTTTCCAGCGATACCGCTACTCGAATCCAATGGATGCTTTACATTATTGATCAAAGCTAGCTGGAATGCCATTCGTCTAATGTCTTTCTAAGTCCAAAGTTGCAATCATTCATAACCGTACAGTATGCAGCCAGTTCGGTTTCCAGCTTCTCACCAAGTGTGCACTTTCTTCTGATTTTTGTAGTCAATAAACTGTCAATATCTTTCTGTTTGTGGTTTACTTAATTCTCTAGTGTGGAGTGAGGTACGCCACACCATTTGGAAGCTTTCAAAAATCCTATTTTCTTCTCCTTGACAGCCTTCTCTCATTGCTTCTGACCACCTCCTTCTGTGCCCTGGTGCCATCTGATGAACAAAAAGTCTTTTAGATCGGTAAAATGTTGTTCATTCCTAATTTCGGATATCCAAAATTACGATGCCCTGTGGTATCCAAAATTAAGAATTCTGCCATATTGGATAAATAACAGCTTGGATTAAACAAGATATAAGTATAAACTTGAAAGAAGCGTAGGGACAGTGAAGCACAAACTAGTACAAAATTGAATCGAGAATATATTGACACATTGCTTCACTCACACTGTTTATTCACAGGACATGTTTCAAGAGCTCAGCTGAGGATAGGAGCAAGAGCTCTTGAAACATGTCCTGTGAATAAACAGTGTGAGTGAAGCAATGTGTCAATATATTCTCGATTCAATCTTGTACAAGATATAAGTAATTTCAAATGTTAATGCATATAAGAAAACTATCATATACTAACATAGTACAGGCAGTAATTACCTACGTGATTTAGGACCTTACCGCAAGCTCAAGAAATTGCTCTGAAAAGTGGTCTTCAAACACTCTGATCGTGAACAAAACAACTTACGAATGCTACTTCACCACAACTAACTGCATAATGGCTAAGGTTCACTGTGTTCACCTGATACTTCCTCCTAATTGTTCACATGATTTCCGAGGGAATCAGTAGCTCACGGAGCAGAAAATCTACCATCCAAAATTAGGCACCTATCCGAAATATGGTGCCCTTACCCTATACTAAGTTTCAGTCCTATTTAAATCTGATAGACAGTATAAAGAAAGTGGAATTTATATCTTTCTATAAAGTCAATTTGTGTAAATTTAAGGCTTAACTTTATTGCTAATGTCTTTGAAACCAATTTGCTTCAATTCATTAATTTCTCTCTCTTTCTGTTTTTTAAATACAGGTCTTCAGAAGAGGACACTGGACACATGAATGCCAGTGCCACCAATGAGAATGTAACCTTTAGAGAGAAGAAGGATTATTCTCACCTTGGGTTTACCTATCTTGGTGATCGATCACCAGTGGAAACAACTACTGAACTTTAGAATAAAAAGAAACTGAATGAATGGTATGAGCCTAAGTGACTTTTAAACAGTAACAAAACAAAACATACCAATCCAAACATATGTTTTTTGTGCTTGGCTGTCTGAAATTCAGCTCAGTGTTTTGAAATGGACCCTGCAGTTTGAAGGTTTGAACCTTTAGTTCTTGCGAGTTTCAAAGAGCACACACCTATAAAATGCATTAATACTGATCATTTCAGTGATCATTCTTAATAAAATTGAAATCAATTAATTATAGACCATATGCCACTTCAGGCTTTAAAATAAGTTAATTGATACTATTTTTTATAAATCTGATCTACAGTTGGCATGGCATTTTAGTTTGTAAATGACAGGGCTGAAGTGATTCAATAGTTTACCACAGAAGAGCAAAATAGTTTGCCTTCTAAGACATAAGTATTAGTAGCCGCAGTGAAGAAATGAAGATAGCATCGATTTTTTGATGTGAAGTGAAACCAGCATCCCTTTGTTTAAGGCATAGCTCTAATATGATGTTTTAAATTACCTATGAGATGTGATAAAAGGTTAATCAGAATTTTCTTTTTTGCTTAAAGAATCTTCATTCAACATCAAAATTTTCTCTTTCAAAGTAATCATCCTCAGATATAATACACATATGCCAGGGCTTTTTACAATTTGGAAGAACTTTGGAACTCACTTTTTGTAATGGTGTTCAGCTCCTTCAGCAATTCTTTTTTTTTTCTCATCAGTGGTGGCAAAACAACTACTTTCATGGTTCTCTTCAGCTTAAGGAATAGATAGAAATTATAGGGGGGCTATGTCCATAAAAAATGGTGGCTAAGGCAACATTTTTTGTTTTTGCCCAAACAATCAGGAACAAACATTGCATGATGCAATTTCCATGAGTGGTTATGCCACATTTCTGGTCAACTCCCTAATGGTGATTCAGCAGTTCTCCAGAACCATTTTCTTTACTTCTTTCACATTGTCATCAGTAATTAATTTTCATGGTGTTCAGAGTGGTCATTGTTTTCAATGTTATCTTGACCCTCTGAAACATTTGTTCCACTTTATATTACTTTACTCGTAGTAGATTTGCCAAAACCACAGTCAACATTTTAATTGCACTTTATTCTATTTTTCAACCAAAATTTAATGTAAATTAAGTAAAATTTGCTGGGCACTCAAAAATATGTATAATCTTGTCGACTGTCAGCAATAAACTAAATATTCAAAACAGTTGAAATTGCAAACATATGTAAGGAACATGTATACCAAAAAGATAAAAAAGAAAGTTTTAAACATTGAATGCATAAAGCCTGCCAAATTAAAAAAAAAATTCCAGTTTCTTTTTATCACACCTCATAGGTATACATAGACAAGCAGTTTTCTTGCATTTATAATGAATTACCTACATACAACTACTTAGTAGTGTGGAATGCTATTATGTTCAGGTGTATAAATGCAGACATGGGCACATCAGTGGACATGTTATAAAGGAGGTAGTGCCAATGGTTTAGACTTGAATCATAGTTGATGAAAGTGGAGTTTGTGGTGCATGTGTTCTCCAGTTATCCAGCTTACAGTTGGCATTCATTTTATTCTGTTGAACATTTTTACAATGCATACTGTTCGCAAAAGTAAAGAAAGTCCCTTACAGGAATGCACTACCCATACACACTGCAAGAAGGACAATGAATGTGTGTGATAGAACTTGTGCTACACAAGGAGTAGAACCATTAAAAAACATGTGCCCTGTTTACTCATTATACTAAAGTCTAGAAGATTTATTCACAAAAGTAGAAGGCATCAAAATGCTTTTGAATGGGCTGTAACTGAACTGACCTGAGTGTTATAAAATACTAGCAGGCAGGGTATCGGAACTGTATCTAAACCCCCTTACGCCTCATCCCCCTGGAACTTCCTTTGCTGTGGCAAACTGTACTATAAGTTTATATACTATTAAAAGTTAACTGTATCTTTTAAAATATTTTCTCAGCAAAAGTAGAACTAGTAATGGGTGGTTCTTTACCATCATTCTTAGCCAACTTATTCATTAGCTACTTTGAAATCCTGTAATAGAGACCTTTCCCATCATCAAGATTTGATATGTGTGCATCAAAATATTTGTCAGCTTCTACAGAAAGAATGTTGATATAGCTTTAAAGTTTCTAGAACAGAATGTGCTGATTTTCATGATTCAGCTAGAATTAAAATGGCAAAAAGAGTTTTGTATTGTAAACATAAAATAATGGAAAACAATACATGCCTTTGTTGCATTTAGTGTTCTCTTCCTGTAATGTTCTTAGTCCAACATGGACTTGTGAATGGGAGATTTGTGGTTCAAATCCCACCAGGATCGTCCTCCCTGACTGGTGCATCTTCCAAGTTTTCCTCAGTCCTTTTAACTGGCAGATGTCAATGGAGTAATCGAAACTTAGGCTTGGAATTGCTTCCTCTCCAAATTTTCTTTCCCAGTTATATTCCATTTGTGCATTACTGTCAATTGCCTGTGGTAAGGTACACACTAAAATCAGATGCTAAACCCTATTAAAAATGCAATGTGCCTTTTTGGATGGAGAGAGAGGACCTCTATATTCAATTTTGGCATTTGTTAAACTAAAATGACTTTTGCCAGCATTATGAACAATATTTTTCAAATCCTTCACAAATATATTTCCTTAATTCTTTACAGCAGCTGATGGAAAGAAGCTGAAAATATGGAAAAACGAATACTGAGAGCCTAAATAGCGCTTGGCTCAAATGCTTCTGAATCTTACAAGAATACTTAAAAACTGACTTATTTGATTTTTGGCATATTTAGGTATTTTGGTATATACATATTCACTATAATGACAATGGCAAAGGCCACATCACTCTTTGGTTCCTAAATTCATCTGTCAGTTGGCATACAGTTTGCATTATCAACATTAGTTCACTGAAAAATGCACTCCTGAAGAATGGAAATTTTGTGTATTCAATCGGAAGATATTCAGGCTTGTATAATTTTTAGATGTTCATAAATTTCTTAAAGAACAACTAAACTAAATTTTTAAACACTTCTAAAAATAAAATGGCAGATGGCCTAACTGCAGTCGGGTCATTTTCAGTTAAACACACAGCAATACTGTGAGTGATAAGAGGCAGTTTCTAGGCTTAACTAGCATGGTTAGTCCATATAATAGACAAGAACAGTGTAAATAACTAAAAGGGTCTTAGAATGTTTTCTACTTAAGTTACAGACTATTTTTGACAGAATGAACACATGAGGAGCATTAATGTAAATTATAACTTGTGTGAAGGAGCACCCTTAGATGTGCTGCTCTGGAGGAGGAAGTGAAAATCTGAAAAATAAGTAATTTGTGCATATTTCAGGCATGTATGTTTCTTGGCATGACATTTAACTGTTTCCTGCACTTTCTAAAGCAATCACTTATTTTAAAATCATTTTTATATACTTGTTAAAAAAGTTGTTTTTCCTTCTGTTCATAAAGCCTGGTTAAAAGAAAACTGAAATAAGTTTACAATTGCCGTGAATGATTCAAATTTATGTTTATGTAGGGCTAGACAATACAGCTCTCCAGAATTTTGTGCTAGTTATGTGATATATTCTATAATGAAGCTGGTAACAAATAAAATATTTAATTTCATAGTTGTATAGAGAGGAATTTTAATTGATGATATTAAGAAAGCTGCTTTCTGTGAATTAAAACCTGTCCATAAAATTGTTCTTAACGGACAGAAATGCTTTATAAAAAATTAATTTTCACATATGCTTACGCATATGCACAATCTATGACCCTGCAGTATAACAAATGTGGTATCAAAATTTTACTTTATTGGAACACCACAGTGAAGCGAAACATAATTAAATTATAGATGAGTCGTATTTTTTACACATAAGCATTTTTTACATGTGACTCATCTATAATTTAATTAAATGTGGTATATTTTACAATTTTTGTGAGCTGCAAAATTTGAATGTTTCTAGACACCGATTATTTGTAAAAATATAAAAATGTACAAGAACATCAATTCATTGCATTATGCCATTAGAAACAAATCATACATTCTGGGACTTGTTTAAAAAGTTAGCTATTAAAACAGAAGTAATTAAACAGTGAAGTTTTCCTCATGTTTTCTTCATGTTTGTTCATTTTGGAAAAATGGGTAACAGTTATCTTGACACAAACCTTCACCTGTTAAGTTTTTAAAACTGGAATGTTTTCAGGAGCATCTGCCATTATCAGCAGTAACTATCACCTATATTAATAATCTTCTAGTATGAGTAGCTCTTGTTAAAAGCTCTACTTTTAGTGACAGCTGTCTAAAAATGATGTATGGCTGGATTATACATGCACCTATTAATTAATAATGGTATGAGGAATCTGTAAAAGTTGAAAATAAAAACATAGTACTAAGAATAAAGCTTGTCATATAAGAAGTTGCCATCAAACAAGTACACACAAAGTTATATGTAATGATCAGTGTAAAATCATTGATTCGTTTGTACATAAGGTCTTAAAACTTTCCATACCATGTCATACCTTCAGATTCTCTATTACATGTGTGGGATCATGTACCACATAGCGATTAGGTTCTTATGCATGATTGGAGGAATTTAGTAACAGTGACATCAAAATTAATTGAAAAAAAAAAACTGTTTGTAGTTGGTTTTTTAATACTTCGACACTTCATCACTCAAAAATATAAAATGTAAGTTACGAAGTATTAAAAAACGAACTATTATAGTTTTTTTTTCAATTAGGTTCTTATTGTTCAGATTGAAATTTTGAATATTTGCACAGACTAAACTATCAGATATTAAATCTGGTGTCTAAAAGCTCTAGAACTCTTAGTTACAAATGAAACATATTCCTTCAGTTTAACACCTGCAATACAATTTTATTTTAACCTACAATTTTATTACCACTATTAAGATTCCGAAATGAGCTTGTTATATGCTACTTTGGGATCACAATATTAATAGAAAATCTAATAGGGCATTGAAAAGGTACAATCAGAATGAAAAATTCAATGACATAGATGGTATTTAAACCACAAATCTTTGGCTTTCCGTGCCATTGTGTTAACCAGCCGAAGTATCTGCCATCTCAACATGTTAGTTCAACACTAAATTTCCCCTATGACTCACAGTTTTTGCAAGTAAACCACAACTCATTCCCAATTCAATTTGAGATAGTACACCCTACTGGCAACCTACAATATCATAAGCACTTTTAAGTTCTAGGGTTCATAGTTAATTCCTATTAGGTTATTCAATGACGAAAGAATAAATCCATATTTCAAAACCCAGCTATGGCATTGAATCTTTTTTTAATCTTTCAAACCTTAGTCAATGCACCCATTTTTGAAAATATTACCATTGACTGTTAATTACAACAATACTTAAGGGAACGAGATCTACATTTTATTTGATCATTAATGAGAATAACCTAAAATCATTCATTTCCTGTTATAAAGTGAGAGTATCTGTGTTTCACATTCACAGTTGTTGGAAAAACTGTGCGTAATCTCCCACATGAATTTTGTAAAATTAGCAAGGTTTAGTAGTGTACAAATGTACTTAAACTAGCATTGTGAAATATTTGAGATTATTTGTAATGTGTATATAGCTTTACTGTGGCATGCTTTAGAAGCAGTGGTAACAATCATATATTGCATTACTTTTAGGTATTCACACATTGTTTGGTTGGTAAGACTATCCAGCAGATCATATTACCTTTACTTAAGCTTCAGTCATAATCATAAGCTAGGCACATACTTTCTCTCAAGCTCTTGTGCAGCTTGTTAGCACCATGTAACATTGTATTGCTCCACAGTAAAGATATATGCAGTGGAAGGAGTTAAAGCTGCTAAAGAATAAAAGTGCCCTATTTAGACTGGTATTTAATAATGTAAGTTAAAATATTGAGTATTATTTGCAATGCTGTTTTATTTGATACACTGTACATAGATATATACATTTGCATGCATCTGTGAGTGTATGTATGTGTGCGAGGGCGTGTGTGTGTATACATATTTATATAAAAACTGTAAGGAAGAGTTCTTGTAATAAGACAGTAGAGAGGATTAAGACAAACTTAGAAAAAAGTGAATAAAAGTGCAAACTATTAGGAACTACACTGTTCAGTTTGCTGCTGTTTGTTCCATTGTATTTAGTATCTGATATCCTTCTGAACTTACTCTTCCACTAAAATAGATGAAAATGTAACTTCCTTTGAATTTCCTACCCTTATAGTTAAAATTATATTTGTTTCTAGAAGAAAGTAAGTTTAATTAACAGCATGTCAGTTTTAACAGAGTGCATTCATAATTTTAATAAAACTATAAACATTCTTCTAGAAGAGATTTTTCAGTGCAAATTGGATTATGAATTCTTTAGCTCAGCTTAGTTCTCTTACTCAAGTTCAGGAATATCTGCACACAAATAAATAAATAACATGTGCGTAAGAAACAAACTTAAGCCTGGCATTGTCTATTTTTATGATTTACTTTCCTCGGTGAAACCGAGACAGTTTCGTTGATTAATGATCCTGCCAAAATCACCCTTCCTGCCTTGAGATTTTTTCCAAGTTTTCCTCGGTACTCATAACCGGCAAGTGCAGTGAATGTACCCTAAATTAGGGTCTTGTAACGTTTTTTTTATCAAATTTCTTTCCAAATTATTCCACGTATCACCAGTGTTGCCTCCTGCCACATGAAGTAGGAGGGTGCACTAAATGCATACACACAGACAAAAAAAACATGTTATGCCACCAGGATCTACTGTGCTTCAAATAAACCTATGTACATTTCTGCTAGTTTTTTAAATTGTATTTTGAATAATTTCTTCCCTGAAAATTTCACTGTGAGCTGACACTAAAATGAAGATGGATCAAATGTATAACATGAATTAATTATCCTGTTACAAGCTTTATTGAAAGCCAGCTTAAATAGCTTTATCAGTTTTATTGTAGGTTTGGGAATGATTAAAAAAAGTGTTCAGAATGTTTAAAGGCAGTGTTTCCATATTAGGCATCAAAATAATGGGTTCTAGGAGTTGAAATGCATGAATGACTGTTAATCCAGATGTTTCAACAGGCATTTATTCATATGCTGCTAAGCAACAGCAGAAATTCTATTGAATAACCTGTCATTGATGTTTGCTGTAAATTTATTATGAAAAATTAGGCAAGAATACTCATTTTAGCATACAGTTTGTAAGACGTCAGCTTTTCTTTGCTTTAAATTGATAAAATACACACATCAAACAATATTAACAGTTGGTAGATTTTTCAAAATATTTGCATTTTTGCCGTCCATAAATAACTGTCATAGCTTTTTTTGTAAAACCACTAACCTAATGAAAATTGCAGAGTTTATTTTCTTGGTAATATTCAAAGATGAATACTTTTGATTGTGTATGGTAAAACACATTATTATAGTAAACTATTGTAAAAAGATGGATGTTTAAGGCCTCAAAAGTTTCCTTTCTGTAAAATGTTTGCCTTCTTCCTCTTTCTGCGTTTTCAGAATGTACAGTGTTGTTTCACTATGGAGAATAAAATAGTTTTAACACCTTAGTGTTTTATAAATCAAAGTGTATCCCACAGTGCCTTTTCAAAGAAATGAATCTCCACATGGAAAAAGGAATCTAAAACAAGACTTTCAACTTGAAACATATGTAGCAAGGCAATTGTATTAAACAGTTCTGTCCCTCATTGTACATAAAACTTAATTTCACTCACTTGTTGATGTATATGTGTTTAGAAGAGTGCATGAATATCACTCAAATGACATTTTATTCAAAGAAGACATCTTGGAGAAAGATATCTGTTTTTAACTAAAAAAAAGTCCTCACATTCATGAAAGCAGCTGTAAATCAAAGGAGTGGGAAAAAAGTGAAAACAACTTTTGTGAAACGAATCATTACCAAGGCTGATTTGACCTTTAGCCTTCTGTGCAGTCAGATATTTGTATATTGTGGATGAACTCTTTTGTATGAGTGAAGCAATTTGATATATTTGTTACCCTTTAAAAGGGAAAGTGCCAAGAATGTTTTCTTGTTAAATGTAGATATATAATTGTTATACAAAGTTTTATGTAACAAAATTTTAAATGTGTTCAAGGAAATTGTGTAAAAAGCATTGTGGCGCTTCTTTGCCAGAATCATTCATTTGTCATCAGCAGAATCTTCAATTTTAATGGCATTTTATGGTGCCATAGTATACAGTTGCAGGTGCAATAATCTATGTTTCATCACTCATAAAATATTGTAATATATACTTTATTTTTATTAATAAATAACTTGTTTTATTTTTGTTCTTTCATTTGAAGACCTTATTTTTATTACTGAAAAAATGCAAAATTGAGCACAGGTATACATGCATTTAATTTTTTTTTATTTGATGCCCAAAAAATAGTATACATTTTTACAAATATACCTGAAGGCTTCGTTGAGATCCAGTCAACACTTTTATGTTATTACATGTGATAAATTTATTTTTGTTTCTCTTTCTGTGTATGGCAACTAATATATAGCAACGTGCTGTATAATCAGGTTCCACATTCTTAGCAAAGGTAGTAAATATAGTGGCTTTAGTATTTTGGAGAATGAAATGTAATGAAAATTTATATTCAATGTGTCTAACTTTTAAAATCATGGCAACATGGTAGTGTAGCAATCCAAGATATAGCATAGAGCAGTAACTAGCATTTTGCAATCTTTTTCAACAAAATACTTGTAAATTTCAAAAATTAAACTAGTGGAAGATAAAACACCCCCTACCTAAAAAGCCATGTTTTGTGTATTTGTCATGCCTTGTAGCTTTTAAGTATGGCTAGAAAGTTGAGGACCTGTAAATTGTATAAAAAGGACCTTGAAGTACCTAAAAGTATCCAAAAAAAGGACCTAAAGTTTGGAAAAAGGGTCATAAAGAAGTAATACAAATTAATAAATTAATTTTCAATTACATATTTAAATGAGTAAGTTTAAAAGTACAATATTCAAGTGATATGTAACACATAGGGCAAGAAAAACTACATGAAAGAAATGCTTCTTCTGATTCAGTGGACATTTCGGGGAAAGAAATTGAAATAGATATAATTAAATCTTAATTTTATTCATTGGAATAAATTACTCCCAAAGAGTGGCTTAATTATGATAGTAAAGCTACTATATAAGTTCTGCTTAGTTGTAGTATGAATGTAGGGCATTTAGCATTAATTTAAAAAGAAATTAAATCTTGGCTTAACCACCCTCAGGTTACAGAAATTCAAGTTCAGAAAGCTTACCATCATAAGAAAATATCTCTGCTTCAAATTTAGATATAAGCTGTTGTAAAAATATGTTTTACTGGGCTTAACTTTTGGTATGTTTATGGGCAGGATTTTTTTTTACAAACTGTGAAACTGCAGTGATACCAATGACACCTGGTCGAGGTCATTGCCAAGATGCTGGTCAAAAGTAATGTTACTAGGTTCTCTGCTGGTGCTAATGACTAATACAATACAAAGGGTCCTCCTCTCACCTGTTACGTGCTGTAACTAGTCTAAGGAGTGCATATTAGAAGAAATTGGAATTTATGCTAGACTGTTTTTTGGGAAAAAGATAGTCAAAAGAAGTTAAAAGTTGCAAAAAAAAAAAGTTAAATAAACATTTTAAAAAACGCCCTTTAAATAAAAAAAATAGCTAAACAGGAACAAATAAAAATTCTAAAAAATTGACCTTCAAATAAAAGAAATAGCTAAAAAGGCAAAAAAGTACCAATAAAATCCTCTATTTTCTGGCCCATAATAATAAACATACATTATGTTAGGCCTCATCTTCAGACACTAGGGGAAAAAAAAAAAAAGATTTTTCCTCAACTTCCTAGCCCTACTTATAAGCCTATTCATGTAAAATACTCAGTTTTTACTGGTTATATCAGAATCGAGCATTCCAAGCAACTATGTTCATATTGGTGTGAAAATAACTACAAAGTTCACTTCAAATTCCTTTGTTACCAAAATTGTTACCCCAGTGCTAATGTACAATCACCCTTTTCTAATTCAAATACACAGTGTAAACACTTCTCTTATGTCTCTGTTGCATGCCCCAACTTGCGCTGCTTGTATGCTTGTAATTTGTTCGATGTACACACAATTTTACCTGATACACTGTCTGCTCGCAGACTCTAAACATAGCAACTCCAATACTCGCTTGTCCCACTGCACTGATCACACTGCTGCAAACTCCTTAACACGGAGCTGAATTGTGCTGTATCTTGCACTTCTCTGCACTACTGTCAGTTCAACTTGCACAACTCAGCTGTGTGGCTGACTGACTCTGTTAGGCTTCTTATGCTTTTATATCCTGTCAGGTGCAGGAGGATGTTCTCAAAGAGAAAGTTCTCTCTCTGGTAAATTGGAACATTCTGGAAAGATTTTTGCTTTGCAATGTCGGCTGGTGGCTGTCCTCGAAAGATACATTTGTTTGCTTCACTCCCATTGTAAAGTTGTAACTGTAGAGTTACACTGTAAGAGTTTCAAGCAATGTGTCAGTATCTTCTCTTCATATTTATTTTAACTTGTGCTTTACTGTCTCTATGCTTCTTTCAGTTTTTATATTTAAATAGTGCGGTTGTTTGACTTAACATTTAATTTCTCCATGCCAGGCATGTGCCATTGACGTGGCTCTACTACCCTTAGGAAACAAACTATTCAAGTCAAAAGCTACTTCAGTATTTTGATTATTGAAACAACTTTCCAATTTTAACTGCAAGATGATGGTTTAAGAGTGGTGGAAATTTATAAATGGAGAGAAGATAAGCCTGAAATATTTTGTGAGGAATTAAATTCAGAATGTGGGAAAATATTCAATAAAATAGAGCAAACTGTAGAAGCATTAGAATATAGTGTGAAAAGAGCTGGAGGTGTAATGAAAACAGCTGGTTTTAAAGAAAAATATAGGCATTAGTTTGATAAGGATTGTCAGATGGATAAAGGAATTGTAGGCAGTCAGGGGAAAGAGAGGAGAAAGAAATTTTTTTGATACTTATATGGGTGTATAAATGTTTAATGGAAGAAAAAAAAAAAGGAGGGAGTGGGATATAAAAGTAGTTAGAATGTTAAATGAGGCAGCAAAAACCCATGATGTGCAAAGTATATGCTCAATAGTAAAAAGATTACATAAAGAGGGGGCAAGAAAAGAGGTTATAAGTCCCGACCAATGGCATCTACATTTTAAAAATTTATTAGGGCAGACGTATATACAAGAATGAAAAACGATTACAGGGGAGTCAATGCACAATTAATGAACTAGATGGAGAAATTACGGATGTTGAATTATGTGAACAAATTCAGAAGTTAAAAGCCAACAAAAAAAGTGGGATTGATGGTATACCAAGGGAGTTCTGGAAGATATGGGCAGTCGAGGGAATTCAAAGAAAAATAGTAATAAGGCTATTTAATAAAATATTGGAAATGACAGATTCCCAAGAAGTGGAGGACAAGTATTACGGTACCATTACAAAGGAAAGGGAGAATAAAGCAACCCTGCGAATTATAGGGGATAAGCCTACTTTCTATTTTAGGGAAGATCTTTACAGGTATTTTAGCAAATAGACTGCAGAAGTTGTTAGAGAAAGAGAAGAAGCTATCAGAGTTTCAAGCAGGATTTATACCAGGGAAGAGAACAACTGATAATGTTTTTGTATTCAAAACAATTGTAAGTAAATATTTAAGCAACAAAAGGGGAAGAGAAATAAAAATCATGGTATTTATTGATTCAGAAAAAGCATTCGATGCAATTGATAGAGAAGCACTGTGAACAAAATTAACTAGTAAAGGTGTAAGTTACAAATTTATTAAAATATTGCACAAGATATATCAAGAAAATAAGTTTTGCATCAAATTACAGGGAAATTAAGTTACTGATTGCATACAGAGCAAGGTGGGGGTAAGGCAGGAGTGTAAACTGAGCCCTGTGCTATTTAACCTTTATATAGATGATATCCTAGAGAAGATATTGAAAAATAGGGTTCACTCACCAATTATTTACAATAAACAAATTCCAGGGCTATTGTTTGCTGATGACTTAGTAGTGGGTTCTGTATCTTGTGGAGGGATGAGAAGAGCAATTGAGGCAATAAAATAATTGCAAAAAATGAAAATAAAATGGAGATTGTGGTTTTTAAAAAAGGATATACATTGCATAAAGATGAGAAATGGGAGATAAATGGAAGAGAAATAGAGGTCATAAAGAGATTTGATTATTTGGGGATAAGGTTGAGTTGTGATGGTAGGTGGATTGTACAGAAAAAGCTGACTTTGGCGAAAGGAAAATGGCCATGAGTGTTGTAAGAGCATGTTTAAGGAAAGTACCTGACTTTAATGTCAAATGGCTTGAAAGGAACTGCCATAGTAGAAAACAAAATGCTACATAGGATAGAGATATGGGGAGAAGATGAATGAGCAGAGGTGACTTTATTAACAGATCTTTCTGTAAATATATTCTGGCTATATAACTATATTCTAGCTATAGAATATATCCTATATTCACTCTAGCTTCGTAGCCATGAGTCCTCTGAGGATGCCCAATGCACAGACGGGTGAAACATCAGGTACTTTAGTTTTACCTATTAGACCGGCCAGTAAGCCCGGAAACCAGTACATCTGATGGGATTGACACTGGCCGTGAAAGCCTAAGTTGCTGTTAGCGTCACCTAATGGGATAGGTAGCACAACTAGATTTGGGAAGACATTCAACTAGGGTCAAAATTATCTTAAGGGTAATGTAATATTTAAAAGGAGTAGCCAATTTGGAGGAAAGCAATATTATTAAGGAATGTTTTCTTATGCAAATGAGAAGCAAATGGGAAGTGTCTTGGACACAAAAAGTAAGGTAATTATTGGAACAGATAGATATGGGACATATTTGGAGAAATGGGAAGTGTTGTTATAGAGGCTTTGGAAAGAAGTAGAATTAAGATTAGAAGATACTGATAGTGGTTATTTTTGCTAGTACAAGGGAGAAAAGCTCATTGAGGATATGTAAAAAAATAAAAACAATATGGAAAAGGGAAAAGTATATAAATATGTGTAGAAAGCTAGGGCGAGAAGGATTTGTTTGGGTGAGGACAGGAGTCAGAAATTTGAAAGGTATTAGATATGATAAGGATGAAGGGAAATGCCCAATGTGTGAGATGATACAGACTAGCATAGTATACTATATTGTAAACAAACAAAGGTACGGAGAGAATAAATTTGGCAACAAAAATGGAATAGTTTTAAAAGAGAGGGAAAATGCATTACTAACAGGTAAAATATCTGTAGAAGGAGAAAATAATGCAAGAAATATAGGTGATTATTTGGGGGAAGTCAGAGAGAAATGGCTAAGAATGATTAAGAATAATCAATAACTGTGGTGTTCCAATACAGTTAAATCTTGATATATCAATAAGTAAGGTTGGAGAAACAGGAACAAATGATATAAGAGAGCAGAGAGAAACCAGGAATTGTGTGTATTCAGACAGAAATTTAAGGCAAGCAGGTAGGAAGGAAATAAGAAAATGGGTGAGAATAAGAAAGAAAGTTTGTTATTATGTGCTAGGAATATTGTGAATGTACGTATGAAGAAACATGAGAAACAATAATAAACTTCAAGATTCCAAAATCAAATGTTCAGGTAACAAAAGGTACTAGAATTTCATTTCTAAAGAGAACAGCCAAGAAGAAATATTGGAAACATGTAACTGTACTAGTTTCAGGAAGAGTTGTTTCCACTTTCAACCCTGAAGATCCGACTCATTGATTGCAGTTTCTAGTCTTCTGCTGACCTCTTTATTGAATTGTTGATGGTAGGATTTCAATAATTATTTGTCTTTGTATTTCCATATTAAGATGTTCTCCCACATTGTGCTACTTTTTTATGGTTTACTACGCCTTCTAATAATTTCAGATTTGGGTCAAGGTAATGCCTCCTGTTTTGATTTGATGCTTCTAAAATGTTCTTTGCCTCTGGTTTGTAGGTTTCCTTTAGTTTGTCCTTTGCATAACCATTCATAATACTTAGTTGGTATATTCTAAAACCATTAAGAAACGAAGCAAGCATATTCACTATGGAAAAAGAAAGCCAACAGCACATTCAAGGGATTCACCTTTCACCCATAAAATATTTAGCAAATTTGTAAAGATCTTTAGAAAACAAAATGTAATCTTGGCACCAATAATAAAATTGTTAAAGGCTGGCCCCATAGCTCAGTCGGTAGAGCACCTGCCTGATGTGCTAGGAGTCCCAGGTTTGATTCCCGGCAGTAGGGGTGGGGAGTTTTCTCCATCCAAGGTGAGTGAGCCCGTCCATCCAAGGTAATTCCTCATCTTCCCGAGAGTCTGGAAGTATGAATGAGAGTGTGAATGTGTGCATGATGTAATGATTAAAATCAAACGAAAAAGAGTTAACTCCTTCAATATGTTCCAAAGGAGAACGGCCACCGATATGACCATTGCAGTTAAAGGTGGGGTACAAATGGAACAAAAAAAAATTGTTAAATGCAAAACAAGTTGAAGTTCTACCAATTAAGAGATCTTTGGCATGAGCCTGCTAGCTATTCAATGTATTTATGATACCATTCACAAAATCCAGTCACACTGGCGGTGGCCTTGAGAGTTTATATTTTGCATTGACACATTCAAAGATGTCTAGATATTTATTTCAACAATCATGGAAAGTGGAATATTTTTGTGTCGAAAACAACCAAGCAAAATTCTTAATTTGTGCATATATATTCGCAGCTGAGTTTTCAGTAAAATATCAAACATATTTTGAAAGGTATCATAATTCTGACTGCAAACAACACGTTCCATCAAGTATGAATTTCACATCTTTGAAATAATGCTGGAAACATTGATTTTGTTTATTTATTTTTGCATTTGTATGATTCTATAATTGTTTAACTTGTAAATGAACAGGCCACACCGTGGCCAAGTGGGTTAGTCTACTCGACTCTATAAGTGAATTGTTTTAGATGAGATAAGAGTATTATGTAATATGACAACTAATAGTCTGTGAGCAAGTTTTTCTAAAATGTAGTTTTTAATGTCTAATCTAATTAGTTATTAAAATATATAGTATTTATTCTGAATTTTCTGTTCTTTTTATGATTTGTTTTACACAGAATTTTTCAAAGAAATCTATGCCATATTTGTTACCATAACAAATATGACAGTAAATAATTTTGAAGAATTTATTTATTCAGTATAAGATTTTATGCCAACCTGAAATATTGCATAATGGATAGCACAGTAGAGAAAACTGATAACTAATTTTTGAAGTCTTCTCTTTTGGAAAAAGGAAGCAAAGTTTTTGGCATTTACAAGCCATTTTTAAGTTTTAACTACTCTAGCTTTACCCTTTGTATCAAAATTTCTTGGGAATTGGCAAGACTCATCAGTTGTACAGATATTTCTTTGAAGAGGAATATAGATTAATAAAGAAACTGAATTTTTGTTAAGTATATCTTAATTTTAATATGAACATCATGATTCAGATTAAAATGCTATGCAAATGTGGGTTACTCAGGTGCTTTGCTCTCCAAGTTTTTTAACATCTAAGCATAAGGAAACAATCTTTATCCACCCTAAGGAGACACAGCACTTACAGCAATATGGGTGGCAGCCACTGTATAAATTGTTTCCACATTTCAGGAACTGGTGAGTATAAATAGGGGAAAAGCTCACACTGTATCTCACTTTTGTTAGGCCAATAACTATAAAGTGTATAAGGATTAAATTCATGAATGTTGATAAACAGTTCATAATTATTATCAGCACTACTTCAGATGTAATGAGTTATTTTCCAAAGTTCCAATTGGGAAAAATGGTAGAGCAAGTTGCCTGCAATATTTTCAAAAAATTTTCTTTAATTTTAAAAAACAATTTACAATTTGTTTAGATTCCACTGCAACCTGGCTAACTTTTGGTGTCATCATTTACACATTCCATAATTAAAACCTAAAGAGAATATAAAAGAACAAGATAAAATGAATGGGCATGAAGGAGAGAAAAAAGAATAAATTACACTATATACATTCTTTAGCTTTAATTCAAAGAATTTCTGTTATTTAACAATGTATGTTCCAGAAAATACCCATGGTAACTCACCATATTTGTTGCATGCTTTTTTATATCACAAGTTTCCAGGAAACTTTTGTGTAGGAACTAACCATATTTAAGCACTTTAAACTATGTCAAATAAAACTGGTTAGCAAATTTCTTTTTAGTAAATATTGTAATAAATCCTTTCATGGAAGTGTTGAGAACAGTGTTGTTGTATAAATTAAGTTAATTGGGAGTCGATTAATAACACAAAACACAAAGTGAGTGTTGTTTTGTGTTATTAATCGACTCCCAATTAACTTAAAATATTGTAATGTAGATACATATACATTTTTTTCAAAGACAATAAATAACTTAAGAAAAAGAGTTCATTACATTCAAAACATAGTACCAAAAATAGTATGCATAAATCAAAATGAACAAGTTTGGAATCATTTTGTTTCTGTAAAGTTTGTATGACTGAAATTTTCATTGAAATTGTATCACTAATTTTTTTATTTGATTTCTTAGGTTTGATACATTGACCTTAATATATATGTAACTTTCTTTATTTTACTCAACATAGGATAAATAAATGAGCAGTGGCATGGCAGTGGTTGGGTAAGGTGGGCAGCAGTCCAGAATCATGTGCTTAAATTATCCTAGTCCTTGGGTTTAAATAACAATACACTAAAAGCACAAAAAAAGGTGAAATAGTTTGATGATGAAGAAAATTAGACTACCATGTTAGAACTTTTTCTTTCCTTTAAATTGTAGCTAAATAAGTGCCCATAAAATATAAATATTTAGTATCTATTTTTAATTTTACATAATGCAAACAGCAGGAGCAGTTCTCCCTTGATGTGTTTGAAATGCTGATTCACCTACTTGTTTTTGAATAACTTACAGGGTTATGTTTTATGTTCTAGCATTTAATTTTCCTTTACAAAAGTTCTCCAAGTTATGTTTTGTAATGGAACCATTTTCTTGGCACTTGCATGTCGATAATGCAGCTAGCTTACTTCCCAACTAGTCATTCATTATTAAAAAGCCAAGGTGACTGTAGAACTTGTGGTGAGTGAGGAGAGGTTGGAGGGGCAGAATATATTACTGGTTACCATGGCTACGAATTTGATTCATAGAAGCCGTATATTCAGCACCAACTAATGTTGCCAACACAATAAAGCTTCTTCCTAATTTTTTGTTTATTTGAAAAGAAATTTGTTGTTAGAAGTGGTAACCCGCTTGAAGCGAGCCCCGTGTGCCATGTGCTACTGTTTATCAGTTTGCATCCTATGCAAAAATGTAATTTTTTATGTGGATCAGTGATTATTGTCTGATATGTGAAGTGTTTAATTTTTTTCATATTTAAGGGATTTACAATGAATCCAACACCTAACTTGATGTGTCTCCAAACACCCTTTTCTTTATGGAAAAATGATGACAAACACGTCCTGGTAAATGTCAACACCAGTGCTATATACAAATATAGCAATTTGTAAATTAAAGCTACACTTATCTTATAAGAAATGATAATATTTTTCTTATAAATTGTTATATTTGTATATATTTGTTTGCTTCACTGTTAATAGCTTCATATTTTACCTATTTACCAGTGCTATATTTACAAAAACTTTGCGGCAGAGCATCTTCAAAATACACCAGGAAATTTAAGACTGTTGGTATGAGGAACGATTGTGTCGGATTGCAGCAGCTGAGAAAAAGCACTAACAAAATTGGAGATGCTCTTTGGGAAAGCTCACGTCTATGTATTGTAAAATACAATGAGAACGTTAAGCTTAACAGGCTTTTTATGCAATATCCTATTAGGGAAGTAGACACGAAATGACATTTTGTGGACATAATAAAAGCAAGGACTCTTTAAATAAAGGTAATTTTAAGGAACTTTTGGATCCATATACAGAGGGAAGCCCATCGAAATTCAAAACCACTATTCCAGTATGAAATCTGTTTTTGCTATACTGATTTTGCAAATATAGATTAGCCAATTTTCTGAGTCACCTAATCAATTTTCCCAGAGCCACGCTCGGCAAACAGTGTTGACCTTTCTGATATGTATTTTTTAACATTGAATTATGTCTCTGCTGGTAGGAATAGGTTGGATTTAAAGTTTAAACCTAAATAATATGCAAAGGGGACTTCAAGATGTTTTCTTACCCATGATCTCATGTAATGTGCTATGCCTCTGTAAATGAGGTCAGTAAATAATACAGAAATACAAACTAAATTTTATAACATTTTAAACATTTGTGTACAAGACATAATTATCATACAGCGCTATCCAATAAATAAAAAGGCTGTACCTTTGTTGCTTATATTTTGTAACAGGAAATGTAAAATGTGATACTCAGTACACAATTTATACATGGCATTAATTACATTAAAATTACATAGCATAGAAAAAGGTTTTCATAATGTTTGATTAAATATGTAACTAACTAACCTGCAATAAAAATATGAGAAGTTCTCAGTTTTATAGCATACATTTGTTGTACTTACATTTACAGTGGCAATGTGTATAGGTAACTGAAATGGTCGTCAGAGTTGAGTGCAACTACGTCACTTTTCATTAACTGTATTGAAAATGTGATAATACAATGACACTAGAGACAAACTTTGTGTTTACATATGCCAAAAAGTTCAATGTTATGGATGATCTCAAAAAGCTTCATTTTTGAAGAAAGTTACCTATGACTAGAGATCCCATATTTAGATAAATAGAATAGTAAAACATACGAACTTACAAAGCTTGCCTATGTTTATTTGACATTATTTGCACTTATTTAAGTACAGGATATTAGCAAACATAATAATACACAATAAAACATCTTAGGATAATGGCACTGTAACTGTATTCCTGTTATATGATTTTGCTCATAATATTCAATTACCTATTGGAATTAACATAATTTTGAGTTGAACTAGTACTCAATGCTCCACTTATTGAAGACCTATTGGAATTTTTAATTCCTTACTCCTTACTTGGGTGTAGATATTAATTCATAATGATGATATTCCTCCAGACATTACAAAAGGGCTAACAAGGGAAGTATCACACAACACAAATTGCCAGTGGACAATAGCAGCTGCTCCTTTTTAACTAGCAAGCTGTGTTATAATACTGACTTTTACATAATTTAATTGTTCATTTCGGCATGTACCTTTCATTATAAGCAAATGCAAGTTATTTCAAATGCTCTCACATTGTATACAGAGTAGCAAGGCAAAGAGAGAGGTGCCTGAGTGATATGCTCTTGAGCTAGAGAAGTTGAAGCCAATAAAGAGGAAAGAAATAAAATGGTTAATGCATATGGACAATGATGTCATTGTCTACCATAATCTTAAATATTCACCACAGGGCTTCAACTTGTAAGCTCACAAGCAGTAAGAAGTATTGTTCCTTCCTGTCTTAGTTCCCTCTGTGGAGGGGTGTGTTTAGGAGTGAAAAAGGGTAAAGTTCAGCTAAGTGAGCAGTCAAAACCCTTGCATTTGGAAGAGGGAACTCTTCTGTACACACTCACTCTATATTAACAGAGAGTATTCCTTTTGTGTATACTGCACAAGGTGATTTGTATATCATAATTGCAACTTTAATCATTCTTGATACATAATCAGTATGTTATAATTAGTGCTGGTTCCTTATTATTTTTCTTTGAAATATTGTTTGTAAAGCTTTATAAATATGAACAATGGGTTCTGAGGTGAAAGTACAATATGAATATTATTTAATATAATTTTGAGTCAAACTATGGTATATGCAAAATTTAATGGCGGCTCAATGTTGACCGCTAGCAGCAAGGCACGACGTACCCATATGTCAAAGGGCAGGGAGAAGATGAAATGAAACACACGTTATAGAGTATTACTGTAGCTTTCAAATAAACATAAACAAGCATTTGATTGGATGTTGTGTTAACTAGCACCTCCTGTCAACCGCCATTAAATTTTGCATTTGCCATAGTACTCAATGTTCCATATATTGCTAGTGTTTACCTAGAATGCATTTCGTTAGGACCTTCCTAACATCCTTAGCTACTGTCAACTTTGAATTTTGATTTGGTGAACTCCTTGGTGGCGAGGTTGGTATCTTGATGAATTTGAAGTTTGGGTTCTCTTCAAAAATGGTGTCGAAATTTAACAGTTTTCCTTCATATTTCTTTATGAATATCTTTTTCCATGTGGTTAATGCAATAGGACCCTGAACACTTTTTAATAAATGGATTTCTTGTTCTGTATTATGAAATCCATTTATTAAAAAGTGTTCAGGTTCCAACTGCAGAGAATTGCCAATTAAAATTATGCATTTGCAAGATATGTTAGGAGAACATAATCCTCTGGCACTATTTTGGTTTCTTTTTTTGTAGTGTTTACCACCCACTACTACATGTAGCAATGTAAGTGGTGACACTGATGATACATGAAATGAAGATGGGGCACCAGTAGAATGAGATGGTGAGGGAAACCAGAGTACCTGGAGGAAACCTGTCCCTGCACTGCTTTATCCACCACAAATGTTACATGCGGTCACCTGGGATCCAACCCGGGCCACTTTGGTGAGAGTTGAGTGTCTTAACTATTTGGCCACGGCATGGCCTCACACTATTTTGGTTTGTGTTATTTTTTTTAACAGATGATAGCATCTTCTAGGCAGAATTTTTATTGACACAAAAGCCTTATGAAGATTGAAGCAAAGGTACATATGTTTGAAAAACATTGGAAAGCTAAATTCTAAACCTATAGTGCTTTATCAGAGGCAAGTATGGCAGCTGCAAGTATATAGAAAAATTTAGTTGCAAAGTGCACGGAGTCAGCTGGGTATTTGGCTGAGATACCTAATACTCTTTTCTACCTCCCTTGTTCACCTCTTTGGAAACAATGATGCATATAGCACAGGGGTTGTAATAGGTTTTCAACACGAGTTATTTAGTTAAGAGTAACATGATATCAGAACAGTGTGCTCCAGCAATTTCATCAGTAGAGAAGAATATGACTGCCAGCATAGAAAGTTTCAAGAAAAATAGCTAAATTTTACACCTAAAATGTGGTAAATTTTATACCAAAATGCAGCACAGCATGGATTCAATTTTTCCTCCAAGTGCTGCATATATTCATAATATATTCTTTATTTATTATAATGCAGATATATGTGCTTATTACAAAAGCATAGCTTTCTTCTGATTTGTTGCCAATGCATGTGGAATCGGAAGGTGATGTCCAAAACATTAACTGCCAGTTCAGTTTTAGCTGTTAGAATCCTGATACAGCAACACAGTATGTGATGGAGATGGACATTGCTACTAAAGTGGGTTGAGTGAAGCTGTAAGAAAGCTATTAAGTTATGTTTCATTCATCTTCCTCCCTTGTGACAAAGCCTTTAAGCAGGCAATCAAGAATGTGCATTACAGTCAATGATTACAAGTATTACTTCCTTTCAGTTTAAATAGTGATTTGGCAATTGTTTTTAAAATGTTTGATTTTATTTGCATCCTCTTTATGCTAAAATATTTCTCTAATTGAAATTTCCAGTTTTGTTGTAGCATGAAGTGTTTGATACTTCCCTTGTAAATGAAATGGGTTTTCAACAATTTTCTAGGCTCGCCATGAAATATCTTTTAAAGTAATGTAGGTTCTTCAATTTTACTAACTGTTGCATTTACTTTGTGATATTATACCGTTTTATATTTCACTTCTATTTGGTTTGGGCTTTCATTTCCCTTATTCTCTTTGTTCCTTATTCTATAAACTGATTTATTAGATATGGTAAGGCAGTTAACACTTTCAACACAAAGTTCATATCTGTTACATTCTTGCCAATTTGGCTATGTGAAAGAAGCCTGTAATAATAATTCAAATGTATCAACACTCATAAAGCAATCATGCCAATGATTAGTGTAACAAATTTAGTCTTTATAACTAAACAGTTTCTTCTAATGAAGATTATTACATATTTTCATGGGGGGGGGGGGGGGGGGGAGAAAGACCCAGGAATGCTACAATTTTCAATCTGCCAGGAAAAAGCGTGTACCAAGAGATCAGTGTGGAAAGTGTTAAAGATATTCTTACCAGGTACATTACAAGAAGGCTATGAATTCTTTTCTAATTAAAATGATCAGAATAAATGTATGCATTACAGTAAAACTTCATTAACCCGAATGTCTGAATAACCCAGACCAGTTTTGAAAAAAAAAAAGAAAAAAAAATATATATTGTTTAGCACAGTAAATGAAGACTTGTTTTAGAGATGATACATTGCTATTCTCGGTGGATACATTAGTCATATTCTCTTGCTAGTGGGCAACAACATTGTGCTTACCCCACCTGCTTGGGACCATGTTGGAGGAGAAACTTTGATAAAGTCATGGAAAAAGCTGTGGTTAGAAAACAAGATTGAAGAAAAACATAAAATAAGCATGGAAGAAGACTTTATAGAAATTTTTAAAAATATGGATGGCTATTCTGATGTTGATGAAATAGAAATTGACAATAACGGAGGCTATAAACCAATTACAGAGGAGGGCATTATTGTATCGTACAGTGTTACTGAAAATGAAGAGTATTCAGATTCAGACAGTGTTGATGAACCAGCAGTGGTTATGAGCCATGCACAAGCAGTAGCAAACAGAGAAACTTATGCTTTATTTTAAGAGTCAAGCCGAAACATTGCCAAAAGAACTTGTAATGTTAAGGCAGATATGAGATTGTGCTGCATGTAAGCAATACAGTAAACTGAGACAGTTGATGCTCACTGCCTTTTTAGTATCGATAATGTGTAGCTATATTGTGTACAGAGAAAATACAGAGAATATTGCAGTATATATGGTGTATGTGTTTTTAGGTGAAAGTGTGCTGATAGTAATTTATAAACTCCATTGAAAATATTTCAGTAATATTGTGCATGTTTGTTAATGTTTTTCTGTAATTCTCTAGATAACCTGGATCTTCATCAACCAGGATTGGCCCTAGTCCCAGTTTATCCGGGTAAACGAGGTTCTACTGTACTTTTCTTTCTTTAAACGTACATCTATAGGAGTAGCCTTAATTTAAAAATACAGATTATACATAAATCTAAGGCACTAGGTACTTTATTTTGGTTATTTTTCAACATGATTGTATATACATATGTAACATATTTACAAGCATTCTGAAACTTTTTGTAAACTTGATGCAGTCATACTTGCACTTAACACACATGTTTTTATAAGAACAAATTTACTTGGGTCATTACAATCTGTAAATGTTCTTTTTCATTGTATTATTACACAAGACTTGCTGTTACAACATTGTTAGTTTTGGTATCTTCACTCCTTTCAACATATCTGCTCTGTAATGTTTGGTTTTGCTCACACACTTTTGACACTTTGTTCTGATTGAATAATGTTTGTGGAGGGAGAAGTCCTTCACATTCCAGCTGGCCTGAAAAATTAATTTTTTTATTATGAATATTGTAATAAGGAAACAACTACCATTAAATTCAATGCTTTTTGAAACTTGAATATTTAGTTAGTTTAGATTTACTATGAACTTCATTGTAAGAACTTGCATTACCCACCAGTCATTCTTAGCTGTTAAGAGATGGAGAAAATCCTACCTGATAGAGAAGGAGAAGGTCCCTTGGAGCTGCCGTATAGTTTTGTACTGTAGCCTGAATCATTATGTAAATCAGATGATTCCATTGTTGGACTATACACAGCACCACAAGGATGATATGAAATATCTGACACTAAACGAGTTCTATCAGGTCTCCAATGGCAGGCAGCCATCACGTTCTCATAATCTGGGTTTTTTACTTCAGGTTCATTCTCATCATTCTCTCCTTCACTTGATTCTGAACTTTGATTATCACCATCATTGTGGTAGTGGTAACGTTCTACACCTCTGTAATGGCCCTTGTTCAGCTTCTCATCTTTTCTGCAATTATGTACTGGTACTTCTTTCAGGTCATTAGCTTTTGTGTTTAGTGACCTTTGACCTTCATGGCAGTCACCTCTATTTTGCTTATTTTGTGATGCAGACCAACTTGAGGCTGCTTGGTTTGCATGAACACTTTGATATCTCTGCACCATTTCATGGACTGATCTACAGAGAGGCTGTTCTTTCCAATTACATGTCCCATTATCAATTTGTGTTTCATTCTGCTTATCTTCTACAGTTTCTTGAACTCTTTTTTGTGTCTTTAGCTTCCAAGTCTGTAGTGATTGGTCATTTGTTTCTCCAACACTCACACCTGCTTCATGAGTGCCTCTACCATGCTCAGACCAAGCTGGATAATCCTTGTCCAAAAGGACATTATTTAAGCTTCTATGGTGGTCTGTTTGTGTCTTACCAAACACAATATCATGCTTTCTTTGGTGTAATGCTGAAGGTAACTCATTTACAGATCTATACTGTGAGTGATCTTGCCAAGCACTTGCTTTCTGATCTAAAAGAGTATCAAAGCTTCTGTTATGCTTGTCTGGACAACTGGGATGCTCATGATTGTTTGTACTGTTTGGATCTGTACAGAATGGTAGCTCATGAGCAGATCTACGGTGTGGTTGACCTCTCCAATTGGTTGAATTTTTCTCTGCCTTTGGATTTTCCAATCTTTTATCACAATCCTGCTTGGCTTTGGGAATCTCCTGGTCTTTCTGTTTTACTCTTTTTGTTAGTTCTTGGATATAAGGTTGGTGCATCTGTCCCTTTGGTATTGGTTCCTCATGACTTGATCTTTCATAATACTTTTGTTGCTTTTGTTCCCTTGATCTGGGTACATTGGCGGAATTTTGATAATGTTGCCTTCCCCAGGTAGCATTACCATTATCATCTGCTAACATTTCCAAACTTCTGTGGTCCTGAGCATTGCGTAAACCTTTATTTCCACCAACTGTATAACCAGATGCTCCAGGACCCTGGTGTAGATCCTTCCATTCTACATGTGAATCCAAAAGTTGTTCCAAGCTTCGAGCCCTAGGAACTGGAAAAGGTTCCAAAATATCAGGAGGTTCAGTTGTACGGACCCTTTCAGAACTGCGACCTGCAGCTCCTCTTGAAAGCCACTGAGCTAGATGCAAATGTCTCTGATCACAACGAGCACGTTCAGCCACCACACACTGTGTTAGCTCTGATATCTGTCCTTGTGTACGATGTTCAAGGTTTGTTACTTTCTGATCCAACCTCTGATGAGCCTGATCGATGTGTTCTTTGAGCTCTTGCTTATCTCGGTCTAATCTTGCCTCCATATGACGAAAGAAAGGAGCACAGTAGCACGTGTAGCCTACTCCAACAGGGCCCTAAAACATAAATATAGTGGATTTTAATGATTTAACACTTAAAAATCATCAGTTATTTTCATTAAAATATCATTATTGTGTATCAAAACTATTTTTTCTCTATGTATTTTGATACCAAAATTAAAGGATTGAAATAAGTAGTCATGATGGATTTCAAAGGAATGTATATTTGTGTGGAACGCGTGCCGGTGCAGTTGAGTCGAATAGCAATGAGGTTGAATAGTTCTCTTAACAAAAGAAATGTAAGAAAGAGTGTCCTTAGCAGAGTTCTAAAGGATAGCACTTGACTCCGTTTGAATAGGTATTCTTCGGACCCTTAATAATGGCATGGCCGAGTATTATAATAATCACAATGGACAAAGATAGTCACAAAGGGAATCTTTGTGTGAAAAGAAGGCTACCAGAAGTGAAAGTCACACACACACACACACGCGGGCAGCTGTGAGGACAGTCAGTCTTCGGTGTGAGGCCAATTACGCAGTCCTCTTCTCCTCTCTTGGTCAAAAGAGACCAGAAGTGATGAGAGAAGATATTTATCGGTTCATATGTACGTGAAGAACGAATTAAGTTTATCGAGTAAAAGCATTCCACCTTCAGTCTCTCTGAACAGTGATATATTGGTAACCCTTGGTTTAATGTAATGATAAAAAGAAGCAGTCATTAAACCAGTTTGAAACGGGCATTCCAGTGTCATTAAAACCATCCTTCTCATACATATCCACGCATACCCTGGGAGAAACCTCATTGCTTTACCCTGAGCTAAACACTATTTGCTTGAAACTGTAGCGGAAAGTGGAACTGTGCGGCACCCATTAAAAATTTGAATCAAACTGTCGCCCCAACGTGGAACTCTTTGCGCGCCAACTTATATTTGCTTCAATTTTATATTATTTATTTACAATTAGAACATGTGACCAGTTTAGTCAATCATATGCATAGAAGACAAATTTTTCCTCAATATTCATAAAGAACTTCATGTACTATCACAGTAAACATGTAACAATATTGAACAAGTGAAATTCTTGTATATCAACCACAGATTTTACATGAATTAAGCAAAATAGCAAAACTTTTTTTTTTAATTTAAAAACTTTGTAACTGTTGGGAACAGCACAGCTGAGAAGATTAAATTGCTAAGAATAATTTTGTAGTAGTGTATTTATGTATGAGTTAATTTTATACGGCATTCATTCACAGATATCAGAGGTATTAACATTCCAAAAACATATTGTAAGAATTTTGTCAATTTTCAAAATGCACAGTCTAATGCAAACCACTCTTTTAGCACCAAACATTTCTACAATAGGTAGTTAAATATTTATGATCTCCTAGTACATGTTAAAAAAAACTGACACTCAACATAAAATAAATACACATCCAATACTAGAAATATAAATAAATTTGACTTGCCTTTCTACAGATGAAAAGAAAAGATGCATTATTTCAAAGTAATTGGGATAAGATTTCAATACAATTTCTGATACAGTACATCATTTAAGTATCAGGGATTCTAAAATAAGTTCATTAGCACTAGAAAATACTCTATCTATCTTGTAAAAATATGAAGAACTAAATATGAATTAGAGAAGCTGTACTTCCATAAAGTCCCTGGCAATGGCAGTGATTCCAGTATTCGAGCCGTCCAGCCATCACATGTGCAAACCTGTATGCACAAAAGTCAGTATGTTGTTTGTTACAGACGAGTAAAGTACTGTACGGGAACAAGCTCTATGTGGTTGCAGGAAGTTGGTTAAGGGAGATAAGCTGGTAACGTGAGGCAATGCTTTCATAAACAGAAATTATCACGTGAGATTGTTATTGTTTCTTACATGAGCGAAGCAGATGATTTGGATGACATCACAGAGCTTCCCTAATCACCTTAGAGTAGAGCACCAACATCACACCTCATACCACTCCCACTGAGCTGGATGGGACATGATTCTAAGCTTAGCTACTTTAAATGCAGAGACCTTTTGGAAGCACGGTTACTTTAAATATAAACCGAATTATATTATAGCATACAAACCTGCACAGAACAGATTATGATAAGTATACTGGACAAAGTATATTGCAGTAACCAAAATTATAGATATACCAAGTGAGTCTTCTGCCCCTATTTATTGTGATCTATGCAACCCGCAGTTTATAGTCTAATGTGAAAACATTGAGCCTTTTAGCTTAAAAGACATTATTGCAGCTCTGCCTTCTATTCAGTACTCTATTCACCCAGCATTAATACTACAGCCCTGAATGAGGACCAAGAAGTAGCAAAAAGTTTAAACAAACAGTTTTTCATGCATATAATACTAACAAGGTGATAAACAAATGTTTTCTTAAAGGACACTAGATAGTACATGGCAGCTGGTGGAGTGGGTTAGCTTACTGGAATGTGGTGATACGAAGGCTAGGTTTGAAATGATGTCGGATAGTTTCATTTTTTCCCCCTTTCTCCCAATCTTTATTGCCTGTATTTTAGTTATTAATTTGTTTATAATTGCTATTGGTTCACTTGTCAGCCAAAGACAAAAGAATTACAATCCGATAGTTAGAGACCTATAGGGATTTGCCCGCCATATAAGTTGGGCTGAGCTCATCCTAACGTCAGGTAGTTGAGGCCCTTGACTTTTAAAGGGTAACCATGGGGTATCTTTATCTTTTATTAGAGATCATGTTTAACTTTGGGACCCTTATAATCTGTATGGTATATGTGCTGTAAGCCATGTTCCGTAGTTGGCTTTCAGTTTTAGCAGAATGTCGACGACATTAAATCTAACAGTTCTTGTTTCATGCTTATATCTTATATTTCACATTGCATTTGTGAAATTTTTAAAACTTGGTTAAATGGGTCAAGCACAATTCCCACCATAATAAAATATCTACTATGAACTACACGTTTATAACTATCTGCCAGCAGAAAACATGGCTATTATTGTATTTTGTAAACACCTATAATGTTATAAAAATGTTATTTGTATTATAATATTGAATTATAGGCCCCAAGAGATAAAACAAAGGGCAATAAAATTTTTGAGCTAATCATGAAGGATTTGAACCCAGGTCAAATGTAACCTGTATGATACCACTTAGCCAACGCTACGTTGCTAGGGAAATTTCTATATGAATTAAATAACTGCGGACCTAAGACCTACCTCAAATTTTTATATGCTTTCTACAGCATTATGAGCTCATTTTGGTAGTTTTAACACAAATAAAAAAAAAAAATAAAAAACTGCAATTTCCATTACAATTAGTGTATGAGTAAAAAACTGCCATAATTTGTGACAGAAGCGAAAGCTATTTTCCTAATTCTTAGCATTTTTTGACATGACTGTACAATGAAAATACGTGTTGGCTGAAGATTTAAATCCAATTGGTCCCGCTGTCTAGATCTGCCATTTTGTGTTCCAATGTTATTGTCAACTGATGCATGTGATTAGGTTGTTCCTTCAGGGGCGTGTTTAAATGTGTGTGTGAATGTATGCTAATGAATAAAAGTTTGTAAACTCTCTAAAATTATTACTGCAGCTTTCTTATCTGGGTATGATGTTTTTGGAATCGACATACATAGTGATTGCTTTTGTCTCATACAACACTTATGCACTGAGTTATCTACCCATCCTCTGTGAACTGTTCTACAAATCATCCATTAGATGACATTCAAGAAAGGCATAAGTCACATATGTTGCTTAGCAAGTTGCATAAATTCAAAAATAAATAGGGACAGGTGACTCACCTGATATATTGTATAAAGAAGGCTAAATTTTGTGAAATGTCTGATGAGGTCTATTGCATGGTAGTAATTTCTCAAGGACCACATGAGCTGCTACTTTTTTCTGTGTTTGTTATTGTTACTATCTTTGTCAGTTCAGTTATAAAGAGATCTAAACTACTTTTGGCATTCCCCACAATAATACTGAATCAATTATCTAGAAAAGTGCATAAGTCTTCCATAACCTGATAACATAAGATTAATTCCATGTGACAAGGAAATATAACAAGTAAAACTCATATGCACAAATCTGTTGCACAATTACCTTACATATATTGCCGGCTAGATCTAGATAATACTGCTCCCCTTTTTTCAATGGCTCATGAGGCAAAGAATCCAATTTTGGTTGTGGAAATGCCTTAGGATCTGGATAATAATGGCAGCCATAAGGTGACCACTGCTTTCCTGTTGGCCTTTCAAAATGTACCTTATGTGCATTCTTATGCTGTAACAAAAACCAGTAATACATACAATTTAAAATTAGTTAAAATAATTCAAGTTAACAGAGAGGATTTCCATTCTTTTTAAACTAGTTTAATCGAAACTGAAAGCAAATTATTTTACAAACTCAACCACTGATATTGTTACATAATATCAGCTTTGTTCACTCTCTTTTCACATCAATGATAGATATAGCATTGGTCGGCTTTGATTACATAGATTTAACAGTTGTTTTGTGTCCTGGTCCTATCCTCTTCAACTCTAGAAGTCTCCTGCCAACTAGTTCAATGATATGTTCATTTCCTTCCTGTATACATCCTTTTGATTATTTAATGTACTTTATATGGCTATTTGTAAATACTTTGGTAAACAACAAATCTAATCTAATCTTAATATTGCTGTCCTAACACTTCTTATTGGTATGAGTGGCTCAGATAGTTAGGTGCTGGCTTACTGATAATAGTGTCATGGGTTCAAACCTGGCCCAGACCAATGGTTTTTAAGTGTGCCTAAAAGCGTCAGCTCCATGTCAATATTACCCGGGACAAATAGCTTGAGCTTTGTTTATATGTGACAGTAGTAGGAACTACATGTGTAGTGATAGCTGGTTATAGGCTGTGTATTAAGCTGTTATTCTAGTTGTTAATTATGGTGTGACATTAATACTGCAGTACAGTTTAGTGTTGTATCACTAAGTGATACTACCACAGAACAATAGAACCACCTGCAAATGAAAGAGGAAGGTTCAAACATTACCACTACATCTGTCTCGGACATCCAAAGTCAACACAAAAAATAGGAGGTGTTAGTTTTGGAATGACCCTCGTATTACTCTCTGCACAATAGAGTGAGGTCTGTCAACAAGTTGAGATATTTCTCATAGCGACTTGCATTGATTATGTAGTTTAATAATCAATTTTCTTATTTCTTAGCTGGTTTCTCTGTGCTTGCTCCCCATTTTGACATTCCTGTGTCTCTGTTTGCAGTGGACTGACATATGACCCCACTGTTTCTTATCACTGCTATCCACAGGTAATCTGCCAGGTGAATGTTGGCTTGTTGTGTCTTTGAACTCATGTTCTCGAACCACTATCATAGGTGTACAATCACTTTTTGTGCTTATTTTAGACTTCTTTTAATGCATTTTATTTATCTTTTATGATTATACACACTGCATTGCAGTTCTGTTTGTGTACTTGTGCAAAGAAGTGTTTCATATTGATGAATTGTATGTTACATATTTCCTGAAACCCATGCTTCTTTTTTAACACAAATTCTAATGCAAAACAATATAGGTCTTTTACACCCACTGTATATACATGAACCATGAAAATCAACACAATCACTATTTAAGCCTAAAATTCTTAATTTAATAATTGTTAATTTTTATTAGAAATAAGATTACACATTATTCATTGTGTTATTAAAGTTTGTCTCTTAAAAGTTGTGTTGGGAGCATCATTTACATGGAACACTTCTTTCACAAGTATGATAAAAAACGTTGTATTTTATAACAATAAATAAACAAACAAATAAACAAATAAAATATTTGATAACTAAAATTTCAATCTTCTGTCATGCCTTTCTTCTGACAGCAAAATTAAAATGTCTATGTGAATCTGTTGTGTAACAAATGCATTAGTAAGAGGGCCTGAAGATTTGTTTAGTTTCAATCAAATGCTATTTTGTTAGAAAGTTATAGAATACCAAATAGTGCATATAAATTGGTTAGCAGCTTTGAAAATTTTTTTAGTCTTAATAAAACATTACAGAATAGCTGTGATTGCTTATGCTGTACATTCTAAAACATCCAATAGGTTTTAGATTCATTTCTGTTCAAAGTACAATTTTCTTAACTCTTGAGAAAGTGATAACATTCTCCTGCCTACTATAGCACAAATTATATGAATAGTCTCAGATTTATATAAGCTAGCTAAATGCTAATCTTTCATTAAATAAAGATTAATGACTGGAATATACTTATACACAGACCACATTTCATAAATACTAGTATCATGGTCTGCAATACTCAAGGTAACCTATCTATATATTTTGAATTGAAACTGAGTTTTTCTTTTTCACCAATCATGCCTAGATTGTAGATAAAAAGTTATGTCAATATTTTTATGAGCTGCTGTTTCCCCTATATGAATGGGTTCTAAATGCTTGTATGATTTGTACGCACATACGCATGTACTCACGTTCTCCAGCAAATATTCAAGGCAACTTCAGTTCAGTAAAATAACTTCAAGGGTAATTTGCTGTTGTATAACTTACTTACTATAGCTTCAGCCAAATACTATCCTTAATTTAATTTATAAAAATGGTGAAGATATTCATATTTAATCTAATAGTAATGTTGAGACAGAATGTTTCAAGTTTGATTCAACTCTTAGATTTACACTCTTTTAATACTACAAAAAACTTGTTTATTAATATACCATATCATAAATCCTCCAAGCCTTTGAACAGACTTTAAGTGTTAAATGCAAAATTATGTAATAACCTACAAACACAATATGCACTCAGGCTCCAAAAAGTGTAAATGGTTTGTTATCTCAGTAATAATTCCCATAATGCCTATCAAATGAATCACATTGATATACGAGATGGCCATTTTCATTCTGATAGAAGCCTTCAGGTTAATAGCTCTGAACTTTGATCTATTTCAAACATGCCCACAAATGACTTGTGTTATGTTTCATTTCATTTCATTTTATTTCATCCTTGTGTTAAAAGTACATAGGATAAGTCACATACATAATTTAATTACAAAATTTAATTACAAGGTTTAATTACAAAGTTTATTTACAAATCTGTTTCTCTCAAATTTCACATACCTGTAAAACACATCTACACTCATTTACACATTTTGTTTACATTTAGTGTTGTACTTAAATTCTTCAGTGTTGTAGAAAGCATTTTCTAGTAAATAGTTCTTAATGGTTTTTATTTGTATCTCTCTTTGTTTCAAGTCTTTTATTTCCTTGGGTAAAGCATTATAATGTTCTTTTCCTATGCTTTTTATTGA
The DNA here is from genome assembly GCA_030765055.1 of Mantis religiosa. NCBI lineage: Eukaryota > Metazoa > Arthropoda > Insecta > Mantodea > Mantidae > Mantis > Mantis religiosa. The sequence continues at coordinate 82,237,513 of CM060950.1, read as the reverse complement.
ACGATTATTTAATTACTAAAATTAGGCAAGTGAGTCAACCTTGTATATACTTTTCTCCACTTACAAGTTTTTTATGAAGACTAGTTAATTTAATGTTCCCCTGAGTGCAGTTCTGTTATAATCGTGTTTATTTCTAACATTATAGCTATGCATGTGATTGTTTTTTAGCAATTTTTCCATTGCACTTTCCATTTAGTTGATGAAGTGTACCACCGTTAATGAAAAGTCATCACTGAATGGATATACCTGCATGTATTAATCCACAGAAAAAGTCTGAAGTCTACAAACATTTATCAGCTAATTGAAGATTAATTCTTGTTTGACAGTAATGTCCTAGAAGTTACCAGTTTTTTCAATTGTGGAGCCATTGTCAATTTCAAGATTGACAGGTAAACATATCTACATCCTTCTGAAGGCCCTTTGAATTTCCTATTTAATTTCTCCACAAGGAAAGGTATTTGTGTATATCAGCTTGAATTGACAAGGATTGTAAATCTTTCACAAATATAAGAGCTTCTGAAAGAATGGGACTGATTGCCTTATTACCCAATTGGTTCGATGTTTTAACACCTGTCTTGTAGAGATTGCACAATTAATATTCAATAAAACATTTTAACTTAATACTTATATATAAGGAGAGAGAGAGAGAGATACAACTTTGGAATCGTCATTAAAGATTAACAATAAGATCACAACCACCACCAAGCATGTAAAACTATAATAGAAGCATTGCTCAACTAACCTTCTTCTTTTCTTTTTGTCTACTGCTGCTATCTTTGCTGCTGTTTCCACTCTCATTCTTGCCCCTTTTCTTATCATTGTGATCCTTTTCATATGTGCTCTTCCCAGTCTTATTTTTAGTCCGAGAGATAGCTGGATTGTTTAATATCACCAATATTTCATTCAGATCCTTACGAGTTGCAATGTCCTTAGCAGTCTCATTTTGCTGTTCAAACAAAAGTACACATGCCTAAGTGATACATTATACACTAGACAGAATATCAGATTTTTAATGGTATGAGGAATTTTATTTTTGTTATGCAATTAGGATACACGGAATACTTTTAGGAAGAGTTACATGCTTAATAGCCTTAGTTGCTTATTTTCTAACATCCTTACCTGGAGATCAAATGCTGGCCAGAAATACTGCATTGTAGTACCTTTTGATGGAAGCATTTTTCATCTTCTGTTTGAATTTATAAAGGTAGTCTGATGTGAGGACGGGGAAGGGAGAACATTGAAGATGGTTAGGTGATCTTTATTCTCAAGATCATGGATATTTTTCTCATACTGTTAATTTCAATGGTTTTTTGCTTGTTTTAGTAACTGTGCTACCAGTTTAGCTTCATGGAAAGGTTTCAAAAATGTGTTGCAAGTACCAATTTGTCCATTTGTTTATACATATTACTCCGGAAATGTTCTTTAGTTATGATTTCCAAATTTCTTTTAGGCTTTGTGACATGTATATTTGATCACTAGAGTCAGCATTTTTGTTCCTGAATGTGTAGCTAATCGAGTAGTTTGTTGTGATATAGCAGAGATGCAATCGAGACGGAAGGGTTGTCCTGCAGGTAGAACGTGGTGCTCCAGCTGTGAAAGTTGTGCATTTACAACAGCAAGTTGGAAATAGTTTACATCACTGTGACTTGAGTATACCACTATGCAAGTTATTCAATATACAAAGTTATATTATAGATACATGTGTACAAAACATGCTCTGTTTGCACTCCTGCTTATTCAATTTACATGTAATTTGTGCTTCTAACATATTTTAAAGTAAATTACGTGAGTATTTTACTTAGTGTGTTATATATTTAAACACTTAGTGAACAGACAGTTTGAATTTAATAGCAATTACATTTATATCCATCATGTTCCAATAACAAAATATGCCATCCATAGCTTTGCGAAACATGCATCATCATTGGAGTTTGACCCCACCATCCAGGAGTTACTAACCGATAAGCTTCCAAACCCATTCAGGAACGAAAATGCTCCCTCTACTGATCACAGTTAACTCAAGGGTGCTGATAACTATGCAGTTCAGTCTCCTTAAATACATATCTAAAAACTATAATTAACGTAATGAATATTCTTCTGATTTCTTGTTTGGTACTGTACCTTACTGCGGTTTCCTAAATAGATTTTTGATGCTGTATTTATTATAAGCTATTAAGTAAATGTTGTACCACCTCAAAAGTTTTTCCTGAGCTCTCCATTTCATCTGGGGTAATATGCAAATTTGTAACATATGTTGCTTATTGAGTGATTTTTTATTAAAATTAAAACTTCATTCATGTCAACTATTAAAAACAGGAATATTTTCGGGACCATCCCAGTCCCATACTCAGCTGATTGGTGACTGACCACTATCTCTAATTGGCCAATTACAAGAGGTCTACATTACAGTTGATTGTGAAGATAGTGGTCAATCACAAATCAGCTAAGGATGGGACTGGAATAGTCCCAAAATGCTCCTGTTTTTAATAGTTATGTGAGTCAGAACTTAAGCTTCAATAAAATATGACTCAATATGTCTTAATATGAAATTGGCTTCAATTTTAACAACGCTTTTAGTCCTAATTTCAACATGTTTCTTGTTTCAAATGGCTTTAATGTGGTGTTTTCTCTGATTACTTTCTGTTACGTATTTCAAAACTGCCTTATTATTTATGAACAAAAAAGCAGCCATAATTTATATACACTTGTACAGTCAGAGTTGGTTTTATTTTGTACCCTATTATACTTGACCCTATGTTGTCTATAATGTGGTAAACACTTATACATTTTTCATCCATCCTTAACCTAACTGTCAAGCCTATTAGTATTGTCCACTTTCCTTAGCCATTTTTGCCTCCCTTCCCCATGTATCTACCAAAGTATATTTTGTTTTCTTCTGATCTTAAATTAAAGATTCTTTTCTCTTTTATTTACTCCATTAAATTTTTCCTCCTTTGGAGAAGGAACTGCTCCTTCCAACATTTGGTTTGTTAATATTCTAACATACAATCCAGGTAATTTAAGATATTTTACACTTTCGACATTTCCCCTTGTTATATCACTCTTTAACCCACTTGAACATATTACTCCCATTCTAAACCATGACAGTCCTTCCCTTCTTGCCTTATCACAAATGACGTACATTTTTCTGTTCCCCATTATTTTTAAGTGATCTGTATAAACTCGAGATTTTTTGACATAGAGTATAACCCACACTTCCTGTTTTTCAGTAATTTCAATTCTTAATTTTTATCTTCTTCCGGAAACCTTCCCCATTTTTTCCCCTCACTGATGTTAATTCTGTACTAACTTGCAAAATATTTTAGATTTTAGATAGATAAGTTTCTTTCTGCTTATTTTTTTCTTATGTGATTAAACACAGTTTAATGATGTTACGTTCCTCTTTCAATAAATCATACTCATTCTTCATTCTACCCAGAATTCCTAATTTCAATAAAGTAATCTCATTAAGTGAAGATCTGCATAAGACTAGCATTATTCTAAAAAAGAATGTATTTGTAAGATTTGAAGCTTTTGCATCGAGAGTTATTGATTAAGGCTTCAGGGGTGATCAGCTGCATCAAATTTATAAAAGCTGAGCTTTCGGCCATTGTGCACTCCATGGCCTTCTTCAGGAACTGCGTGAGCCCAATCCTGTAGCCTTGTTCCTAGCATATCCATGGAGACTTTTCTCATTATTGAAAACAGGAACCATTTTACCATTTTCAACAATTTAGCATATAGGCTAATTAGTATTCCATTGAATAAGGCTGAGTACACTAAATATAAGGCAATAGTGACATACAAATAAAGGAAGTAATCAAAGAAATCACCACAGTAAAATAATAAAACATAACGTGACCTATGGCATAATAGCCCAAAATGAGCCTTAGCCTGCCAACCTGACTGCCGGCCTCAAGACCACATACACAAAGCAGACGTTGGTGATCATCCAATAGATATGGGAAGGAGATATGGTCAACATCTTGGCACCCCCAGCCGGAAAGTTGGACTACTAGACCAGGGACGCTACCTAGTATAGCTTCTCAATTACCTCACGATGCTGAGGACGAACCAGTCCTATACCTGGGACTTAAAATCTGCAACACCAAGGGTGGGATCGCTCCTAGATGAAAGCACATCTCTAGCCCACTATGCCATGGTGCAGGACCATTAAAACCATTAAGATTGTAAAATGCAGGAAACTTACTCTTTATGCCAGACTAGATTGAAAATTCAAAAGAATTACATTTTTCAGCTCTAAAGCATTAACTTGGCTTACCGTAACAAACACAGCATTAAAAATCTACTCAGGAAACCTTTATTACATACATCAGGCAACAAGAATAGTAATTCACAAAATCCACTGTGCATTCTGTGACCAGACAAACTTTGGAAAGTCTAAGAAATGCTGAAACCAGGAGTTGAGACCATTTTAGCAATGTTATGATAAATAAATGCATAAATCAGGATTTATAGCTCAGTTTTTCAATCATCATTATAAAACTGAATTTGAGGTACAGTTACTAAAAGAAGCAAAGAGATCATTGAAATGAACAGTATGAAAAAAAAATCTATGTTTTGAAAAATAAGATCTCCTAATAAATTATAATATGTACTTACTAGACCATCTTTACAGATTCAACTCAGAGATACCAAATGACACCGAAAAAGATATCACTGTGATGCAGCAGTTCCAACTAGCAATTGGCTTCCAGTTTGGGATTGACTAAAATTCTCCCAAAATTAGTTCAAGTAAATCTTAAACTAAACAAAGATCATAAACATCCAACACACTCCTACAGTTATTAATTAGTTTATTAGAACACTTCAATGACTTTAATTTATTGTGTTTAATTAATTACAAAAAGTGCTATAATGTTAAACAAAAATAACACTAGTAAAAGTATCTTTATCATACATTTTACTTATTTTAAAATACATGAAGGCAAATAGTTCAGATAAAACTGCATTAAGAGTTATGATTTATCAATAATATTTACCTTATTTTTTAGGCTTTTATCACATCCCGCTTCCAGAAGTATTCTTGTTAGCTTTCTTCTTCCCATCGCTGCAGCTATATGAAGTGCTGTATCACCATTCTGTAAAAATATTAACATTATTACAAAGTACTGATTGATTATCAGCTAAGATAATCTGATGGGTAAAACAGAAGTTCTGGAAAGGTAATTTAAACTTCCAACTCGCACAGACAAAATCTGTAAATAACAATTTGGATTAAAACAAAATATTACCCCTCCAAATAGGAAATTGTCTTTGCACCTGAGAGTTCAATTGCTTAAGTTATTGTGACACTGTGTAAGATATTTGTAATAATTCTGCAGATATCGCTGAACCAGCTCTATATTTATAAAATTAGAGCTCTTTATGAAACATAAATGAATAAAAGTACATCTTTTTGCACTTAAAACCACTTATATGTAAACCTCTATAAACAATCAGGGGGGCAAACACTTTGACAGAAATGATATGTACGTCATGTATGTGCTGAGAATTGTAATTTCTTAGGCTTATTATATTACCAATGTGTTGGCAAATGCAAATCACTAGACTAAGTAACCCTTTAGAACAGTTGGTAACACATTCTGTAATTTATAAGACTTCTTTTGCTTTGTTTAGTGAGAAAATATATGTGCTTTGTCGTAAACAAAAATTAAAGAATCTTCCTTAAATGTGGTTTTAATCTATCCGTAAGATTTGGAGGACAAGATGGATAATTTAAAGAAAGAAAGATCGAACATGATTCAACTCATTGAACAGCGCCAGGAGAGGGAGGCGGTCACCTGAAGAACCAGTAGAACATCAGCTGAGGATGGGGACGCGGTGTCCTTGAAACATGTCCTATTTTTCAAAAGTTAGTGGAGCTTAAGTGTTTTTACAGTTCGAGAATTGGTTTAAAAAGTGTTTTTGATGAGAAGATTGTTTATGCAAGCAGTGAATGCATTTGAAGAGAAATTAAGGGACAGGAAATCCACAACACATGATCTTGCCGCAAGCTTTAAAATACTGGAAGATAAAGTTGAATGACTTTTTAGAAGTGATGAGCTATTGCAAGAGGAATATTGTACAATAGAGAGAAGTGAAGAAGAAGAAGAAACACAAGATTTGGATGAGACCGAAAGTTACTGCGAACGATGGCTGATTCTAAGGAGCAATTTCGAAGAAATGTTGAAAAGGGATGCAGACATGGTGAGCAGTGAAAATACTAATCTAAATAGTGTGAACGTAGGTGCTAGGAGAAGTCTACAATTGCCCAAGTTAGAACTTAAAAAATTTGATGGCAATGGCAATGTCAATAACTGGATAGCATTTTGGGCACAGTTTAAATGTATACATGAAGACGAAATAAATAAATAAATAAATAAATAAATAAATAAATAAATAAAATCTGAATATTCTACCCCGGCACCTAGACAACTATACCGGGGCATATATCCAAATTTTCTCTTTATTTTTCCATAAAATCCTTACAAATGTTATAATTATACAAATCTCTCAGAAAACTACTCTACAAAAATAAAATGAAATAAAATAACAGAAATAAACACAAAAAAAAGCAAAAAACAAAAGAAAACAACTATAAAAATTACAAAATCCTTATTTCCTAAATCTATATCTAAAACTACTAATTCTGTAGTCCACCATGGCCTCTGCCATCACTCTCTCCCTCCGCCGCCCATGCAGTCAACTCCATTGTTAGATTATTCGATAATTCTTCCCGTCTTATCCTATTTTGTATTCTAGAACTCCTTCTTGGATCTTGTACTATTCTTCGCCTATTATCAACTCTTTCTCCTTTGAATATTTTTACCTCCCATGCTTTCTTACTTACAAAGTTAGTCAAAACTTGTAATTTATTTACCAATTGTTGATCTCGAATTATGTCATATACGATATATCCTGCTAGCGCATGCCTCTCTTCTTGTTGGTGAATTGCATATCTTCCACATTCAAATACTACATGTTCAGGATTATCTTGTTTGTTACATAATTCACATATATCATTTTCAGTTTTATTGATTTTCTTCCAATAGGTCTTATAAGGTCCGTGTCCTGTTATGTAATGTATAAATCCCTTTGTTGGTTGAATAAAATTCAATTTTAGTCTCTCTTTGACGTTCTGAAAAATTTCAAACACTCTTCTACCTTCTAGACTTTCTGTCCATTCTTTTTGCCATTTATCTTTTAAACTATTTTTAATCACCCAAGATTTGTTTGTTCTGACTCCAGTTATATTATAAACTTTTTCTAAGTTTCCTTTTTTCGCCCAAAATTTTGCGCCCTTTAATCTTATTAATAAATCAATCGGCCAAATGGCCGTTGTTACTAGCAATGCCATAGTTGGTGTTGTTTTTACAGCTCCTGTCAGACGTAATAATACTTTTCTTTGCGTTCTTCTCAACAATCTTCTTATTTGCACATCATCCATCCTTTCTGCCCAAACTGCTGCCGCATACGTCATAATTGAAGCAAAAATGGTGTTATGATATATCTGTATGTTACGCAATGGAAGTACAAAATTTAAATTGGTTATTCTTGCTAGCTTTAGCATTATTTTCTCTGTTTTCTGCCTAATATACTCCGTGTGTTTTCTGAAATGAAATTTTTCATCTATCATGATACCCAAATATCTCATCTCTTTTTCCCGTTTAATGTTCTGATTATTTATCTTCACTGTAGGACCCCGCTTTAAATTTCCCTTAAAAAGCACATAATTTGACTTGTTTGGTGCAATTTTTAGTTTTGTTCTGAAACACCAATTTGATAATGTATTTGTAACTTCTCTTGCTTTATTTTCTAGCTCTAGTCTGTTCTGTCCATCCATCATTATGACTATGTCATCAGCATACGCTATTACATCCAAAACCTTATGATCTCTTTCCAGTAGTTCTAATAAATCTTCTGATAAAATATCCCAAAAAAGGGGCCCCAAGATAGAACCCTGAGGGCAACCCTTGGTTATCTTCTTCCTAGTTTCAAAATTTGATCCACCAATGAATACTTCTCTATTGGAACAATAATCCTTTAATAAATTATAAATAGTACTTGAATATTTCTTGTCTTTTAAAATGCCGAAAAAATACAGCCACCATAAATTATCAAAAGCGCCCGATATGTCCACAAATAATCCAATTACATAATTCTTTTGGCTTTTTGACACTGTTTCTTGAATTTTTAATATTGCATCCTCAGTTGAATATCCCTTTCTGAAACCAAATTGTTTATTATTCATACCCAGCATCAACCTATTTTCCATTATTCTTTTATATATTAACTGTTCAAAGATCTTGCCAATAGCATTTAATAAACATACTGGTCTGAAAGATTTTGGTTGCGTTCTGTCCTTATCTGCTCCTTTGCACAAAATTACAACCTTTGCCTCCTTCCACAAGTTTGGAAATCTCCCTCTTGCCAAACAATCATTAAACAAGAAACACAAAAACAAGACAATTTCTTCTCGTAGATTATACAAGACTTCATTTATAATACCATCTGGACCAGGTGCCTTCTTCTTTTTTAACTTCTGCAGAATTAATTTTATTTCTGTAATATCAAAGGGATAAACAGGATTTCCTGTATACTGCAACATCATCTGGTTTCTTTTTTCAACATGAATATCATCATCTTCTTCCTCTTTATCATCTGGCAATAACGTATGTAATAACAATTCCACCGATTCTTTCCCACTTTCTGTCATCTCTCCATTACCCTTATCTAATGTGGTTAAGATTTCTGGCTTCTTAATTTTATCCATAATAATTTTATACGGTTGTCCCCAGACATCTTGTTTTAAATTATTTTCAACGAACTGTTCCCAATGTTGTTTTCTGGTGTCTTCTAATAATTGTTTATACTTTTGTTTGGCCTCCCTATAATTCTTTAAGTTCTCTTCTCTTTCCGTATGTATGTTTGATTTTTGATATATTCTTCTTAATTTCATTGCTAACGATCTCAGCTTCTGCAATCTATCTGTCCATTTTATTTTATCATTATTATTAGAAATTGTTATCTTTGGAACGGATTTTGATACTGCTACTTTTATTGCTTGTGTTAAATTTATTGCATCCAAATCCACTGATATTCCTGTATACTGTAAATTTAAATCCTTAAATACTTGCTTCATCTTATCCCAATTTGCTCTTTTATAATTATAACGTAATTCTATTTCATGTTCTTCTTGAATTACTTTCCCATTCAATATATAATCAAAATAAATCAAATTATGATCACTTGTGGTCTGACCCTGTGTGACCCACCAATTTCTAATCTTCTTCTCCGCTGTTGCTGACGCTAAAGTAATATCTATATTTTCTTCAGCACCTGCTCTATTTTGAAAAGTTGGTGGATTACCATCTTTATTTATTACATATAAATTTAATTCCGAGATATGTTCTTCCAGTTTCTCCCCTCTTTCATCTGGTCTTTTACTGAACCACCAAGTTGATTTTGCATTACAATCACATACATGCATGATACAATCACATGAAGACGAAAGTATAGAACCTGAAGATAAGTTTCAGTATTAGTGCCAAGCAACCACAGAGGGTTCTTCTGTGAGAGAGTTGGTCAATAGCTACCCGCCGTCAGCAGAAAACTATCCCAAAGCCATTGATCAGCTGAGAATGAGATTTGCACGTGGCGAGCTTTTAATTGACATTTACATGAGAGAGCTATTACAATTAGTACGCCAAAAGGTTTCGACGTCTGAAGTAAACCTACATAGCCTTTATGATAAGCTTGAAACTCAGCTGAGAGCACTGGAAGCGTTAGGGGTAACAGCTAACAAATATGTAGCTATGTTCTATCCATCAGTTGAGTCTGTGTTACCAGATGAAAATTTAAAGGCATGGGAAAGATTACAACCTCAAGAAAAAAGGAGACCATTCTGACAATCTGGAAGCATTGTTGACATTTTGACACAAGGAAGTCAAGCAAGAAAAACGACTACTTATAGTGCATGCTAGCTTTCTTACGGTGAGTCTCGCAATACTGTGAATCAAAATAAAATACCCACAGCAGCAGTTTTGCATGCAACAGGAAAGGTGCTTGTTTTGTCTTAAGATGGGGCATAGGTCAAAAAACTGCAGAACTGTGGTGAAATGTTTATTATGCTACAAGAAGCATCATATCATAATGTGTCCTAGGTTAGCCCAGTACAAAGAACATAAAGCGGAAGCAAATATGGTGGAGAAAACTCAAACATTGCTGTCAAATCAGCAACACCAGACACAACTGCAGACCTTAATCATGAAAATCAATGGTGATAAATCAAAGTGTTTAGCTAGGGTTCTTTTAGACTCAGATTCCCAAAGATCCTATATTAGCAAGGACAGCATACATAAATGGAGCATTCATCCAAGCTCTAAGGAGATTTATAGCTCGCAGAGGGAGAGTTTTGACTATTTGGTCAGATAATGGTACCAAGTTTATTGGTACTAACCAAACACTGCGAGAGCTGGATTGGAAGGAAATTGTGAATAATGCCTCTATCAAGAAAACCTCATGGAAGTTCAATCCACCTACTGCTGCATGGTGGGGCGGATGGTGGGAGAGAATGGTCAGAATGGTAAAGGAACTCTTGTGTCGAAATCTCAGTTAAGCTTGCTAGCAGTATGAAGAATTATACACAGTTTTATGTGATTGTGAAGCCATTATAAACTCTCGACCACTTACCTATGTATTGGAAAATTCAGATGAGCTGATTCCATTAACTCCACAGTTTTCCGTAAGGAAATTCCCTGTGGGGAACTCCAGACCTGGATGCTATTGATAGCTCAGCTCTGCAATACTGATGGAGATATTTCCAGAAATTGAGGGACGATTTAAGAAATAGATTCAAAGGGGAATACCTAACTCTACTGATACACAGAGGCCAACGGAAAGAACATGCTGTCAGCATAGGGGATGTTGTGTTGATTGGAGATGACTCTACAAAACGTATCAACTGGCCCCTAGGAATTATTTTGGACCTATACCCAGAGATGGATGGAGTATCAAGAGTGGCTCAAGTGAAGACATCCAGCAGAGAATGAGTCTGACCCCTTCAAATGTTGTATCTTTTGGAGATTTCCTCCAGAGAAACAAAGGAATTGAGTAAGTGCGATGCCACACCAACAACAGTACCAGATTTGGTGAATGGCAAGGATGTGAAAACAACCCGACTGGGTAGAAAGGTGAAAGTTCCTGAACGTTTGGACCTATAATGAAAAATTTGTGTTGTGAAAGTTTGGAATTGTAATGCACATTAATTTTAATCATGTATTTAAAGTTGTGTTGCAATTCAAAAGTCAATGTTTTAAATTGCAAGGTGGGAGGATGTTGACAAATGCAAATCACTAGACTAGTAACTCTTTAGAACAGTTGGTAACACATTCTGTAATTTATAGGACTTCTTTTGTTTTGTTGCTTAGTGAGAAAATATATGTGCTTCGTCATAAACAAATTATAAAGGATCTTTCTTAAATGTGGTTTTAATCCATCCTGTATTGTCTTATTTACAGCTATCACCCTTTCAATTCTACTAAAAACAATATTGTTTAAAATAACTTATATAAATCATACTGGATTATAATCCAATTATACTGTTCAAGAAAGCTATTTCCAATTTTATTGGCTGTATTCATCACAGTGCTCATAGATTAATAAAAGGCTTTGTTTTTGCAATTTTTTCTCTTATAGAATATATCTTAGAAACAAAAGACAAAAAGTACAAGTAGAAGACTTATTCTTAGATTCAACTAAAGCATTTGATACAGTTGATCACATTCTTTTAAAAAAGTTAGATGCTTATGGTGTTAAGAGAACTAGCTAATAAATGGTTCACTTCTTATCTTGAAAATACGTACCAAATAGTTGAATTAGAAGGTGCTTGTTCAAATCATGCTGCTATGGAATCTGACTATTCACAGGGATCCATTTTGGGACCAATCCTGTTGACTAAATCAACTTTCTAGCCAACAAATTACGTCATATATGCTGTGCTATTATGGTGCTAGCTAAAATGTGCAACCTAAATGTCTTAAAAACAGTGTATTTTGGCTATGTATATTCAGTATTGAAATACAGAATCCCCTTTTGGTAATCTTCCAACATCTGCATTAAGGTGTTCAAACTACAAAAAAGAGTAATAAGACTAAGTGGACTAATGCACTGCAAGTAAACCACTTATTTAATCTAAAAATTCTACCTTTATCATGTATTTATATCTTAGAAACAGTTTCATTCACACATGAAAATAAAAGCATCTTTAAGCTTAGTAATGAGTACAGTACACAAACAGCAACATCAATGCATCTCCAACAACATAGATTAAAAAAAAATTTGAATTCATCGTAAAAACTATTTGTAGTCAGTTTATTGACACTCGTAACTTACTTTTTTTATATTATTGAAAGACTAGTCTCAAAGGCCATTGCCTCCATTTTCAACCTCTCTCCAACTGGCATCTGTTGTCGTCTGCTCTCCTCTCTCTGGTGGTGAAACTATGAACTTCTTTGTCAAATTATCTACTGGTGGGATTTCGATGTTCATTACGCTGTCCTTATTTTTCCATATGAATATGTACTCCCATGTTGTTAGTTTAATTTTTTGTTTTTAGTTTCATATGGAAAAATAAGGACCACGTAATGAACATCGAAATCCCATCAGTAGATAATCTGTCAAAGAAGTTCATAGTTCCACCACCAGAGAGAGGAGAGCAGACGACAACAGATGCCAGTTGGAGAAAGGTTGAAAATGGAGGCAATAGCCTTTGAAACTAGTCCCTCAATAATATAAAAAAGTAAGTGACAAGTGTCAAGAAACCAACAAGTAGCTTTTACGATTAATTTTGATGTCACTGTTATTTAATTCCTCCAAACACACATAGTTTGAATTAAGTTTATGATAAAGATGTTAACTTACAAAATAAAATCCCTGAGGCAATGAAAGTTCCACAGATCAAAATATTTAACTAAAGTTAAAAACTTGCTGTTAAAATACGTTTTATTCAGTTTATGAATTCATGAATACCTTTTGATTACTCTTTGCACTAAACCGCTTTTTATTTAGAATTAGAATTTTGGAAAATAAGTCATCCATCCTACTTAATTTTTGAAAATACTGCTCTTCGAACTTGTTTGTTTCATGGGTCCTGTTCATCTCCCAGAAGAACACTTCGGCTCAAGAAGAAACTTGATGACAGCCTCCAAGACCAAGATTGTGTTTCACATCACCTATGTATAGTATTCTAATCACCTCAATTGTAAATATAATGTATATGGAAATTTGATCATTTAAAATGTTCAAATACAACTGTATACCTGACGGAGGTTTTTTCCGAGGTTTCCCACAGTCATTAAGGCAAATGCTGGATATCTGTGTTTCGCCTCGGTGTAACTTTGTGTTATTTTCTTAAACATTGTATATTATAAATATGATAATGTTTGTGTTAGCTTTTTTTGATGAAGCCCATATTTTGTATGACTTTTCTTGGTGAATAAATCCGAATCTGAATCTCAAAACACTCTCAGTCAACTCATACAGCTTGGATAGCTGTAGGTAATTTTTTCCAACATTCTCTTCTCAGGTGAGCCAAGTTAATCACTGCTGTGATTCTTGCACTTTTCTTGCATGACAACAGAATAAAATTGGTAACAGGAGATCACCTGGATGTTATTACACATATATATGCACTAAAAATAAGCAGATTTTGGAGCATTGATGTTACTGTAGTGTGCAAGGCAATAATACACCATACTTTTGAGTGCAGGAGAGATACTTAGATGTTGCAAACAGTTTGTTCTGTTTGCATATTCAATGGTCTTCAAATTTTCGATGTGTTTTATTTTAAAACTTACTGAGTTTCACTTACAGGCTAACATTATGTTAAAGGTCTACTTTACAGAATTCATATTAATCTGTTGCTTTCGAAGGTAATTGAAAACTTTCCATGTGACTTCGTATTAGTACAACATGGATATCTTTTCAGTTGCTTCAGTTTAGCAAGTACTGGGACTCAATCTAAGTCTCCTAGATGAAAACAAATTGTCTGAATGGAAGCCATAGCATATGAAGAGCTATACATCTAAACTGGTGTTTGTTTAAATATTAGTGTTAGAAAAATGTTTATGTAGTTATGTGATTTTTATATTACTAAACAGCACATTTGATTTTCCTTTGAATACTGAGATAAGAAATTGGTGTTTGACATAAAGAGACAAATACTACACATGCAGAAAAAAAATTGTCTTGTATATTTCCTTTATGCAAAGCATAAGCAATGTTATAATTGGAGAGGCATTTAGAACTTCAAACAGAACATTTCATACCTGCACCAATATCTACTCTCTGGACTAAAATGACTGAATTCTCCAAAAATACTTATAATTTGTGCTTACTTTGGTGTATATCTCTATTGTATAGGTAATGCTTCACAAATATATAATGCTTTATTGCTTTACCTTATTTTGATCTGAAACCCTGCAGTTTGCACTAATTAGTATGCGAGTAACACCTGCATGTCCATATCTTGCACTTGTATGCAGTGGCGTATCACCATACTGAAAAAAGAAGAAATAAATGTTGTAGAGATACATACTTTTCAGATATATTCTTTAATCTACCCCTACACTCTATACTAATATAATTGCTTTCCAAATTTCATAAGGTTGCAGAAATAAGTTATAGCCCACCTTGGTAACGTAAATGGTAGCATGTATGTCTCACTTTCAAGAGGTTCCAAGTTTGAATTAGTCAGGTTGAGTTACCTGGATAAGGGGTTTTCCCCTATACTGAAAAATGAATGTCAGATAACTAAGCTATATGGGCCCCAGGCTCATTTGAGCATCATTTTACCCATTCCATTCATCGTCCGATATGACTTAATGTTGGAGAACATAAAATGAATTAACATTGGAGGGCATAAATTAAAAAAAGAATACAAAAATATGTTATACTTTGTTCACATCTTTTGAGACACTGGGAGAGGCAGGCTGCTTGTGCTGTACGTCATTTACATGTGTTTATACACTGCAACAGTGTGTGTGTGTGTGTGTGTGTGTGTGTGTGTAATTTACGTCCTCCAACGTTAAGTCATATCAGACGAATGAAATGGGTGAAATGATTCTCAAATGAGTCCGGGGTCCATGGAGCTTAGAGTTACCTTACCAGAATAAGGGAAAACCCCGGAATAAACCTTATCCAGGTAATTCCTTTCTTGGAAGTGTTGAAAACAGTGTTGTTATGATAAATTAACTTTAAAGAGAGTCGATTAATGACACTAAACAACACTTACTTTTAAATTCTTTCCGGAACATGTTTCTGAGGCTTTGCCTCTATCATCAGCCGGCTTTCGACTGGTTCTCATTGGTGTAGTTGACGATATTTTGTCACAGGTCTCCTCTGGTGGCGGTTCAAGGAACTTGCTGAACAAATCTTTCTGGGGGATGTCCAAATTGAATACTTTGTTCCTATTTTTTGAAGATTTGTTCCCATGTGGATAGTTCTTGTTTTCCTGATGTATGTTTTAGTAGTTTTGGATCTGGATTTATGTTGATATTCCCGATGCTTTTAAACTTTTTCCCGGTGTGATTTCGGTGTGAAGACATGTTGCACAGGTTGGCCAGTTTGTATTTAAGTCGTACGGTTTTTTCTCTCATTTTCTTGCTTAGGACTGCCAAATAATTATGTTCAAAGTTTTCCCACATCACGTTTCCCAGCGCTTTCGTTAAAACTGAATAATGTTTGTAAAATTTTAATTCTATATCATCCAAATTTTTGTATTGCTTATTGATTTCGAATTTTAAAACTTTTCTCTCCGCAGCCCTTTGTTGTGGATTTCCGTTGCCTTTTTTTACTATTTTCCGGACAAATCGGGGTGTTACTTTATTTCGTAAACACAGTTTTAGGAACTTTATATTAGCAAAAATGTTTCTTTTCTTCTCCTGCAGTTTTAAAAATAATTTTATGTCTTGTTTATTTCCAAAATGTTCATTGAATCCATCATGGGTTTTAAATTTTAAAGAGGTTACCTCGTCCGCCATATGGTCAGCTGTTTTATTTACTTCGTACGATCAGGTGGTATGATTTTCACTTCTTAAAGACTTGTTAGCCCAATATTGTAATTCCTTTCTTGGAAGTGTTGAAAACAGTGTTGTTATGATAAATTAACTTTAAAGAGAGTCGATTAATGACACTAAACAACACTTACTTTTAAATTTTTTCCGGAACATGTTTCTGAGACTTTCATAGAGCATCAGCCGGCTCTCAACTGGTTCCTGGTTCTCTGGTGGCGGTTCAAGGAACTTGCTGAACAAATCTTTCCGGGGGATGTCGAAATTGAATACTTTGTTCCTATTTTTTGAAATGAAGATTTGTTCCCATGTGGATAGTTCTTGTTTTCCTGATGTATGTTTTAGTAGTTTTGGTTCTGGGTTTATGTTGTGTTTTTTTTTTTTTTTTTTTTTCCCAAAAATGTGTGGCAGCTGCTGATTTTTCTAATTGTTTATGTTTCTAAAGTGTTCCTTTGCTCTTGTTTCTAAATTTCTTTTGGTTTTTCCAATATAAATTTGACTACAGTCATTGCATTCAATTTGATATATCTGTGCAACATGTCTTCACACCGAAATCATACCGGGAAAAGGTTTAAAAACATCGGGAATATCAACGTATGTCGATCAGCAATCGTCACAAACGCTAAATACAATAGTAAAATAAGTTGCGTAAACGAAAAATCGAGCACGCAAATCTTTGAAAACGTCGTAAACCTATCTAAGCAAAATTTCTCCAAAAAAGAATTGGGTATTTTAAATAATGGATTAAAAACACGCGTCAGTTTCTCAAACAAAATTGAAGACTACATTGCAGATATCAACATTTCGACACAAATTCTACCAGTATCCATACAAAATTCAGTAAAAAGCCATTGTGAAAATATTTTGGAGGTAATAAAGAACAGATCCTTTCAGAAGAGAAAACATAATACTATCCATTCTTTGAAACAGAAAAACGTTATTTACACAAAGGCAGACAAAGGTAACAAGATTGTCATACTGGAAAAATCAGATTATATTGAAAAAATGGAAAAAATGCTAACTGACAATGAATATGAAATCATTAACAAAAATCCTCTAAAAACTTGCATACAGTCATTTGAAAAAACAATAGCAAAATCAAGCATAATACCAAACAAATATGCAGTTAAACCGGATAACCCAACCTTACCTAGACTTTATGGCTTACCCAAAATACACAAACCATCCATAACAATGAGACATATAGTTAGCAGTATAAATTCACCAACATACAAACTTGCAAAGTGGCTAACAAACAAATTCAACTCATTTCCAAAATTCGACAGCCTAAGCATCAAAAACACCTATGAACTGATAGAACACATTAAGGATACTGAACTAAAAGAAGAGGACACACTAGTCTCGTTTGATGATAAATCACTGTTTCCCAGCATACCAGTTAATCAACTCCCACCGTTGATAGAAAAATGGCTCAAATCACTTGGAATGGCATCACCTGAAATTTCAGACTACATCGAACTAACCATATTATGCATAGAACAAAATTTCTTCCAGTTTCAAACAAAATATTTCCACCAAACTTCAGGGTTAGTAATGGGCAACCCCCTATCACCCTTCCTGGCCGATCTGTACATGAGTGCATTAGAAATAAGGATCAACAAAGGTTTCCCTTGGATGTTCAAACTCTGGCAACGATATGTAGACGACATCTTTGCAATAGTACCAAAAAAACACATCAGTGATGCACTAAAAATTTTAAATATCCAAGAAAAAAGCATCAAGTTCACTGTAGAAATGGAAAAAGATGAGCACTTACCATTTTTGGATCTAAAAATAATGAGGAATAAAAACAGACTAAACTTTGGCATTCACAGGAAACCAACACAGACAGACAACTACATAAAAGCTAATGGCTACAACCCAAGATCCCACAAACAGGCAATCTTCAATAGTTTAGCACACAGACTGGTAAACATCCCTCTCACAGCAGAAGAATACAAAACAGAGTACAACAAAATAATTGAAATAGCACAAAAAAGTAACTTTCCCAAATCATTAGTGGACAAAAAAGTGAACTTAGCAAAAAAGAAGAAGCTACTAAAGGAAACCACAACCCTCTCAGCTACAAAAACTAATATGATTTTCAAAAAATTCACTTACCATCCATGGGCCTATGATAAATTCAAAAAAGTCTTCAAAAAACAAAACATTCAACTAGCAACAGTCAACCATTTCTCCTTAAAAAAACCTAATTTGCTCAAACATCAAAGATGCCATTCCATCTAACAAAAAATCTGGTATATATCAAATTGAATGCAATGACTGCAGTCAAATTTATATTGGAAAAACCAAAAGAAATTTAGAAACAAGAGCAAAGGAACACTTTAGAAACATAAAATATAAACAATTAGAAAAATCAGCAGTTGCCACACATTTTTGGGAAAAAAACCACAACATAAATCCAGAACCAAAACTACTAAAACATACATCAGAAAAACAAGAACTATCCACATGGGAACAAATCTTCATTTCAAAAAATAGGAACAAAGTATTCAATTTCGACATCCCCCCAGAAAGATTTGTTCAGCAAGTTCCTTGAACCGCCACCAGAGGAGACCTGTGACAAAATATCGTCAACTACACCAATGAGAACCAGTCGAGAGCCGGCTGATGATAGAGGCAAAGCCTCAGAAACATGTTCCGGAAAAAATTTAAAACTAAGTGTTGTTTACTGTCATTAATCGACTCTCTTTAAAGTTAACTTATCCAGGTAACTCACCCTGACCAAGATTAGAACTCGGGACCTTTATACACTGCAATAGTAAAATGTCCTGTTGCAGCATTTGTGTCCCTATATTTCTGTTGCATTGCTTTCATTTTCAATCTTTACTTTATTTAACTGGCATTGCTTCAATAACTAATTTTCATTTTGTAATGGCAAATAAATTTGATACCAAATAAACTTAGAATATATGATCATATTTACTTTGACTACATTGCTTGTATTCCTTTATTATATAAATGTATATCAACAAGTTGATACTGAATAAGGCTAGCCATAAAAAAATACTGAAGAAAAGTAAAACAAGCAGAAAAATGAAACAATTTTTACACTGACATAAATATGTACATTGACATTTTTTCAACCTTTTGTTGTTCATTTTCTGCTTCTTCCCCCTCCTCCTTCATAGACAAGAAAGAACACGATGCCACATAATTTACATTTAGAATGAATGGTGTGCTGTTCAGAATGCTATACACTTTCAGTGTCCTTTTCCCTTCTTTTCAATGTGTCTGATGTAGTATGGCCAGTTTTTACTAATTTCCACCACAACCATTTTGGTCCCTCCTATTTAAAGAACAACTATTCTTTGCTCTTTACTATTAGATAATTGAGCATCATAACAGTCCAGTTCATCTGTCTACCTCCAGAATACACCATTATGGTGTCTCATACAATGTCCTACCTAGATTGAAGTCCTGGAGGCCTGGCTGCCTGTAGCGGACAATTTTACTTAAATAATTAGCTCAGCATAATTGCATTCACTTTGAATTTATTACTGGTTGTCAGTGACTTTGTTTTTTAAACCTAACACTCATAGATTTGAGAAATTGTACCAATACTGTCTTTTGATGTAGGAACTCATACCCCATGTTTCTCATTTTCTCATGTATTGTATTCAAAGTTCTGTTTAGTGATGTGTAGATTTCAGATTTATATGGGAATGCATATTCTATCTGATTTTACAGATGATATGGAAATCAGAATATATGTATATTTTATCATCACGGATTATTATATAGTTCATTAAAAGCATTAGCATGTATTTTGCAATTTTGGTATGTATTATGTATCATATATATATCAAACTGCTTTAAAATTAGAACATTATTTTTAAGTACTAAACATTTTTATAGAGATGTGACATACCTATGCAGTTCAGTTAATTAACCAGAAACCCCATAATGAACACAATAATGAAGTCAACCCAGGGGATAACAACAGATGCTGTGTAAGTCAAATACATTATTGTACTGTAGTCATTAGCAATAGCTATAGTAGTCAGTGAGCAATTGATTTTCTTTGTGGGAAGTAGTTTTTGGGAAGTGTTATAAATGCTGAAAGATGAAAGCAATAGGAGTTTCTTTTAACATAGAGGATTAAGAACTTAGGATCACTGGATTACAGAATGGACAATAAGGTTGATTTTCTGTCATTTGTCTAACAAAATATTGCACATGAGAAAAGTTACAATTAGCACAATGTTCATTTACTAAGCAACATATTGCAGCAAAACAGAGGCAAGACCACCTCAAAGAAAAGTTTACTTAAACAGAAAATTTGCATTTTATGTCTTGTACCAATCGCAACAAATATACCATGAAAGTCACTAAACAATCAACATTCCTAGGATTTTTTTATTGCAACTGTACCATACCGAGTGAATCAACACTTCTGATGAAATTACTTATACTCCTGCCGGCCTAATAAGCACACTGTTCCTGTGAGCAATTCTGCAAACAAAACCTACAAAACAAAACCTACTGGTAAGCTACTCTTGTGCATACAACTTGTCTGAATGTAATCTGGGGTAACACATGGGCAAAAGCATCACTGTCATCTGTCACGCTTGTGCATGTGGGTGCAGAGTAATACAAAAAGTGTGTTTCTTAAGACGGATGCAGTATAGATGACTGTTACATTTAACAGTTACAGAAATTTAAAATATTTTGGATGAGTGCTTTACATATATGGAGTGTAGACGATGAAAGTACAGGTACTTGTGGCCACCATGTCGCAAATTTCTCACTGGTGAACTAAGTGAAATAGAGCTGGGAATGCCCTGTTTGATCATTTGTAGGGTCTTTGAAAAATCTAATTGCTCCACTGTGGCACACTTTGTGGACAACACCTTAAGATTGTGCTAGAAAGGGGTAATGGCAACAAGTTTTATGTTCTACTCTAAGTTTCTTTATCCTATATGATGAGTGCTGATTTGGTTTTAAAACATCTTATCCCCATCTAATATGTGTTACTTGCATTGTATATGGAGGTATAGTAGCTGAAACAGTACAGGAACAACTTTCTAGCTAAGAGGGTATTTCAGTAAGCATTTACTCTTATGCAAGTAAATGCTTACAGAGAACCGCTTTCAGAAATACATTTACCACCGGAACCAATTATCATGCATTGGGGTACATGAACAAAGTGAATCAGTGAGCAAGTGCTAGTGGTTTAAGGGCCTGTCAATAGCTAGGTCATTTGATACAGATAAATGCTGTTCTAGTTTATTCAGATAATCTATATGCAATTAAAGAATTTGTTAGAGGTGTAGATCCAAGTGACGCCATTTCAATTCAGCATTCACAAGAAATATTTAAAAGTGAAATATTAGAGGGATTTAAATGTAATCAAAGCTTATTTCAAAACTGTATCCAGAGCTATTGAGGAATTAGAAAAGTGTGGTTTGCCTCTTTATGATGCCCTATTAATCCTTTGAAATCATGGACCCTGAGCTCATCTGAGCATTTCAACCATTTCACTCATCGTCTGATATGACTTAATGTTGGAGAACTTACATTAAAAATGAATTTTAAAAAAATCCTTGAAAAAGTGAAAAATAAGTTTAGTTGTGCACCTGTAAAGTATGCCAAAAATTGGGAGAAAAACTGTGCAGTGTTCTACGAATAAATTCTGGTTTTAACAAATTCTGCTGTGTGAACTAATACTTGCAAAGTGATAGTGTTGACCTTCCAAGGAAATTTCACCAAATCTTGTTAGTTCTTACAAATATTGTCCTATGACATCTGTGGATATTGTGAGGTTGCTTTCAGCATTCAAACTCTTACTAACCAACAGACATCGTAAATTTACTTCAGAACACTTGGGGAAAATCATCATAGTCACTGCGGACCCAATTACTGCCAGCGAGATAATATATAATTGGAAATGCTGAATGTGAATAGATTTACAAATCATGCAATTTAAATAATATTTTACAGTTTTAATGCATATTTTACATACTTTAGCAGCATAGATGCATGCATATTTTAAGTTTATTGCATATAAATCCAATGATTAGTGATGTAGTATTTCTGATTTGTATAAAATTCATATACAGTTCTTCTTATTAAATCCATAGTAAAGCCATCAAACTTACGACATTTACAGGTTTTGTTTTCATTGGATTTCTTTTTGTTTAAGTTGTGTAGTATACAATATCCAGTTTAATAGTTCCTATTACTGTACATCTGGGAACACCAGTTGCAACCACAGTATGTGTTTATATCAGTGAGTCACACTTGCCGTCTCCTGCTTTAAAGTAAAATCATACACATTTTGAATAATATGTGCTGGTTGTATTGATTTTCCACACCCTATAGGCAATGAATTTGCTTTTAAGTAGCAGGTGCATTTCTTGTTTCCATTGCTACCATATATTTATATGTGTTAAGAACTTTATGCTGCATCTCTGACATGTGCCACTACTTGTGTCTAAATGACAGCTTAAATTCTGCAACCATATCTAGGTTGTTTTGCTTTATACATATTGTTGCCGATCACATTGTTGGATTGGAGCCCCCGCAAAGCCAGAGCTGTACACTTGGGCAGGAAAGAAAGAAACAGATAGTGGCACGCAAGAGCTGGACGCTTGGCAAGAGAGAGAAAGAGACAGAGAGAGGCTCTGGAATGTTCAGTCTTTCTCTTGCCACTGCAATTTTTCTTGGGAGGTCTACTGCATTCTAGAACAATGACTGGGAGGTGTAAATAGCAGTGGAGTTGAGTGTGTAGTTAGTTGTTGTGTTGTAATTGTGTTGTGTGAAGGTTACCACAGTGATTCTTTTATTTGTTTGCATATGGAGGGCTAACAATACGACCTTGAAGACTGCTGTTTGTCAATGTCATGTCATTTTGCTGCTGCAAGGGTTGTACAAAGCTTCTGTTTACTGCAATAAAGAGTGTTTTAACTTTCTGCAAACAAGACTTTTGATTCTACCAATCCATGAAAACACAATATGCATTGGACCTGCAATGTTGTTCTCTCTTCCTTCTATGTCTCAAAAGCCTCTGTATAACCAAATTAAAAGTCAATGAAAATGCTGAGTTTGAAAGTTAGTTCATTAGCGCTTGTATTTAAAAGAAAGTTGATACAACATTTTATTACTTTCTCTTTTTCATTAGTTTTGCAACAAAGAAAATGACAGAAGCAAAAAAAGGTCAGCAATCTCTATATTCACAGCAGAACAAATTTTTTCCCAACCTTGTATTCTTCTGTTAGTTGTGTAAGCCTATAGATTGTGGACATGGCTTACTTTTAAATTGCAAAATGAAGTTGAACCACAAAATTATACATTTAATATCTGGAACTGCCAAACTTCATTGGTATTAGTACAAATCTCAAGCATGCATCAAACAATGCTATTCAGTTTTTGGAGAAATCAGAAAATGAATAATCTTACATATGCTTTAAAAAGTACAAAATGATAGAAAAGTGTACATACATTGTTTTGCAGATCAGGATTACAGCCTGCTAGAAGTAATTCTCTGCAACTCTGATTATGACCGTTTTGACAGCATAAGTGTAATGCTGCAAAACCTCCACAGTTTTTTAAATGTAAGTTAGCTTTTGCTTTTGCTAAAGCTGCAACACTGCGACTATATCCCTTCCAACTGGCCTCATGGAGTGCTGTATTACCATGCTGTAAAGGAAAATGACTTCTTTTAATGGTGGTACACTTACTATCGAATACCCAGTCAAAATATATGTATTATAATTTACCCATGAATAAAGTGACAAACTACCAGTTTTTTATTTATGAATGTAAAAAGAGAAGAAAAAAGAGAAGAAATGCAGGACATTTAAAATGTGATAACATGTCAATTGATAGACCCATTTCTTTTAAAACAATTCTTCTGCAGTTGACTACATGAAAATATTCCAATCAAGGTTCTGTAGTTCTAAAAAGGAAAAGCTCATCTTAGAAAATAAGAATTTCTACTTTCGGCTACAATTGAAGCTTTTCATTTTAAATAAATGTTTGTTAATTCCCTAGAAGAAATAAAGTAAATTACATACCACACTGTCTTGACGGTTCACATCTGCTCCATATTTGATGAGTTGTTTTACTACCTCCCAAATGACCTTCTGCTGCTGCTCTTTGAAGAGCTGTACACCCTGACTGTAAAAACAAAAGATTCAACTTGCAAAAGCTTTAAGAAAAAAGAATCATTTCCTGAAATTATGTTTTTAAGAAATGATATTTGCATTTTATTGTTCACAGATAAAAACAAGCACAGGTGAAGTATTAGCAATAAGCTTACTACCCTTCTGCTTAGTCTGTACTTTGCAAACAGATACACATTTATACAAATCAAAGAAGGTATAGTAGAGGCAAATCATCTGAAGAGGTGGTACAGCTGAATATGTTTATTTATGTGAATACCTTCTCCTTACCATACTTTGGTGGCTTTGCCTCTAGTGGAATACTTTTATGTGTAAATGCTTGATTTCGTTCATTGTGTGTTGAAAGTCTCAACAATGTTGTGTTGGTATTCATAGGTGAGTTCTCTGTCATTAGGACATCCCCACTAAATGCATTCTCCTCACACCTCACCCTGCATAGCTTTTCATTGCTCTTTGCACTGCAGCTTGTCACAGGTGAAAGATATAATTTAGAAGTACCAATAAAATGTGTTATCTGGGCCTTTTGGCCATGGTCGATTGGCTGAAATAGCACTTGACGTTTTGTCCGTCTCTCCGCTGGGCATCTTCGGAAGTCTGGAAGAAGTTTTCAGAAGACATGGACTTTTTGGCCATGGTCGATTGGCTGAAACAGTACTTGATGTTTTGCCCGTCTCTCTGCCAGGCATCTTCAGAAGTCTGGAAGAAGTGTTCAGAAGACACGGGCTTTTTGGCCGTGGTCGAATGGCTGAAATAGCACTTGACTTTTTGCCTGTCTCTCTGCCAGGCATCATCGGAAGTCTGGAAGGTCTTCAGAAGACTTATGAAGATGCCCGGCGGAGAGGCGGGCAAAACGTCTAGTGCTATTTCAGCCAATCGACCACAGCCAAAAAGCCTAGATAACACATTTTATTGGATTAACACTGGCCGTGAAAGCCTAAGCATGTACATAACTTAGAAGGACGATAGAGAGGCTGCTTCTTTTTCTTCTACTACATTTTATAGTTCTTTATAATATAATCTTTTATAAAAATAAATAAAAGTAAATATAACAAAAAAATAAAAAAGGACCAGGATTCTGAAACCAGCATACTGAAGAAGAATTAAATGCTGAAAAACGAGCATTGAAATCTTTCTACAAAAACAAGACAAAGTTACGAAGAAATGATATGTGAATAAAAGAAGCATTATATGTTGTTGTTGTAATTTACGTCCTCCAACGTTAAGTCATATCGGACGGTGAATGAATTGGGTGAAATGATACTCCGTGAGTCCAGGGTCCAAGAAGCTTAGAGTTATCCGACATTCGTCTTGAAGGATAAGGGAAAACCCCGGAAAAAACCTTATCCAGGTAACTCTCCCTGACTGAGTTTCGAACTTGGAACCTCTTGAATGTGAGGCAGACATGCTACCATCTACGCTATCAAGGTAGGCGAAGAAGAAGAAGAAGAAGAGAAGAAGAAGAAGAAGAAGAAGAAGAAGAAGAAGAAGAAGAAGAAGAAGAAGAAGAAGAAGAAGAAGAAGAAGAAGAAGAAGAAGAAGAAGAAGAAGAAGAAGAAGAAGAAGAAGAAGAAGAAGAAGAAGAAGAAGAAGAAGAAGAAGAAGAAGAAGAAGAAGAAGAAGAAGAAGAAGAAGAAGAAGAAGAAGAAGAAGAAGAATAAGAAGAAGAAGAAGAAGAAGAAGAAGAAGAAGAAGAAGAAGAAGAAGAAGAAGAAGAAGAAGAAGAAGAAAGAAGAAGAAGAAGAAGAAGAAGAAGAAGAAGAAGAAGAAGAAGAAGAAGAAGAAGAAGAAGAAGAAGAAGAAGAAGAAGAAGAAGAAGAAGAAGAAGAAGAAGAAGAAGAAAGAAGAAGAAGAAGAAGAAGAAGAAGAAGAAGAAGAAGAAGAAGAAGAAGAAGAAGAAGAAGAAGAAGAAGAAGAAGAAGAAGAAGAAGAAGAAGAAGAAGAAGAAGAAGAAGAAGAAGAAGAAGAAGAAGAAGAAGAAGAAGAAGAAGAAGAAGAAGAAGAAGAAGAAGAAGAAGAAGAAGAAGCATTATATGAAAGAAATTTTACTCAAAGCACTTACGGAATCATGGGACAAATATATAGCAAATATTGAATATGATCTCCATGGGAGATAATTAATTGTTTGGAAAATACTGAGAAGACTGAATTTAATTGAAAGAGACTTAGCTAGGTTACCATGTATTACTAAAACAGATTAGAAAAGTTTATGGTATAAAGAAAACACAAAGTATGAACTTAGAAAGTGAACAAATCATAGAATCAGTGTATCTTATCACCTTGAAAAACTAAATGATAGATTAAAGAAGTCTCAGGAACGAAAGTTTTACAAGCGAAATTGTTTCAATATAGAGGCATACTACTCACATTAATGCTTCTACATTTAGTAAACATGTGTTGAAAAAATAAAAAACTCCAAAAAATTGGAAAATAGCCAAAGTAGTCTCCATTTCCAAGAAAGGGAATAGAACTGATTGCAATAATCATAAAGGGATAAGTCTTTTGAACACAATCAGTGTTGTAGTTGGGCCGGTATGGTCCAGTATGTCGTACCACCTAACATTTGAACACGTAAGTGTACGATCTAAATTCATGAAGCGATGGTTAGAATTTAAAAAAAGATGTTCATTGATTGTTCTTAGCACTAAACTGGAAGGGCAACAGCTTTTATATTAGCCATAAAACTTCTTGGTATAACAATGAAGAGTCTGGTGACTTTTGGTGAGTACCACCTAAACTTTTTTCAGTTTAGCAAGAACCACTTGAACATTTTTTCCAATTACAGCACTGAACACAATCTATAAAGTATATGCATGACTAATGTGTAATCAATTAAAAATATCAGAAACTAAAATTATGAAAGAGCAGAGTGGATTTAAGAAAGGAAGTTCATGTGTTGAGAATGTATTTAACCTAAAATAAAAGATAAAAAAAGAGAATATAATTTAAGTTTGAGACTCGCTTTGCCTTGTGGACTTTCAAAAGGCCTTCGACTGAATGAAACAGAATAAACTATGGTTAATATTAAAAACAAAAGGTTCCCTAAAACCAGAAGCGTGGCGTTAATGTTTGCCTCTGTTGCCGACTGCAGCAGCTAATAAATTGAAGAAAGTGTATCCAAATTTCACATTATTTTTGTTCAAAAAATAATGGAAAGTCTAAGCGATTTCAATTTCTGATTTCAATTGCGTTAATTTGTGACCGACCCACAGGGACCAGTCGGTGATAGCTGTCCCGAGACCGAACGTCTAATATCCTCCAGTTCTAAATAGTTCATTATGTTGCTAGTGGCGCTCACCGGCAAACTCAAAGCGTTCAGATTCGCGTGGGATGTTAGTCACCTTGCGAGCAAACCCAAGCTTTAGTTATTTGTTTATAGAACGATTGTTGCCAGTGCAGTGAAACGGCAAACTTTGCGTTTTAGTGTTAATTCCTTGCAGAAGAATGGCATCACAATTTGCGGGTAAAAGTGAGTGTGTTTGTGTAATCGAAACCTTTTAAATCGGTCCTTAGGTTCGCGTTCTTCTGGTGAAACATGTCACATAGTTTCAACAGGAAGGCCAACTCCGGATCTTAAACCTTTAAAAATTAAATCACACGATCACACGTTTAATTTTGATCATTCCTGCCACCAGTGCATAAGCAGAACGATCTTTTTCTGCGCCCCGCAGATTACACACGTATCTAAGAAACACTCAAACTCAAAATAGACTCTCAACTCTGTCCTTGTTATCAGTAGAAAAGGGCTTGTTTAATATATTTAAAAGGCAACAGCAAGCAACATTTGAAAACTCAGTCATTGATATTTTTTTTGAAGAAAAATAGTCACATTGACTTGAAATATAAATTAGACACTATAAATTGGAGAAATTGTAAATGCATTTTAAACAAGATATGTTGTTATAATTTGTATTTATATATCTATGTTTGTTTTATGTTATGCAACAACCTATATAATATTAACCTGGAAAGCCTCGGAATTCGAGACTGCCACTCCCCAGATTAAGTATGAAGCAACCGGCAGCATTTATGAATAATCCATGCCACGCCCCTGCCTGGAACATCTGATTAAAATTATAAGACGTTTATGTGTAGATAATAGAATGTTTATTGGAATAAATGTAAAGTTAATAGAAGACATTAATAAAATTGCATGTTCGATTTCGAAGGAGTTGGATAAAATTTTAAGTGAGCCTGTAATTAATACCTGATTAGATACTAACTCGGGCAGTTGCCATTAGTTAAAAAGTTTCTTGAATCTCAAGCTGTGTTTGTAATTTACAGAAAACTTATTTGGAGGACAGTTATATAGAGATCATTAAATACTGTTAATACTATTTTCTGTACTAAAATAGGAATACGAGTCGGACAGTAGTGGTAACGAACGGTCGCTTGCTGAGGTTACTCCAGCAAGTGAGAGCAAAAAGGTAACAAAGAGCATGGCAACGAAAGATACAACAGGTAAAGGCTGAGAGAATTGAAGGAACTTGAAAGGAAATTGGAAAAAAAGTATTGGCATAGACAAAGAGAATAAAGAAGACGAATTTAGTGATAAATTAGGGCAAATTATGAGGTTCTGTCCACAAAAAGAATTAAGAATACAGAAAACAAATCTAGTGGTCACGAGGACTGAAGAGAATGCAGAAAAGAATGCGAGACGTGAAGTACAAGATCTTTTGAAAGGAAAACTAAGAGTTAAAGTGACGAGATTAGATATGTCAGTCACTCTTTCCGTTTTGGAAGGAGAAAGGCGAAAAGGAAAACATTAGCCAAGTTCTCCAGTACCCAAATGGTATTCGAAATGATAAAGCAGGCAAAGGAAGTAAAAGGTGGTGACGTCTACACTAACAGGGGTTTGACCTACGAACAAAGGTAATTATTAAAAAGGCTAATAGAATGCAGAAGAGTCGCACATAATCAAGGGAAATTAGTATATGGATACCTACGAAATTATAATTTATGGATTGATTGCAAGCTTGCAGGAGGCGAAATCTATGACGAGGACAACTTAGTGCAGTGAACTAAGAACGTATAAACTTGAAGATGAATGCAGAAACCCAGGACATCACACTCACACATGAACTAATGGCTCAACGAACGCGGTACAAGCAGAAGCAAACGATAATGGCACTAGCAGAAGTGACGTCAGAAGATAGTGAAACAGAAGTACAGTCTGATTTTTAAAAGAAGATGCGTGAAGGTTATCAAGCAAAGGTCGTTGCTATGGAAACGTAAACAAAGGTTGCCAGATTGCTTTCACTGGTGAATCACGTACTCCTCAGGTCTGTTATCGCTAGTTGTATGCGGGAAACAGAGTTTGCTTGAGTATTCAGTTGCGTTGTATATTGCTAGCCTACTTTGTTAAAACACAATTAAAATACGTTTTATACGCTATTACGTAGTGGCGGTAGGATTAGAGGTGGACCGAGGATTCATGGCCCAAGACAAAGATCAGCTTACGGTCGGGGTGTTACATTGCACAACCAAGCTAGAGAATTTGTCTGTTCTCTTAGAGAATTCTTCCAACAGGAAGCTGAGAGTTTGCACCTTATGAATGAACAGCTTATTCCTTTTATACAAAAGCGACAGCCCCATGTCAGTAGACGTGCTTGCACGTAAAAGAATTCCTGTGCGTCAAAATTCCGGCATATCGGCGGCGTTGATATGAACATGTCAATTAACAAAGTCGTTAATAATACTATAATACGATACTAATGTGGCAAACACTTAATACGGAACGAGGAAAGGTTTAAAAAAGGAGCCGCTTGCACAGAGTTTTTTCAACTCTCGAGGTTCCGTTATGTGCTTACCATATGTGTATTGCACATTATTTTTGACACTATTGTCCGATTTTATCAACAGATATTAAAATCGACGTTATCAAATGTAACCTAACAATTGCCACAGCGCTAACACTAATGTTAAATTTCTTGCATTTCACCAACCTGTTTTCTGAAAATGTTAACAAACCTGTGTTAACGCCAAGAAACTTGTAACTATCACAGCTATAGAAGGCCATGGATGAGTCATATTATTTTTTGAACGTACTGCGATGCGCTTTTGTTTTCATTTTCGTCTGCACAAGCTGAAAAATGGCGGATGAACAAAATCACAAAATAAAGCCGCGAGACAAATTTCTCATCGATGGAGAAAAAATTGCTAATTGAATTGGTGACGAAGTGTAAGGATATCGTGGAAAATAAGAGGACGGATGCGGTGAATGTAAAAGAGAAAGATGTCACAGGGAAAATATTGGAAACGAATTTAATTCAAATGCATGTGTCACTACTACAAGCACCAAACAACTTGTCAGTATTACGTAAATTTAAAACGAGGTGCGAAGAACAAGTGCCTTAAACGTTTCAAGACGGAAGGTGAACAATGTATTATCCACATAATTCAGTGAATTATACAATCGCAAAGTTATTAATACTTGAAGCTAAGGCGAGATCGTCATATTCCTTTCGATGCATGTTCTAACTCAGTATTACGTAAATTTAAAACGAGGTGCGAAGAAGTACAAGTGACGAGTGACTTGAACGTTTCAAACGGGAGGTGGACAGTGTATTATCCACATATTTCAGTGAATTATAACATCGCAAAGTTATTAATACTTGAAGCAAAGGCGAGATCGTCATATTCCTTTCGATGCATGTTCTAACTCAGTATTACGTAAATTTAAAACGAGGTGCGAAGAAGTACAAGTGACGAGTGACTTGAACGTTTCAAACGGGAGGTGGACAGTGTATTATCCACATAATTCAGTGAATTATACAATCGCAAAGTTATTAATACTTGAAGCTAAGGCGAGATCGTCATATTCCTTTCGATGCATGTTCTAACTCAGTATAACGTAAATTTAAAACGAGGTGCGAAGAAGTACAAGTGACGAGTGACTTGAACGTTTCAAACGGGAGGTGGACAGTGTATTATCCACATAATTCAGTGAATTATACAATCGCAAAGTTATTAATACTTGAAGCAAAGGCGAGATCGTCATATTCCTTTCGATGCATGTTCTAACTCAGTATAACGTAAATTTAAAACGAGGTGCGAAGAAGTACAAGTGACGAGTGACTTGAACGTTTCAAACGGGAGGTGCACAGTGTATTATCCACATAATTCAGTGAATTATACAATCGCAAAGTTATTAATACTTGAAGCTAAGGCGAGATCATCATATTCCTTTCGATGCATGTTCTAACTCAGTATTACGCAACTTTAAAACGAGGAGCGAAGAAGGGCAAGTGACTTGAACGTTTCAAGACGGGAGGTGGACAATGTATTATCCACATAATTCAGTGAATTATAAAATCGCAAGGTTATTGATATTTGAAGCAAAGGCAAGATCGCCATATTCCTTTCGATGCATGTTCTAACCTCTCTTGTACTTCCGCAGTAACCTTCATAGCAACATGTTTCGACAGTCTATACCTCTGTAGAAAATTTTCTTCGGATAGCTCCTCAAAATCATTTCTCCTCATAGGCCGTACTCTATTTCGAATGCCATTTAGACGGTCTTAAATATAGCAAATCGACATCAACAGCTGAGTTCATGCCCGCCATCTTGACTATTTACAATTGTTAAGGACTTAACATCAGAAATTTGTCGTGTTAGTTTAACAAGAGATTTAACACGAGTGTAACACTTGTTGGTGAAATGCAATTTTTGTTTTAACTATTGCTAAACTCGTGTTAAGTCTTAACATCTGTTGGTGAAATCGGGCACATGTGTATTTGTATCAATCTGAATTTTAGTAGTTAAGATATTATCTGAAATATTAAACAATATAATTGAAGATAAATGTTAGAGTTTAGAACTGCATCGCCTATATGTGTTTCTATAGAGAAATACTTACCGCACTGGTGCAGGAATGTCAACTTAAAATGCATAGCAATAATAACGGTAAGTATGGAATATTAGTTACATAGTGCAAAAAATATTTAAAAGAACTCAAATGTTAAGACTCTAGAACGCAGTGAATGTGTGAAAACCTTATTTTTGTTTCTAAAGTAGGCTAATACAAATTAACTGTGCATATTTTTTGTTGAGGTGAGATAATTCGAACCCTTGTTTATGTTTCGACTGTAGAGAGTATAAAGAAAGGGGACATTACTGCACCCTCATGGAGTGAGTGTGTGGTGTTTTAGGGCCCGTCGATTCCTCGTGGAGAAACAGATGACCTTCACTTATCTTCTTTTAAAAATCAGACTAGTCCGAAGAGAATAAAGAGAAGAGATAAGACAAACAAATCAACGCGGGGTGAAGGTGCAGAATGTAGATAAAAATTCTGATGATTGATATACGAACAGTTCGAATGGGAAGTTAAGATAACGGAGGAAAAATACACTTGTTGGGTGGGGAAGGGATGAAATGAGCAAAATAAAAAGTATAGCTTATTGAGGAATGAAAAAGGTGAATGGTGAACACAGGATTAGATTATAAATGTATATGGAAACAAAGAACGCAAAGAAATGTGAAGAAACACGGCGTGTAACAAGACAAAGTAAGTATGGTCAGAGAATGTGACGAAAATAGAAAAGGAAAGGCGTGGCGTGATCGAGTGAGGAAGAGTATAATGGCTTACCTTGATCGGAAAGGAAAGTGGGAAAGAAACGCAATTAAATGGTAAGGGTAAGTTTAAAAATACAAAGAAATTATTGCAAAAATTAAATTTTAAAAGGAAGTTAGTAAAAGAGTGAAACAGTATAATATCAGGTAATAAGCTTCAGTTAGGGTAATATCAAATTTTGGTAATTAGAATAAAACTGATGTAAGATCAAGGGAGCAGACAGACATACATAGAAATGAGGGTGTAATGAACTAATGAAATGAGTTAGCGAAACAGGAGAGGGGGGAAGAGTCATCATGCACAATATAACCACGCTGTTCAGCGGTATGGGATCCTATGATAAATTGTATGGGATCCTATGATAAATTTAGATCACTCCAGTTAAGCAAAAATTGTAATATGTGTAAGTGCAAAGGTAACCAAATGTAGTGTATTCATTCATACTAAAATGATGCATTAATACATCAATGTTTCAACTGCTCCGCCACTGACGCAAGTTATGGCTATGCGGAAATGGAGCGGCCGTACACTAACCACGTGCGCAGAAAGTGGAGTGGGGTAGTGGCGATGTTATCTCTCCACTGCAAGTTCCCGACCCTTGCACTATAACTATATAAGGACTCTTGTGATTACCAGCTATTATGCTTTTGTAACTAAGTATTACGGAAGTTGTTACGGCGCCACAATCTGTCTCAAACTAGAACATCCCTGTAGTAAACATATTGGAGGGGACAAAGAGAGACACTGAGATAATTAACGGAACGCTCTGCGTTACTGATTGCCACCAGAAACCGCCTCTATAAGCATCCATGAATTTCCCTTCACCAATCAGCTTCCTAAGAGCGTCCTATAAAGCATCTGTCTCTTTCTGTCCCCTTCAATATGTTCACAACAGAATCGTTCTACTTTCCGATAGATTATACCAAGAATGATTAAACGAATAATTTTTCTGTACATCATGGAATATACAACTGCCAACGGAAACAACAGATGGCACTATGAAAGAGAAACAACCTTTACTGTTGGTTTATGTCTTCTGCCTAATTCGGCATTTATGAGCGAAGCCATCAGAGGGAGTTCAGTTCTCTTCAAATAGCCGTTTCAGCATCAGACACAGAATGACAAGAAGGGTGTGAAGTGGTATGCAGATTATATGGAGAAGGGATGCTAACGTGGAAGTTTTGGAATGTGCGAATTGAGATACCTTGCGACTAAACCTTCTTTTGAAATTAGTGTACAGGTTGAATTCTGAAAAGGTGACATAGGAATTGAGTGCATAGTTGGATTCACGTTATCTACACTTAATGAAATATATCAATACAAAAGGAAGCAAACAACAGTGGCCGAGGGTTATGTAGGTAAAACCGGGTCGGGTGAGTGCTGTTTGCCAATGTTAAAGAACTGTACGGCGAATGGGAGGTGGTTTGTTATCTGCAACGTGCCAGAAAGTGGACCTGTGCACTTATGAAAGCCATGTCTTCAATTGCCAAATTTTTCAGTTATATTAATTGCTGTATTTCATTGCAGCAGCTCTTGAGTATTAAACAAATAATCCTCCTACATTTGTTAAACGATCTGCCAGTTCAAGAATAGATTAAGAAATTGTATGAAACACCTTTATCAGCGGAAACTTGCGTGATAATGGAGTCGTTGAGTAATACCGCGACACACATCTCGGAATTATCATCATCGAACCGTCAAACTTGGTCGCACAGACGCTCTCCTGTTGTGATTTTAATTTAAGGACATCATTAACAAATAAAAAGTGGAATGCATTCAAAACTCTCTGTGACCATGTCTAAGGTATTTGCCACTTCTATGCTTGTGAATATGCTTAAACATTACAATTAAATATTCAACCTCTACCAAATATGACTGAAGGTATTTATATTTAAAGACGTGCATCCTGGAATTTGTAATCTACATATAGATACTCCAAACAGTATTCGTCTAATCATAGCACATAGAATAAAACCCTACACACGTTCGACTGTAACAATACTGCATTAGCACGACTGTTGCCCCCTCCAGTAAACAACAATGTCTGTGCCATGATAGTAATTAGAAGCTGCTTGTCCAGTATTTCCTTTCATCCTGGCTTTACTGCTTAGAAATTACTAACCTGCCTACGAGATTACTATCCATGGGCATTTCCTTACTGGCATAAAGATCTGCCAGCAAACATATTTTGGAGTTCTACGCAATAGACACTCAGTAATGATAAGCACTGAGGTAGGCACAATCATTTATTCATTTAACATTTAAAAATGCATTTTCACATGACAGAGCAGCGTAGAAATATGAAATAGCCATATCACATTAAACTTATTAAATTCCACTATTCTCTTAATGAAATCTAAACTGTAAACCTTATTCCTTTGAACTTGCGTATTTAGTTGCTATGTATTTTATGGCAAATCCTATTGTCAGGTTTCAAGTAATTTTTCTCTTGAATGCTCTTAAACAGGCTATTGCTGTGTTTCCAATTAAATATATTTAATCCTTTCAGGCATGCACTGTATTTTCAATCACGTGGGAAATAGAAAATAATAAACTCATCGTATTAATAAACAAAGCAATAAGTTAGTACTAGAATGATCGATTTTCCAATCTAAATAAATATTGTTTTGTAGTTGACAATTTCCGTTCACTTTATTGTGTTAAGAAGCCATTGTTTTAGTATTACACGAAACAAAGCAGCTGAGACGTGAGGAAAGGAATATAATTTCAACTGTAATACTAAAGGTAACATAATATTAATAAATGATCATGTGCATACGTTACTGTAACATAACGTACTACCACGAGACCGTTTACTTTATTTCACAAAAAATACTTGAACAATCGCATTAGTGTAAAGTAGACGGACGACTATTTTAGAACTGGATAGCGAAACATAATTTATTTTTTGGGACCATTCCATCAACTGGACTCTGGTTACATGCATCCAACATTTAAATGGGTGTCCAAATTCGACCAGTTACTCACCCGAATAAAATGGTGAGGTAAAAATATTTATGTGAATATGCTTAAACACTACAATTAAATATTCAACCTCTACCAAATATGACTGCAGGTATTTATATTTAAAGACGTGAATCCTGGAATTTGTAATCTACATATAGATACTACAAAAAGTATTCGTCTAATCATAGCACATAGAGTATAACAAGCACAACCAGAAAAATATAGATAAGAAACGAACAACTACTGTTTCCTTACATCGGTTAATATCTAGATTTAAAAATAAAACAAAACTTGGGTTTATATATTGTTGCATACCAGGATTGTAAGGGGGGGACTTACAAACCTAATCTACAACTGGGGGTGTAGCTACTGAGATGGTAGAGCGAAAGAAACATCTAAGTCAAACTAAACTGAATAACTATATTTCAAAGAAGCCTAGTATTTCTACAGGGTACTCCCTGGATCTGGAAGAGATCAGGGGCGCTTTGGTACTATTTAAATACATAACATGATGCAACTTTACCTTTGGCGATGTGTTGTTTGTACGGCTTGAACCTTGTGACTGTCAAAAGATGTATGATCTGCTAAGCCCTGCTGGCTATCTTACTCGTGGTAGCACTTTGAAATAAACTTTTGTTGATTCTTACAGAGACCGGCAGCAAGTCCTCTCTGACATCTCTGTGAAGTCTCTCTCGCGGGGCTAACTCAACCAAGCTTAAATAGGGGTCCTACCAAAAAGTCAATTCAGCGATCCCCACGCTAACTGTTAATTTGCACCATATTGTTTACATCATTGAGAACATGTTTAAACCTGTTACTGACCTGTTATTCCCCTTGATCAGCAGGATGTGTGATTGCCAATCAGCAGAATTTACGCTTGATCATATAACTTTTATACACAGCTGTGTCCAGACTCAAGGCATCGAAAATACATGTTACAGAATAATGATTACAGAAATTTCCAAATCTTGCTCAGCCTATACATGCAACAATATTGCTTAATTAGTGAACGGCTATACGTTATTTAAACTCATGTCCCATTTGATGCCAAACAAGTATTCGTCTATAATGCACGAGTCTTCTAAATCAATCTAATTAAATCTTCTACATTAATTGTGAGCCAATCACTATTTCATCTATTAATCCATCTTTCTCCCAATAAAACTGTTCTATTTGTTTCATCGCGTTCATAAGCACCCCGCCAATTTTGTTCCGACACTTTACCTACTGCACTATCAAACAACACTTTTACGTCACTATGCTTAAATGATACGTTGTGTTTCGCTACATCATTTTTTATCTGTGCCCATATACTGTCCGGCCGTTGTATCTCCGGCTCTGACGTTTTGCGACTGTAAAAGGTGGTAGGGGAAACCTAATAGTACCAACATACAGTAATGAGCAATTGAAAACATATCCTCAAAATTATCTTTAGAATGAAAATATAGGACTATATTAACTTTAAAATACTGAAATACAATTTACAATTTCATCATAATGCAAGATATTTATTACAACACCACTCTATTCGAATATTTCATTCACACCTTTCACACACACACACACACACACACACACACACACACACACACACACACACACACACACACACACACACACACACACACACACACACACACACACACACACACACACACACACACACACACACACACACACACACACACACACACACACACACACACACACACACACACACACACACACACACACACACACACACACACACACACACACACACACACACACACACACACACACACACACACACACACACACACACACACACACACACACACACACACACACACACACACACACACACACACACACACACACACACACACACACACACACACACACACACACACACACACACACACACACACACACACACACACACACACACACACACACACACACACACACACACACACACACACACACACACACACACACACACACACACACACACACACACACACACACACACACACACACACACACACACACACACACACACACACACACACACACACACACACACACACACACACACACACACACACACACACACACACACACACACACACACACACACACACACACACACACACACACACACACACACACACACACACACACACACACACACACACACACACACACACACACACACACACACACACACACACACACACACACACACACACACACACACACACACACACACACACACACACACACACACACACACACACACACACACACACACACACACACACACACACACACACACACACACACACACACACACACACACACACACACACACACACACACACACACACACACACACACACACACACACACACACACACACACACACACACACACACACACACACACACACACACACACACACACACACACACACACACACACACACACACACACACACACACACACACACACACACACACACACACACACACACACACACACACACACACACACACACACACACACACACACACACACACACACACACACACACACACACACACACACACACACACACACACACACACACACACACTAACTGCATCTGTTGGTAGTACTGGGAGTCTCTACATCCGGTGTCGTGGTCAGGAAGCTAAAACTGTCTGCTAGCGCCAATCAGCGTTGTCGCTGGTAGGCGTGGCTCCCGAACCCAACACCGTGTTGCCAGCTTAAATATGTTTGAGCCACGTGGCCTAATAGCGGCTTGCACTGGTGAACTTTCTTTGGTATATTTTTCGTGCGTGAATTCCGATGTTTAGTGTTCGTAAGTCCTATTATTATCGCTATTATAATAATATGGCTACTAGTTCGTGAAATATGCAAATACATGAAATATTTAAAATACGCATTGTTCCTCTGCTTGAAATTCCCGCTAAAGAACTGGCAACAGCCTGCTTCCCCCTCTCGAGAAATGTCAGAGCCGGAGATAGAACGGCCGAACTGTAAGTTCTATAGCATTTAAAACATAATGATACGGAAGTAGACGTATTACAGCGTGGCCGTGCTTTTGCGCTATGCGAACTATTTCATAAATTGTGAGACCGTATTTTTTCAGCTTTATTAATTCGTAAAGTAAGCTTTGGTGGAACGCGGATCAAACTCAATATTATTGTCACAGAGCCATGATTGCATTACTGATTTAAGTGATGATATTGGAGCCTTGTTGATTCGAGTAGAATGATAAGATGCGTTCTTTATGATAGTCTGCTTGATTTTGATTTAAAACTCAGAAGAGCGTTGGGAACGAAGCCTGTCGAACGCCCCGCGTGTAAGAAAACGTTGTTCTTTGCCTATTGGGATGGTAGTGGAAATTCAAAATTGTACTCTTCACTTTTCCATACTTTGTTTTTCGTATGATTTATATTGATCATTTTTCTTAGAAAGGCGAATCTTTCTGCAACAACGTCTGGCCGTTCTATCAGAAACTTTCCTCCGCTTGAGTTCTTTACAAATCTAAATTTCATTTTATGCATTTCATTTGTTTAATCAGCCCGATAGAGTGAATAAATAGTTTGTCTTATTGCAGCGGCACAAAAAGAGTCTATTGCTGTTTCTGTGGGTTTTGCATTCAGACTTTTTTTTTCCAGGAGTCTCTATAAAATTACCACTTACTTGCACTCCATTTTGTTCTTTAAGTATTCTTTTCACAGTGCGCGATAAAACACTTGTAGCTGCAGCAGTTCTTTGAATTATGCTCGACATAGATATAGTTGGCTTTCTGCATTTTAGAACCTCGCATTCGTCTTTAAAAGATGTATGAACCCTAATCACAATTTCCCTACCATCTGATCTTACAGATTTTCCCTTTTTCCACGCTTCCTGGAACTAACGCAGACACTAGCATTATTCCCAGCAGTAAGTTTAAAATAATTACAAAATTTTCAAGTTCTAAAAACATTTTTTACGTTTCCAATACGTTAACAACCGATACTTCACTTGCAACACCACTGATGCCTGCTTGTGCTTAAAGTCTGTTTAGTTAACGCATGTGCAGTTCGGAGTCAAAGGAACCTTAGCCTCCCGCCCCTAATGACCGTCATAAATCTATCTCCACACTTCAGAAATGGAACACTGTCGTTGAGGACCAATAGCAACCCTGATTTTCTCGAAGTGACAGCCGCATGTCTACTCCAGATGGAGTCTCAGTTGCCAAAGTTCCAACTTCCAGTTGATCTGTTTCATTACGTGCAGAAATTCCTTATGTGTCACGATGTGGAGACCGTGGGAGGGAAATGTAGTGATAAATGTAAATGAAGTAGTAGATAACTTTCAGTCACGTGAAAATAATCAGTGATGACAATAGTGAATAACTGTGCCGAGTTATATTACCGGAAAAGCCCTAAAAACAAAGTTATAACGGGAACTGTTTCTAAGAAAATTCAAGCGCTTGTTTTGAACACATATAAATATGTGCTAAAAATAATCTTGGTAAGGGGTTATGCAATGAACCTGATGATAAATTCCGGGTATTCACAGAAATACAATAAGAAATATTGAGACGAAAGGAATACCAAAGACGCCGATCTAGTGTGAAAACAAAAGGAAACGTTTCTCTTTCCACATGCGATTTAATTCGTCGAGAAATTTATAGATTCTATGCAAAAGGGAGAGCGCCCACCTTAGACGAATTGGTTGCACATTTGCAAGAAATTTGTGGGTTTCCTTACGGGCATTGCACTTTGCGCGGTCTCTTAAAGGAGCTGGGTTTCAAATATATATATCGTCAAAACTAAGGAAGTTTCGCAGTAATGGACATAAGATAATTTATTTAGACGAAACCTCGTACGATATCCATGACGTATCGAGAAAGGTGGCAACCTTGCAGAACTGACTGCGAGAAGGAGGGCCTGTGTTGTAAAATGATCATAAGGGTTCGTCAAAGGCAGCAGCCGACGTGCACACGCGATAACTAAACAGACTTTAATATGGATCGAAAACGTCGTGAAACTACTAAAGAAGGGAGAGAAGTTTGCATCAGGTTATTTAAAAAAAGGACAATCTTTTCAAGAAATTGGAGAAACAATTGGAAGACCTACCAGTACAGTGGGGACTATTATATACAGGTTTGATCAGATCAAAACTTACAAAAATCAATCAAGAAGTGGTCGTCCTTCAGTTCCATCCGAGATGCAGAAACGACAGTTACTTAGAGAAGTCAAGAAAAATCCTAAACTAAGTGCTTCA
This sequence comes from Mantis religiosa, assembly GCA_030765055.1. NCBI lineage: Eukaryota > Metazoa > Arthropoda > Insecta > Mantodea > Mantidae > Mantis > Mantis religiosa. Next base: position 82,196,488 of record CM060950.1, on the reverse strand, counting down.
AAACTTGCTATTGTAGTTCAAACACACACAGGACAGTCCGTTTCAGCACAAACTATAAGAAACGTGCTTTATGAAGCTGAGTATGGAGGCCGAACAGCCCGTAGGAAACCATACATCAGTAAAATAAACAGAAGTGAGTTGCTTTTGCAAAAGAACCTAAATACGGATTTGATTTTTGGAAGAAGGTTGTATTACTGACGAGACTTAATTTGAGCTCTTTAAGTCAAAAGGGCGAGTAATAGTGTGGAGGAAAAAGAATTGTGAACTTGAGAAAAATATAACAACTTCAGTTAAACTTGGAGGCGGTTCAGTACTTGTCTGGGGCTGCATGAGTGCAAATGGTGTGGGGGATTTGTGTTTTATAGATGGAATTATGAACCATAAGGTTTATATAAACATTCTAAAAACACATTTGTCCAGAAGTGTGAATAATATTGGTCTTTCTGAGGTTTATATTTTCACACAAGATAATAATCCAAAACATACAGCTCTAGATGCAAGGCTATGGTTATTGTATAATACGTGATAATGGATGCCGACACCACCGCAATCCGCATACATGAATCCAACAGAGAATTTGTGGAATATACGGGACAAAAATATTAGGAATCATCAGATATCTAATGTAAAAGCTCTAAAGAACGCTATACCAGAGAAATGGCGTAAAATTACAGTGGAAATAACACAATCTTTGGTGAAATCCATGCCAAGGAGAATGCTAGAGACTATAAAGAGAAATGGAGGGCCTACTAAGTACTAACCGTAACATTCTACAGCATTTTCAGTATGTAGACGAATACTTATTTTGCCTCCTATATTGCATATCTTTAATTTTGAATGTTTAACTTGTTTATGTGAATAGATACTATATGTGTTTCTTTATTGTATTCTCCTTTTCACTAATCAATAAATAAGACAGTGTCCCTGCTGTATTTTATTCTGATGATTTTCCACTATCCATACATCCTTAAACATAAACGAATACTTTTTGGAGTAACTGTACATATTTTATATGTCTTGCTTACTTTTCTATGTAAAGCCTTGTAAGTGTACAGTATCTTCTTAAACGTTTGAATATTTAATGTGTATGTTCCTAAAGGAGGTGCATTAAAGAGTTTTATGTCACTTATTTTAAAATACTGAGAGGTCTTCTTAGGTCTATGGAAGGACATACCAAATGTTTTCATGTTGCGTGTATTGTATGTATGTATTTAATTTCTTATGTTATAAATTTGTGCATTTTCTTTAATATATACCAGAACATCAGAAGATATAAATTAACTACTGTAGGAATTTTTGCTGCTATAAACAGTGGATTACAATGCTCTAATTTCTTTGAACCTGTTAATATTCGAATAACTTTTCTTGGACGTTTTGGACCTCCATTATCTTTGAACCCCATAGTATCAAACCATAAAAATACTCTGAAAGAATGAAAAATATGCCATGCGAACATATTCTTTTGGTACAGTTCTTTTTAAATTTGCTAATAAGAGCAAGACCTCCGCGTTGAAATTCAGCTAGGACCGTCCAACCCAAAACTTTTTCCAGATTTTCTTGATGACCGTGAAATACCGGAGAGATGCCCTAAAACAAGTCTTTGAAAGGTTTCTTCGCAAATTTTCTTTCTGAAAAATCATATCATTTCACATACATATCACCAGTGTCCACCTGAAGTGCCGTATGCAGTAACAACCACAGAAAGGAGAATTTCTTGTTCCAGGAGTTATTTTCGTTTTTTAATTAAGAGTTACTGATCATGATATTTCAGTATTGTATACATTTGAGTATACTTATTTAGGCATCTTTGCATAAGGTGCGTGCTTGCGAAATTATATCTGCTGCGTAAGAAAAAGAACTCACGAAGTCCAAAGAACACAAAGGGTTCTTATTGGAGAAGGATCACGTCTTCATCATCACGAAGGACGACCGTAATGTTCGTGATCACGAATATGCAGACAGGATTAGGCCGTGTAACCGAGAAAGAGAGGGAAGGGCCTTCATAGTTTGTTGCTGATTTTGCCGTATTTTGTTCTATATATATTCACAGAGCAAATCGCTTACTCTTCCGGAAATAAGTGTGAGAGATATTCACAAACTAAAAAAGTGCACTTCCTTGTATAGTCCATTGACTGTCGTTACAAATAAGGTCTTCACAACAATAAAATAAAACTAACTCCTATCACGTGATTCACTCCACCTGGGGAAGATATAATGATTTTTGCAGTTGGCTGAAGTTAGATACGAATCGATCCTAATGGATGGAATTGGAGTAATAACGTTGCTGTCAGACTAGAGTAGCTACAAAACAAGAATGAACATGCATTTAGCCAATACAGTGATGGTACTCTCTTGGCGTTGCCAGTTCCACAGCGAACGGGTGACAGAGATGGAAGATACATCTGTCTTTGTCACACCGAATCCACTTAGCGGGTAAACCAAACCGTTATCGCTCCGAAGTCTTGCAGTTACATGCAAACCCATCCTTAAATTATATATAAAGAAGAACACGAAAGCCAGAAAACAACTATTTTTTCCTGCAGTGATTTTGATTAACCCAGGTTTCAACCAATAAAAGATGGGCTTGGAATCACTTGTACTTCTAACGTAAATTTTGCGCATGAATTCTTCTCTTGCTTCTTTTAAGCACAAATTTGCGACCAACATTGGTTCTCCGTACTTGAACCAAGAAATTTCAAAATGTTATACACAAAAGATGCAAAACCCTTATATTCTATTTTCTCCCCCACTGAACTTGTCAGCCTTTTGGCAGTTGGATATTCACTCGTCAAATAAATCATAAATTGTTCTACGTAAAACACACTTTTAAAAATCGTTAAATTTTTAGCACGTTTTTTTTCTTTCGTTTTTACTACTCGATGCTTTCTTGAAGACTTAAAGATGGAAACTTCCAATTCAGTAAACTACTTGCCTTCTTTAACAATGTCACAGAATGAGCACTCACGCGACAAGCTTGTGCCATTAATTCTGGACTCGGAGCGAAGTTTATACGCTGTAAACTTGTTTGACAATTGTTTGAAAAACGAATACATATGAAAAATAATATTTCTATCCTGCCTATGTAAAATCTTAACCGAGTTGCCTCGCAGTCACTACTAGGGACACTTGTACTAAGCTTCCTAAGGACATATTTACTAACTTTGAAAAGCACATCTGCACTCTTTACTGAATGCGAGTTAGAAAATACATCAGATTTTTTTTCCAGACCATTACTGATTCTTTTCTTTCTGATCAGGCGTCTTCCCTTTCCCTATCTCCGAAACCAGATTTCCTACCAACATGAGGTTTGAATAGTTACCCTCAGAAAAAATATCTCTGTGGCATGGGAAAATAAAATAATTCTGTAATTGTATCTTTTGAGCGCGAAAAGAAATTAGCCGGCAAAGCGAGCCGGTACACGCTTTTAACTGTACAACCTCAGACTCATCTCACTGGCTATTCAGCAATAGAACAGTAACGCCTAGCCCCACCTCATGTCCATTCCGGTTTTGCAGTTACTCTAGCTATAAAATGGGGTATAGACAAAAAACTAATTATCAACGCGTTAACAGGATTAGAGATCATTGCCTAACAACTGCTAACCGAAATAGCATTAGTGTTAAGCTTAGGTCAGGGCTGTGACACATACAAGAATTTTGTTATTTATTCTATTACATGGCGAAAGTTATCATATAGGTAAATACAAACATTCTATGAAAATATCTGCTAGACAGATTTATTTGCAAATCTCTTTTTCTTATACATACTTTGTATTTGTTTCAGTCTATTTAAATCTAAGTACAAAAATGAGCCTTTGCCGACAATTTCCCTTTTGATCTCTCTTTTATATGGTCCCTTAGCTTTTCGGCTGACCGAGAGGTCTCCTCACTATCTGCTAATCTTCTAAACATCAAACTCTTTGTCGCTTTCCCCCCCTGTTCTTAAATTTCTGCTCCATATTTCTTCTGCTTTGGTTAGGATTTGTCCTATAGATTTATTTCTCTTTTCCTTATTTCCTGTCAGTATCCTTTTTGCTACTTAGTAATTGTTTTACTAACGTTATTTCATTTTCCTTGCCATATTTATTTCCTCCTTTTATCTAACACCTTGCATTCCGCCATATAATGCTAATATGCAATTATTTCTTTACTGCACAATTCACATATCCCTTTCTTCCCCTCCTTATGACCACTACATAGGTATATTATGCCTGTTTTCATCTACCCTATTCCCTGCCTATCTGTTCCACTGCATTGGTCTACGTAATTCTTCGTACTCCAATCCCTTTTAACATCTTTGTAAAATTTGAGTGATTTTTTTTCAAACTATCCCATATTTATTGTTTTCCTATATTCTCCACTCTAAGTTTCATCTTCATTCCTTAAACTTTCTTCGTTTCCTTCAATCTCTCTAATTCTACTTTTTTTCATTTTTGCTTGCATCCCCGCCCACCATATGTTTTTGTTTTTCCATATTCCTTTGCTGAATTATACTTTGTTTCCTCGTCCTCTCTTCATTGTTATTTACATATACCAGAATTTAAACAGCCTTTCCATTATTACTCCGTTTCTCCTTGTTCTTCAACATTCCTTACAAAATTGCCTAAATGTATACCATATTGTTTTCATCGTGTTCTCTACTTCCCCAAATTTCAATTGTGCACATCATCAACATATCTGGTAGTAAACCCCATGTATTTCAGAAATTATATTCTTGTCAGCATGAGTAGCCCAAGGAGTAGCCCAAGTCATTTAAAGGACTCTGAGACCGAGATTGTTTCTGGCTTTTTAATAGCTATTTACTTGGAAAAGATACACACTTGATGCAAGCAAATAAAGAACTGACTAGCTCTAATAGTTTCTGATTTAATAAATTAAATATTCTTAATTGCTGAAAATGTATTTTAAAAAGCAATTGTTCTGGGCATTCAAATATGATAGTCACATTTTGTTAAACGTCAGTATCGTGAAGATGAATGTAAATGTTTGGTTGGAGAAAAACTGAAATACAAGTAACAAACTTCTTAAAAAATATAGAATTAAATACGTATATCCGAAAGGGGTACTTCCAATGGGGTTTAAAGGAGTACCTGATGCTTTAAACATTTCGTTGGGCTTATAAAGTGATGTCCAAATAATACACAGTATCTGTAGAATATTTGTATGATATAGTTCAAAAATCTAAAATAATCGAAAATACCTATATTGACAGCAAGAATGACTCGACAACAGGGATCACAGACGCAGGCAACTTCAAATTCTAGTGATTAAAAATAAATAAAAATAAGGAACATCGTCTGCTGCTTGTGCATATGAGTAAGATAGAGGAGTGTTCCAGACCCAAAAGAGGCGGATGGCGGCCATGCGCAATCTGTATATTTAGTGGATTTAGACAGTGTATAGGCGGTTAACCAGTCCTCTTAATTTGATATAGATCATGATGACAGGCCACGAGGTATGATCTGTGGGGCTCTAGGCTTAGGAGTTGCAGGGTTTTCACAGGTAAGGTTGTTGGTCTGGGAGGTTAATAGCTGTAGGATTTAGAGGTTAGGTATTGAGGTATGATTTGTGGGGGCTGTAGGTTTAAGAGTTGCACTGTTTTCATAGGTAAGGCTGTTGGTCATGGGTTAAAAGCTGTAGGACTAAAAACACGTATTATATTCGCGGGGGTAAATTTCATGTTGCGTGGTGCAATTACTGCAAATATTGTGGCCATCGAAGCGTAATATATCGATATTTTATAGGAAATACGTGTTTTGAGACCCCTACACTCGGTAGCGTGGTGGTAGCGAGTCTGCCTCACGTTCAAGAGGTCCCGAGTTCGAATCTCGGTCAGGGTGAGTTACCTGGATAAGGTTTTTTCCCGGGGTTTTCCCTTCCTCAAAGACGAATGTCGGGTAACTCTAAGCTCTATGGACCCTGGGCTCATTTGAGCATCATTTCACCCATTCCATTCATCGTCCGATATGACTTAACGTTGGAGGACGTAAAATTACAAAAAAAAAAAAAAAAAAAAAAATCCAAAAGAGGACCAGTTTTATAAAATAAAAGCCCCGTGAATGTGTGTGCCTGTGAACAGTGTAAGAAAAACAAAAGTACGTTACTGTATCCTCTCTGCCTTCGACGTGTTTTTTTTTTTTTTTTTTTTTTTTTTGTGGTCCATTCATCTCTTTTTTTCCTCAGTAGTAGGCACAGTGGATCTAGGTACAAGGTTTCAGGTCTCTTGCATTGTATCACCTATAGGTACTGACCATACCTTGAAAACGACAATGAAATATACAGAATGCAGCGTTTTTCAGCTTATATGCTCGAATCATAGCAACTAAAATTGTTATCGCTCTTTAAAAATTCACCCCATCTAATTTGTTAGATAAAACTTCTTAGAAAATTGAGATTAAGAACCTTTAAACGCTTCACATTTTTCATAAGATACTTGCAAGGAAATCGAGCGGGATGGCCGAGGCTGTTTCGTCTGTGTCCCGCATTATAAAGGTCCAGGTTCGATCCCCGTTTTTTCGTTCTTTTTTCCGAATCGCCAGGCAAATGCTGGGTAGGTTAATTACATTCCCCGTATTTCCCATCCATCCATTTCATCTCCATTTATCATTTAACATTATTTTTCATCCGGTGGCCTCATTGAGGGCAGAAGTGACGACCAGAGTCTCGGCGCTGTGTGGCAGGATGATATAATCTGAGAAACATTGTCCTCCGGTGGGACGGTCTCCGGTCTCCAGACCTGTATGGTGGGTCGTTACAGGGTGGGTGGGATATTTGTTGTACTGGCCTGTCAGGGAGTTTCCAACAAGTCAATTATATGAACCCTGCCCTCCGCACTGTCGTGACTCCGTAGAACCTCCTCCCTCTGTCTCCTCTCATCTCATCCTTCCTCCCTGGGATGCCCCACTTGGAGGCATAGGTACAAGGAATTCCTTGCCATGTTCCTTTCGTAGTACGATCCACTCCTATTCTTGTAAAGGAGAAACTCAAATTTGGTTGTGGTGTACAAGATTAAAACTATTCAAAGCTGTGTGTATTCTATAAACTGATTTGCTCGTTTGCAGCAGTGATTAAGTAGCTATCATAGTAACAAGGAGGATTATGGAAGTAAGAAAGCCTTTATTTTGTTATCGTGTAAGTTTCAGGAGCAATGTCAATGCAAATTCGTTATAAATCTATCTTAAACAAACCTAAAAAACGTAACAAAATGAAGCAATTACACACCTCCTTTCCGGAAAAGAAGTTCGATTTCTTATTTAGACTGAAGAAACGTAATCGTATTAGACACTTAGATGTCTCGGGTAGTTAACTTCTTAGCCCACAAATATCGTTCCAGCAACACAATACACTACCGCCCCTAGGTAGCAGATTTTGAAAAACTAATTAGAGTCGCCGCCATCCGAATTGCCTGCGTGATCATCTTAGAGTTATTATCGCAATACATCATTTTATAGTATGAAATTAAGGTCTTTCTGACTTTAGCTTGTAAGAAAGGTGAAGTAAATACCGGGATAACTCTTCCATTTTGAAAAATATGGAATTGAGCTTTTGATGTGCATTCCAGTTTCTGTCTTGTGTGTTTAAATCCTTTAAGTAACATAGAAGGCTACGTGGTTACTGGTGCACATGAACTCAACAAACTGTCCCCCTCCCCCATTTATACCCCGCCTTTAACTGCAGTGGTCATATCGGCGGCCGTTCTCCTTTTGAACATATCGCCAGTTGGTGATATCACGCCCACATTTGCAATCTCATTCATACTTCCAGACTCTGAGGAACATGGGGAATTATCTTGGTTGGAGAAAAATCCCCACCCCAAGCCGGGAATCGAACCCGGGACCACTCGCACGACAGGCAGGTGCTCTACCGACTGAATAAACTGCTTTGTTTTATGTTTAAACAAAATTAAATAGTACATCGTTAGCTAGTACTATTCTCTGTGCCTCATGGTGTAAAGATGTCGCCCTGCCTTAGTCACCAGCAACCTGGGGTCCTGGGTTTAGAGCCGAGACTTCTAGGGCTCCTACATTTGAATATGTAACTTCAAGGACAGCATACGACACGCTTTCAAACATGCGATTTGATTGGCTTCCCCTATCTCTCTTGTACCTGAAATAAAATATGTAATGAAACCGATTTCTGCAACGTTTATATCGATGGATATGAATTAAATAGAGATAATTGTTCATAGGAATATTGTGTAAAAGTTAGATAAAACGATAGTGGACAGAGAAAGGCATGTGAATGCAACACATATTTTTACTTCCTCTGCTAAGTATTTTTAATTTGTTTGTAATTTACGTCCTCCAATGTTACGTCGTACCAGACGATGAATGAAAAGGGTGTAAATGATGCTGAAATGAGCCCAGCGTCTCAGAGTTACCAGAGATTAGTCATCGAAGATAAGGGAAAACCCCGGAAAAAACCATATCCAGGTAACTCACCCTGAGCGAGATTCGAACTGGGTAACTCTTGAACGTGAGGCAGACACGCTACCATCTACGCTACCGAGGTGGGCTCTGCTAAATACGTAGTAGAGGAAGTATTTCTTTAACCACAGATTTACCATGGCAACATACCAGCATGCCATTAAATTCTCCAACCGCCTTGTTGTTTTTTTCCTCTCTCTCTCTCTCTCTCTCTCTCTCTCTCTCTCTCTCTCTCTCTCTCTCTCTCTCTCTCTCTCTCTCTCTCTCGATAAACTACCAGGAGATCTCATATATCTAAATATACGCTAATATATCTTAATGGCGACTTACAGTGCTTCAAGTACTTAGGTTCTTCTTTCTTCAAGTACTTTAATACTTTACACCACTAATAGGTCATTTAATGGAAATCAGTTGTTCTTTCGCACTATAGGACAAGACTTGGTAAAGTAGAGTTAGACTGAATAATTCAATGCCATGCCAGGAATGTGAACCACGGATCTCTCGACCTCCACCCGGTTACTTTAACCACTGAGCTACCATGCCAGCACTACATTAAATTCTCCAATGTCTACGTCTTTACTTCCCTTCCTGGTGAAGCCATGCTAGGTAACTTTAAGCCTAAAAACGTCCACTGCCCTTCGCCGAGTTCGAACTTCGGGAATCAGAGGCTAGATCAAGGAGGATGAGTTTTATCGGGGCATCAGCGATAGCGATTAATGAGCGCCCAAATGAGACTAAGCTTCAGTTTTTGTTTACCGGAGTGGGAGTGTGGGGTTTACGTCAGGCATTTTTCAAAACTTACAATGCTCCTTATGATCCAAAGTTTTAGTTATTACAGTGAGATTTTAGGAATAGTTCCTTATAAAGTGCTGTGCAAATATATTATGCCAGCAATATATATATATAAAAGAACTGAGCAGAAGTTTTTTTTTGAAACAAATTAATTTGAAGTACGAATTAATGCCTAAGCAAACTTATTTTGTAACTTAACGAGGAACATAAAATCGTAAATGAGGTTAAAATAGTGTGAACATCTTAGGGAACATTTGTTTTGTAAAATAACTTTAATTTGTATTTTAAAACGCATAATTGAGGGATTAATTAACATATATGCACCGAAGGGCAGTCGCACTTTTTATAACTACAAAATAGTGTAACAAATTTAAAAACCACTCAGTGAAACACTTTGGGTTTTGAAACATTCACTGATAGGTCCTCTTAAACAACTTCACACCTATAACTAAAACATGCAAAGGTAAGGAATGCATGTGCTTACCGAGTCAGGCACGTTGACGTCACATCCGGCGAGCAGAAGGGCCGCCACCACGTCCGCATGACCCGCAGACGCGGCCAAATGCAAAGCATTGCGTCCATTCTGTAAAACAGGCATATTTCCTTTGTAGCTAGTATATCTTATATAAAAGTACTTTATGAACTCCATGAATAGCTATTTATCACAGAGCAGAAATTTTCTTTTTAACTTTTCATACATGGCATAATATATTTCCTGGCATCCTCTGTCCTGAATAAGAATAACTCAAGTCTGCCACGTTCAAAGGTAAAGACGTAACATACATCGAGAAGGCTGTGTTTCTGCATTAAGGGCAGATGGAGATACAAGTGACAGAAATATTAAATTTACAAGAAATCACATAGTGATCAAGCAAACATTTTGAAATTATATAGTGTGTGTCAAAACAATGAAGTTCTTTTCTTCATAATTTTTACTTTGTATGATGCAAAGTTATAAATTGTAACTTAATCTGACATTGCTTAAGATAAGGAACATGTTTACAAAAACTGCTATTAGATATAGAACTGACATTTTGGACACGATTTTTCCACTTTTATGTAGCAAATTCCTGCAGACATATTTTTAAAATACCTATGCATTATTTTTTAAGGATATAATAAAAATGAGTACTATTATGTTTAAAAAAAACTATCACTCCTTTCTTCAGGGGATATATACTATAAATTCACATAGAGAAACAAAGTTTCGGCAGCGAATCTTCCACTAATACCCAAATGTAGGAAATATAATTATTTTCTCTCTACTAGTTCATGAGAAAATGTTCCCTAAGGGTAGAAAAATATGTTTCATAAAATAAGCTCCAGTTTGCTAACAAATGTCACATGCTAAAACTTATTCTACATCTAGAATGGACAAACAAGCCATGCTTACTGCCTGAAACCACATTTTTAGGCCTCTAACAACCCTCTAATGCAAATAGAAACCATTCCTGCAGCTGAAACAAACATGGTATATGTGGCTGGAAAACATGCAATCAGAAGGGGGCTTGGCAGTACTCAGTTATTTAACCTTTAACACCGATTTAGACAAATAATTTGACAATCATATTTTGTGAATATATTCTCAAGACTTCTTCACTTTAAACTGTTTTTCCCTCTTGCAAACTGTAACATTTTCCATTTTCAATAGTGCAATCCATAACGTTTGAAACAATAGGACACACGTGCAACTTTGGTAGAATATAATACACAATTGGGAAATTACATTACACTATTTACATCTCAGAGAAAATGTTGGAAGTGTCCTCCACTAGCATCTATACATGTTTGCACTCGTCTCGCCATATTCTCTGAAGTTTTACGGAGAGTATCCTCGCCAATGTTACTTATTTCGGTTTGATTGGATTCCTTGAGAACATCAATTGCCCGTGGCCAATTCTTGTACACTCTATTTTTTTGATAACCCTACAAAAATCCGGTGAAGTTAGGTCAGAGGATTGGGGGGGGGGCCACATACCTTTTGAGATTATTCGATTATCAAAGAAACTGATTACAAGTTCTATGATGTCATTAGATGAATTGCACGTTGCTCCATCTTGCTGGAAATACCCTTCTCTCAATTAGATATCATCTCCGTAAAACTTCAGAGAATATGGTGAGACGATTGCAAACATGTATCGATGCTGGTAGAGGACACTTTCAACATTTTCTCTGAAATGTAAATAGTGTAATGTAATTTCCCAATTGTGTATTATATTCTCCCAAAGTTGCACGTGTGTCCTATTATTGGTTCGAAAAGCAATGGCCTATTGAAACGTTCAGGTTTATATGGATCACACTACATATACCCTCAAGATCCATTCAGACCGTTCAATTTACTTTGGTGCCAGTTTTTTTTTTTTTTCACCTCTGAAAATGTGGGTTAGGGTAATTCTGTTATCGTTACAGTAAATGAATTAAGTGAATTACTCACAGTAAAAACGTTAACCACACTACGATGAAGTATGATACAACATGTGCGTAAGTTACGAGAGCTCCAGACACCCACTTATACAGTGGACAATCGAGTCAATCAGTTCATCATGTATTTTAAGTATACGCTTGGAGTCAGGTTATCGTCAACAACAGTTTAATTGCACTTGATAATAGAGAGAAAAAAGAAAAGCAGTATCATTCAATAAATATAGAATCGAAATGTTGACGTTTCTCTGACCCTGAAGAAGGGGTTTTGTTCCGATAGTGTACTTGTGTCGTGCAGGTTTTTATTATTGATAAATAAATGTAAATGTTTCTCATTTTCCTCACGTCAATGGAAAACTGATCTTGAAATAAGGAGTTAACTGACACTTCCACATGTTGCCTACAATCCTGGAGGAATTAAAGTAATAAAATTAAAGCTATGTACCACAATTTGAAATCATTTCTAGATATATACTTTAATACGATTATGAATAAATACATTTTGGTGACAAAATAAGGAGAGGAGGTGTTATAATCACAAACAATATTTTACTTCCCCCATTTACAAGATTTCGGAACCTAGATCATATTTACATTTTGTGATAATTTTCTGTACAAAACAAGAAGTCCTGTTAATATTTAAAAGCGCCTTTAATGCCAAGCCAATAGAGAAACTATTAAAATGTGCCATTTTTAACGAGTGGTAGAAATAAATAAAGAAGGTAACAAAAATTGCTTGGTCTACACAATGAACAAGTTTAGAGATGGTTTTATGACATTACAAAAACTTCTACGACATGCATGAGTGAAGTAGCAGAGGCTAATAACCTGAAGGAAATACATGAGAAATACCCTGCAATTGCCATTCATTTTTGTGCTGAATGAAAAAAAAAAAAAAAAAAAAAAACAATTCACATCGTAAGAAAGGGATAAACCTGCCAATTTACGGAACTCAAATGTATGTAATGGGTTAGCCCATAAGTTCTGGCGGTTTTCTTCAACTAAAAGTTTTGCAGGCGAAATGAAATGTCTATGCAATGAGTTTTATGTTATTTGATAGAGAATTATGTGTATGTTTATATAATGTTTGTTTTTTCAGGTCACTAGGAGTGTCAAGCGATCGTGAGCAGCTTCTCTGAAGTCACCTCGATTAAACGCAAAAAGCGACTGTCGAAAATAGTTTGTGTTGTCGACTTGACACTCCATTTTATTGACCTGTAATGAACAAACAGCATATAAACATACAAAAGATAAACATACTATTTTATAGAACACTTAATTCTCTATCGAATAACATAAACCACATCGCCAAAACATTTTATGTTGCACGTAAAACTATACACTTAAAAATAGCCGTCAGGATTTATGGGCCAGTCCATCACTACGTCTTCGTGCTCATTTCGAAATTCTTCAGTACATCCAATACAGAATCATGATTCCTCCAGACATTAAAGTTCTGAGAGCCTTTTGCTGTAATTAACGTTTTATTGCATAAACGGTGTTTATTTGTGAGAGGAGGGTATCAAAGTAGGATAAACGGTAATAGGAGTGAATACACATTCGTTTAATGTTCGCGAAAATATACCTCTCCTAAAGAACATAACTCAATAACGGTTTTCTACCCAAAGAAAGGCTCTTCCCAGCAAAAAACGCTTTCTCTGTTGTTCATTTTCGTTTATGTAAGTAACCTGTTATCCTAATATTAATATTATCTATTATTTGCATCTTCTTCTGTCATTGTCTTTCACAGTAAGCACCTTTTTACCCCCTCATTGAGTGTCCAGCCATTTTTTTTTTTCGCCCAGTTGATCACTTTTAGAACAGATTCTTTTTATTTTACTTTCCCCCTCGACGTAGCGTCAAATTCACACACTCCACACAAAGCATTTCAGTACAATATTGCTTTAAGACAGCTATAGAAAAGAGCCATTCTTTCATTTAAAAGCTTAATTTGCCATCCCTGTTCCGTCTTGACTACTTGATAGCGTTCCATGAAGCTAGAAGTTACTTTCTGTCTAAGGAAACGTGGTCTGCTGGTAGTTCCCCCCCCCCCCCCCCCCGTTTCCTTTTCATCTAGACGTTAAGTTCACAGCTGCGGTAGACATCTTCAGTGACTGGCTTGAAAGGGAAGGCCGTTCATGAGTCCGCGTCTTAACGACCTCGGTCTCAGGCTACGGTTTATTCAAAAGAATTGTGTCACATTGGATTCATTACTTGTTAGCACTCTTCGTCGTCCGGGTTGGTTTCCCTTCCTACCAGAGAGCACGAAGGTCCTCTATGTGCGGTGCTGTGCTGTGCTTAAGGCCACTCTGTCTTAAACACAATTCTACCCCTCATTTTTCCTCTCAGTCTCTGATGTGAGCAGCCATAGCCAGGCACCGCGGATAATTTTTCGATCAAATACTTTGTTAGTGGCATTTCAAGTTTACACTGAATTCTTTATAACGAAATCGAAAATTGGAATTTGACCTTAAACGCGAGTTTATATTTTAAACGATATCACCAATGTTTATGGCATTATGCCCGTCCGATTAGGTGTTGCAGCTGTTGTTTTCAAGAAAATTCATCAAAAGTGTTTTCTCCGATTTAGTTTTTGCGCATATTACTGTAATGAAAACGCCAATTCTGTAAGTCTTATTCATAGTGCATAAACATTTGCAAGCATATATTAGAGTATATGTTTAGCAAAACGCTCTATCTGGATTATGTAAAAATTCCATAATTACTTGAAGTTGTTTCTGCCGCAATGGCCCATTATGTTTTTTTTTTTTTTTTAAGCAAGTTTCGTTTACTAATATTTTGTGATTAGGTAAATTTGTTAGAAGATTGCCCATTTAACAATTAATTAAAAATTAAGAATTAATAGACGAAATATTAATAAGTAATCTATACACTCCTGTATCAAATATGAGCCCACTTGGGCCCAATACTATTTCTGTGCAGCACTATATTGTTTAGATTTTGAGTATTAGTAGGTTGATAATTAGATAACTGATTTCATCTCTATGTCCCCTTAAACCTGATTTTGTGACCAAACTTCGCCTTCTGTGGCTTCCTAGTGCTTCAATCGTCATTTGATCATTTTACTTGGGTGGGCGATTTCTTCCCAATAGCGGCGAAGTATTATGTAACACCCTAAGTTTCTCACAGGCATATGTTTCAGTCAGCGCTCCATCATGGTTTAGCCTAATCCACAGAGGAAGTTGCAGCACTTTAGTGAACTGGTGAGACAAGGCAATGCTTACGGTCATGATAGGTTCAGCGTTGCTGAAAAAGACAAATGTTCGTGATGCGGAAACATGAATTCTGTCTACTGCTGACCGCTAGCACGGTCAAGCGTGAGATGTGCCTCACAATTTTCTCACGCCTAAAATAATTATATGAGTTTGGTTAGAGGTGTAGCTGTTAGCGGCAAAATCACAGATCGTGTACAATTCACCTTTTTCAGACTGTTTAAATGACACGCTTTATGATAATGTAATACAATCGTCTTGAGAGGTGAGCCTTTGCTGCATTCGAGATATGATTATTGTCTATTGTTTTCCTTTCTTCCCGCCAAAACCAGTTAGCGAATTTTTAATTGCATTTGTTCGTCTCACAAGGCAGGTAACGTATTAGGTTCGACATCTTTCTAAATCGATATATACCTACGTAGATTTTAGGTCGATAAAAACTTACGAAAAGTCATTTCTCTAGTCTGCCTGTCGCGAGATATCGTAATTTTAAACTTGCAATTATTTAATTATTAATGCGTTAACATAAAGCATACAGTTCTCAGACGTGAAAACGACACGTTGCTCCTTTCGGATTTTTGGAGTTAACTGACTAATAATATAATATTTAATTATGAGGAAATAAGGATGCTACATAACAGGAGAATTATGACTCAAACTATTTCTCCGAAAGCAACCGTATTCATGCAATAATATAAATGGAATAAAATTGTAATCCAAAGGCTGAAAGAACTCTTCAGGAATAAGATATTAGCCAGGAAGCAACTGAAAACTACATGGCAAGAGGTTTTATAATAAAATTACAGTTTGTTTCACCAATATTCATAGATATGCTGGACAATAACACTAAAAACTGTGCTAGGATTTTGGAAATTCTCTTGAAACAATATTCCCTATTACACATCGTGTGTGCTGAAGATAAATATGAAAACCCAGCGGTCGTGAAGTTAATTCATTTTAGGGAAATATTTTGATAAATCTGCTTAGTTTATTGAGGAGAAACAATATAAAAAAGAATATGGTTCAATTTAAAATTTTGGGTTTGACACTAGAAGGGATCTCTGGAAATATTCATATCACAACTTGGAAGACCATTTGCTATTATAACATTTCTTGGGATTTGGTCATTTTTAATCAGTTAAGAAATATTAACTCCTAATATATGGATCAGTCAATCGTTAGTGTCAACAATGTTTGTAAATGGCAGTATCTGCCGTAAATGATGCAAGCTGGTAACAGAAATGTATGTTATTTATGAGTTTGAAGACACTAAATTTGTTTATAAGATATCTGTAGTGAGTTTAATTTCTCGACTGTTATCTGTAGCTGTAAAATGTTTAGTAAATGCTCCATTAAAATTGAGATTGCAAGAGATAAGAATGCTACACACTGCCATGCAGAGTTACTGGAAGCCTGTGGTAGGGAGCCTATATCATATTGTACCGTGGTTGGTTGACGCACGTATTTCGAAGCAGGAAAGCAGTTCATCAAAAACGTTGAGCTGCTAGATCGCAATCAGCAAGAGATGATATGCATGTTAGAGCACTGTTAGAAGAACGCCGCTGTTGGACTTATGTTGAACTAGCAAGGGAAGTTGGATTTGTTCCTGGTACAATTAAGTTAAAGATCGGGAAGATCTGCTCGAGGATTCCATAGAATCTTGAAGAGCCAAATGGTAGCAGAGAATGGAAACAGCGAGAATTTTCTTCGATGTAACATAACTTTGGTTGAAATCTGGGTTCGATGAAATCAATCAAAATTGAAGAGACAGTCAAACGAGAGTCAGTACAAGATTCCCCATGATCAAAAAAGTGCCGGCATGAAGATGATCCACTTAAAGTCCTGGTTACAGTTGCTTATTATTTTGACGTGTTCTTGTCACTCAATCAACTCTTGCAGGATATCTTCTAAATTGTGCATATTGTTACTTTCTGGAACAGCATTTACGGCCAGCTGTGCGTATAAAAAAACTTCCAAATGTTGTGAATTCTATCATATTGTGCTACATGATGATGCTGCTCCTGTTGTAAATTTATATCACAGATGGAACTGAAAAATAATAGGACATCTTCCATACTCCCCAGACATAAGCCCACGTAATTTTGACCATTTCCTGAAAATGAAATTACCACTTCGCTTTAGAACAGCCAGGCATGCAGTAGAGAAGCCAGTTCCAGCATTAATCCAACAAGACGCTGTAGTGTTCTATTTTACAAGAAATGTTACTGTTACTTTACATAGAGTTGACGTTCATGGTAAACTCCAGAGGCATTAATAAAAGCTATCTTAATAATTTTGCATTTTTTTCAAAGAAGTCATTCTTGCACTATTATAAGGATTATCATTTTACAAAACAATATTTTCTCATGCACATCAGAAGTAATTTTATTCACTTTTTTTATCAAGACTTACATCAACTTTGTGAGTTGTGTTAATGGTTGTGTGTGTCCTAATTAACAAGCCTAATTGATCATTATCATTGGTGAATGCATGCTCTGAAAGGTGAAGCTGCTGGTGCAATGGAAAATAAAACTAATTTAGTAGCCCTCTAATTCCCCTTGACAGTAGTACATTGTGAAACACCCACTCCTATTCTATGCCAGAACTATGCCTTTCTGAAGCTTAACTGCTAAACTTCTTTACATTCTAGTGTTAACTAGTGTCGAGCCGTATAGTTTGTGAGAAGAGCTAAAATTACGAACACTAAACAAAATAGATTCTACTCTAACTCAGGGAGTGCATTTTTGTTAAGTATGATTATATCAGTGAGTTAATAGTGGTATAACTCACCTCCTCCATGGATCTGAAGTACCATAAGAGTGTATCAAATTTCCGAAATTGCAGAGTTACTGGTATATTAAGTGATAGCTGGCTAGGCTCGTAGATGCTCCACATTTTTGTGTCTTTAAAGATGTCTGAATTTTAATCACTCCATCACATTTACTGGGAAATAGGATTAGCAAATTGTGATTTTAAGTGCAACAACAGCAACAACAGCTTGTATAATACATACTGAACAGTGGCAGCTCTACCATTAATGTGTTGCATCCCTTATAATAATTGTTTTTCATTGTATATTTTTCATTCTTAGTTTTGCTTTTATTTAAATAGGATTCCCTTTGATAGTCGTTACGTATGTGAAATTCACACTCCGCATTGATTGCTAATATCTGTTGATTCCCAAACAACACTAAAGATGACAGTAGCAGCACTTCTGAGCTACAACCACTCCTTCTTTTGTTTAAGGATTTATATCTATTATTGAACATTTTCGCTTTTGCTGATGATGTAGCTGTATTTGCACAGAATGTACCATCCCAAAGTAATGTCCTAAAACAGGTACAAAATGAGGCAAATGATTCAAATTGAATAATGAACAATGCAAAGACAAAGTATATGAATAACTAAACCATGAGACACAATACTATAAACACCATCGTCCTAAATGAGGCTACTTTTGAAAAAGAGTCAAAGTTCTGATATCTCGGCTCGACACTTACTGATAATTACATATTAACCAAGATCAAGGATAAAATAGTTACTGATAATCAATGATTTAGAGCATTAGATAAAATTATAAGAACCAGATATATCTCAAACAAAATTAAAGTTAGAATCTATAAAACAATTATTAAACCCACAGTTATTTTTGGAAGCGAAACTTGAACTCTGACTGAACGAGCAACGACTATTTTAAACACTTGGGAAAGTAAAATCTAAGGACAATTAATGGACCTATTTATGACAAGGAGGAGTGGAGAATTAGGACCAATTCAGAGCTGCAATAACTATGTAAGGATGCGAGTATTGTCACTGATATAAAAAATAGACGGCTGGAGTGGCTGGGCTACATTATCAGAATGGACAACAATTCCTAAAAAAATACTAGATGCCACACCAAGTGGTAAAAGAAGAGTAGGAAGCCCCAAATTACGATGGTTAGGTGATGTCCAGGATGACCTGGGATTAAGAGACGGAGACGGAAAGCCCTAGATAGGAAAGATTGGGCAGCAATTCTGGAGGTCAAGGCTAACTAAAAGGGCTGTATGACCATAGACGATGACGATGATGATGATGAAGATTGAACACTTTCTCGTGTACAAATGTGGGTCTGTCGCAGCCGCTTAGGTAGCAGTGGATGGCTTGAATATTGCATGTTTTTAGTATTTATTAATTATTTAGCAAAATACTGAAATAGGTGGTTTTAAACGACTTTTTAATCTGTCATAAAAGAAGACAAATTAGCAATTTTAATGAGTAAAAAGCACAGTTTTGTGTTGATAAAGAGTAAATAAGAACAACTGTAAATGACGTAAATTAAAAATGGCATTACTGTCTAGTTAAAACATGATTACAGGCATGTCCGTTTCAGGCATGAATTCAAAAGTAAATGCTGACAACTGCGCAGTTAAGTTATTCATTGGAAAACTATTTTTCTCACCAAAAGTTAATTATACATACACCTGTATCATTTTTATTATTTCAATTAGTAAAGGCCGGAGAGATATGCGCTCGCATGCGATATAACTTGGCTGGACACAGAGTATGAATGCCGTCAATTGTACAGCACGGTCATCAAATGTATAAACGTCGAAAACAACGTAACGTAGTACTCTGCGAACTAATGAAGCATTGTCTTTAAAATATATGCAGATGCAAGGTCAATGTGTAGTATAACGCGACTGTTTTGTTTCCTCTCACAGTTAGGCGGTTGTCATGGTCAGGCTATACCAAACTGCAGTTGTTTACATACGTGATCGATAATACTACAGACCAAGTGCAGTACCTATATCTACAGGAAAACCACACGCCTCCTGCCTTTATTAATTAGCTATATAATTTAACTATGAAGTTTTGGTGATAATAATGGCAAGTCTTGATTCACTGCTTTTCGTATTTTTAATCAGGTACATACTCTGACATTGCAACTAAGATGTTCACAGTAGTAAACCGAAACCAGTACCTATCGTGTGATTTTCTCCACTTGGGGAAGATATTCTGCTGTTTCTGATTAGCTAATGTTATAAATCGGTTCCTTCCGGATAGAAGCGGGATAGCAACGAACTATACTCCAGCCAATGAAATATATGGTCGTTACCCTGCTTCCACCTATCACGTGATAGCAGCTGGTTTCGCTTTTCTATTTTGAATACTTAAGTTGCTATTCAGCCTAATTACAAAATAGACTATACCAATAACCACTGACACTGAAAGTATTTTCAGGAGAAAAGCAAATCGTTTTAGCAGAAGCAATGTGGCTGTGATTCAGAATAACTTAAAGCTGTCGAAGAAACATTTTTAGCTTCGACCATAACCATGAGGTTCAAGTCTTTAGTGAGGTCATGCTATGAACCCATACCCATCAATCAGTAAACCGCACAACGGAATCGGACCATATCTTATTCATTTATTAATGGTGGAACCCGCAGTTATGCTTGCGTTATTCCGTTATCTTATCTCCAGTTATTTCCTCTTTTGAATGCTAACACGATGTTAGTAACTGGTTAAGTGTTTGTTTCAATGCTCAGTGAAGTTAACGGGCAAAGAAATATATTTTCCAACATGAAGTTTGGTTTTGCTTTAGGTAATAACTTAATCACACTGAAACTCCTTAAAACGTTACTTTTATGATCTATTAAAATGTGTGATTAAAATGTGATCTATTAAATGTGTGCCTAAAAGTTTTACTCTCTCTCTCTGTTCTGTATTCTCTAAACATGTGGATCTGTAAGGCGTTGAACAAAAGCATAAAAAACGAGCACATGTTCCAAAAGCTATATCTATCACACATTTATTTTAAATATTGAGGAAGAAAGACAAATAAAATCATCCACCCGGTAAAGGGAAAACGATGGAAAATGATAGGGGACACCTCACGCTCTGCAAATATCTATTGTGGCTAACACGCCCAGGAGGAAGGGATGAAGTGAGGGAACCACAGGAGGCCAGTGTCACAGGCAAACAGACCATAGAGACGCGCGGAGGTCTCTAACAAGCTCTGAGAATTCTTCATCGCGGCACCAGGTCCCGTTACGCAGCCATGGATCTAGTGTCGACAAGTGTCCCCACACGCAAGAATAACGACCACACAACGCCATCCTCCTCCGAAAAGAGCATGTATAATGCGCAAGCATCCCGGCCATTTGTCCAGCACTCCATACACACGAGTTTGAACGCACTCACAAGGATATGGAAATCCTAAAAAGAGGGGCACGATCTACAAATGGATGTCGCACACGTTAACGTTCGGTCATCAGAGAGCTTGACACCATCGAAATTCAAACCTGCACTAGCAGCGAATTAAAAAACCTTAAACAATAAACATTTTGTGAATGAGGAAAAATACAAATATGAGATACTTATAAAAGCCTAATTGTTTAATTTGAAGCTCCAGTAAGTTTCACTGTAACTAATTGGGCTGTTCTTCATTTCGTGTGCACATACACGAACACATACCATGCATAATACAGAGCAACAACTTTTTAAAACTATAAAATCACAAGTTACTAGAAAATTAATGTTGCGTTTTGTTATATATAATGGTATACATTGTTCCTACAATTAATTGGAAGGTATAATTAAGTCTAATTAAGTTATTGATCGTCTACTAGTATAAGCTGCTCCAGCTATAACGAAAATAAAGTTACAATTGTTATAAAAGCTCACAGATGTTAAGTGAAATGCTGTAATTTGAAAATCAATCTTACAGAACAAATAAAAATGGATGAAGCACTAGTGAGAATAATGAACTACATAAAAGTGGCCTTACTACAGAACTGAGTAACCTTGGTTCAACAAAAGAATGCTATTTACTGCTGAAAGAGACACTCAATCTTGAAGACTAGAGAGAACTACACAATCACTTTTGAACTCGACAACAAAACGGTGGTGTGAGAAAAGGAGAGAACCATATAGGAGAACAGACAAAGATCCAAATAGAAGAAGCACAAAAGAACCCCTTTCCATTACCAAGAAGAAAAATAGCACACTTGACCGCAAGTGCACTGATGGGCACATGGGAACATTACTTCACCGAACAGTATAACAAAGAACGGTAGACCGTATAGTGCAATTCCCAGACGGGTTACAGCCCTAATTCTATAGTGCTAAGCTCGAAATCACCAGTGAGCTTCTAAATGCTCAAGGGGCTGGGGTGCCAATAAGCTTCCCTTCTGCAAGTCTGTAAATGTTACAACACGCTCTACATCACTGAGTAGCATGTGAAAAACATGAACAGCCCGCCATGTTGGGCGCCGAGAGTCACGTCTTCGCCACTTCTGTTATAAGGGATTAGAAGACAAAAAAAGGTTACAAATGGTGCAGTTCATAAACACGCCACAACACAAAATATTGCAAAGCAATAGTAAAGGCTATTTATCAAACACCTTTTCGCTAACAAAGCTTCTGCATAATTTCACAAACCAATATTCCTGGAAAATAAATTGTTTTTTCTTTCCACATTAGTTGTGTGTAAGCTAAGGTTTGAAAAAGTAGAGCCTGACTGAAAACCTCAGTGCTACAGCCGGGACTTGAACCACGGATCCCCAAGGTCTCCATCAGGTGGCTCCCAACCAGGGAACTTGCGCGTTGCTAGTCGCCATCAAAGTCATGTGTATTTGAAAACTTCTAGTGGTTTACTGCGGAAAAAATGTGGAGTCAGTTGGGGAATTTAATGTCATGCAGGCACGTTGCCATAGTAGTTCGGTGGTTGGGAGCAACCGGACGGAGACCGGGGAACCGTGGTTCAAGTCCCGGCTGTGGCATTGAGCCTTACTCTATTTCCAAATATTTCTGGATTTCCAAAAACAAGTACAACATTCTCCAAAAGAATGTGAGCTCAGATATTCAATTTTGTTCCAAAAGAGCAATTCAGGTTTAAGGGGAAAAAAAAAGAGCATACAAAGTGATAATTCTTTCTTATATATGTGCCAGGGGCACGAATGTCTTTAAATGTGCATGGCCGACTATGCTACGAGGCACCGTTTTGTCATTGCAGTCATTACACCACATTGGATCTGTATGAAAATACAGTACTGCTGCTGCAGGTCTTAAAACATAAACTACGTTATTAACACTTGATATGTGTTAATACACAGCTCAAATAGCTTGCTCTTCCCCTGCAGCAGCACTACTGTCTACCCACCACAAGAAGGCAAGCTAGAGGAATGTGTAACGTACTCACTTTTGCTGTCCCCACGGTGTTTATGCTCGCCTTCCCAATATGACAAGGATGCTAGATTCGTTTAAAATACGCAAGTGTTGTCACATAACTCACTCATGCATAATACCTATCACTACTGTTACTGCAACAAATATTAGATCTGGCAGCATGGGTGACTCATATACACCCTCATACACTCATTTCCTAGTAAACAGATCCACTAATAAAGCAGATAAACAGTTCATTCGTTTCCTTTCATTTGTCTCTTGCTTTCTTCTGGTGAGTAGAAGGTACAGAGCACGGTGACATCACACGCTGAACTCGTTTATGTGTAGTGCGATGTAAGATGACGTAAAACGCATTTCCTGTCGTCTTCTGTTTTATGGTATATTTTAATGATTTCGGCAGCATGTATGCATAGATGTTTTTGGCATCACGTCTAGTCATCACGGTGACTTACTAGTTAAACACTTATTCGTCTCTTATATTTTTCCGAACAAAAAACAAAGTATATTTTGCCCAACATGAAACATCATCCTCTTATGTGTACTCGGGAAACGAAGAGATTCGCCCTATGCTGGTGAAAATAATTTTGCCACCAACTTCTTCTGTAGTATCGTAAACAGTATGATCGAAGTGTTTATAGCTCCATGCATTGTTTGGCATTAAAACGTCTGAGTGTGTTTGGTCTTTCAGAAAAATCAAAGTGTGCATTCGTATGACTTGTCTACTCATTCTTCAAAACTTTCTTAAAAACACTTTTATCTACCGGATGTTAATCGAGATAAACATTTGTGAAAATGGTTTTATTACATATTTACTTATAGGTACAATAGGAATACCATAAGCTTATGTGATAGTCAGATACTTTAAGAGTTAGTTGCTATGTGATGCCCTTAAAATTACTCTTTGCAGAGCCAGGAAGTAAAAAACGAATGACTTCATACTTTAAAAAAAGACATAAAGATTTGAAAATTCAAACCATTAACAAGGAATATCTTGAAAACGGTTAACTCCCACAAAAATATTTGACAGAAACTGTGAAGTTTAACGATATCTTCATTTTTTGTGCAGTAATATTTTGTTTATACCTATAGTTAATCAGTTATGCAAAATTCATTCAGAATGAAGACCAGAATCTATTGCCAGAAAATTCAAGACATTAATTTAATTTGCCTTAAAGAAAAAGCAGGACATACATAATATAATAAATAATTAGAAACTAAAGGATTTATATGTTCTTTACAAAATAATTTAATTGCATCTCTAGATTTAGAATATGTGAATATGATTTATAATCATAGAAAGTAAATGTTAGGTAAGGAATTATTATATCTGACTATGCGACTTAATCAAAATATTAAGCTGTATTTAAAAAAAAAATTAACGATTTAGAAAAGTTGTCCTTTTAAACGGTAGTTTGGCTTGTGGAAATGTCCCTGAATGTCTTAGTGTTGCATTATTTGAAAACGTTGAATTTAGTAACAACTTAGTTATTTAAACAACTTTTTTTGTTATATTGTTCAAACACAGGAGTTTTTCTGAAAAGGTTTTCCTTTTCATTCAGGGTACCTCAAAAGATTTATCACTAAAATCTCGGGATCTCATTATGGTGAAATGTTGTTTACTTACGTGACAGAGAAGATAGAATTAAGTGTGTAATTTGTTTTATCCATTAAGCAGTAGTTCAAGTTGTTGTTGTTGTTGTTTGCAACTTAAACAGCTTTGTGAATTGAATTTGTGCAGAGAAAATTATTTTTATAACAAATTTGGTGCTTTCGTCTGCCAATCATAGAAATACAGTGTGGTTACAATCGTTAAAAAACACATCTACGGATTTTTAATTTTAATTATTTTTACGTCCTCCACGTTAAGTTATATCCGATGATGAATAAAATAGGTGAAGTGTTCATATGAGCCCACAGTCCATAGAACTTAGAGTTAATTGACATTCATCTTTCAGGATAAGGGAAAACCCCGGAAAAGCCTTAACCAGATAACTCACCCTGACAGAGATTCCATCTCGGGACTTCTTGAATGTAAAGCAGACACGCTACCATCTACGCTACCGAGGCAGGCCACATCTAAGAAGGAACAAAACGATTTGCTGGATTGAACTAAATATGATGCAGCCTAAACAGCGTTTGTGGCGCTGCCCTTAAAACGCAGATAATTCAGACATTTTCAATCTGCGGGGTGAACTGAATCGCCCGACGTATGGTTTTTGTTAACAAATAACAACGGACTGAATGCACACTTCAAACAAATTTGCTGGAGTAGGAATCAATGAACTTCATTGTTCAACCTCGTCATAACTGGTTTCCACAAGTCACACCACTCAGGTCGCTTTATGTCTTGCCCAGAAGTCTCAATTAAACAGAGCTAAAGCTGAGAAATGTAACATTTGCCAGTAATTGCTAATTATTAGCAGCAGTTAGCAAGTTGAAATTCAAAGAAACAAAACCCCTGGTGATCACTGCAGGTGGAGAGAAACCAATAATGAAACCAGTTCAGATGCTTTGGGAATAAATTGACAAGCTATGCTGCGTTTCAAGGTCGACGTCAGCAAAAAAGTATATTTCCCGACTATCTGAAATCAACATTTATCTTCTTAGACTTAACACATCTGCTCATGATTCAGAGTATAACCGCAGAATTTATGCGCCATTTTCTTTCTTTATTTCTTACTTTGAAAATTACTAAAACAAGATGGGAATTTTAAGCTATAAAATCAATTATGGGAAATAACAGACCGGTATGGATACCCTACCCATTTAATAAATTGTATAAAATGTGTCTATAATGACACTTGCTTTAAACTCAACCCCCCTAATTATTTGGGTGGAAATACAATAATAAATCAAGGTGTAAACAAGGGTGCATAATATCGCCCACTCTTTTTAAAATTTATTTGGACAATGACTTAAATATACGGAAAGCAGAAGCGCCATCTGGTGTTCGAACTGGAGGAACTGAAATTAACATTTTAGCATATGCAGACGAACTTGTGATTATACAAATTTTAAGGACGAAAAATCAGGTTACATATTATATTAAATAGTAGTTTATTCCTAAAATTAAAATCACGACATTCTAGGGTAAATAGCATAAATTTTATAAGAAGATACATATCTGGAACACCCTAAAAGTTTTAATTATTTAGGCTACAATATTACTTATTATATTGATCAAGATATTGAAAAATAAATCAAACAAGATGTGTGGAACAGTTAAACTAAACTCGAATGGGCACTAAGATGAAGTTCTATAAAGTAATGGCAGTACAAATCCTGACATGTGGCAGTGATATTAAAGAAAAAAATATTACAGTCGTATTCAGGATCCTGTAGGGGAGGGGATGCGTCCTTTTCAGCTGCCGTGGTGCGGGCGCTGCGGATCCTTAGCACTCGTGGTACCTCTGACGTTACGAGAGGAACCTCGGGCCGAACATTCGAGCCCCTCCCGAAGGGTTGGACTTGAGGGGGCAGTGTGTTCCCGACATCCGCGGGAGATCGGGTACCTCCGGCCAGGCCTCAGCCGCCCGGAAGGGGTAGAGGGTTGCCTAAGAAGTCCCGGGTGTGCTAGATCACCAGGCGGCCCCACCGAGGTTATCGGTATCTTCCCTGTGGGGTTGACGCGCGAAAGTGGCGTATCCTCTTCCACCCGTCTTGAGATGTGGGGGAGGGGGGCTTTTTAGACTCAAGGTATTGCCCCATGGAAAGAGCCCCGGAATTTTTCATCGCTCCCGGTTTGATAGAGGCCGAGGTCTTAGGACTTTAGGGTAGACCTCGTTGTACAAGTCGTATTCAGGAGTCAGAAATGGGATACTCCGATCATCGTTACGTTAGGATATACATAACAGGATAAAATAAAAAATAAAGAAATTAGGAACATTAAATATATATGCAACAAATGAAAAAATAGACGAATGCAGGTATACATGGAAAAACATCTGAACGAATGGACGACAGGAGAATAGCAAAAATAATTCTATCATACAAAACGAGGATGACTTGATCCTGGACGACCAAGGCAGAGATGGGATAAGGCCCAAACAGGCCAATTGACTTAAACCACGAAAGGAAGAAGAAAAATAAGGAAATCAATTATGAATGCAGCTTGTATTACAGCTGTCATAGTTGCCGATATATAAAAAGACAGGGATACATGTTTTTTTTTTCTATTTAGTACGTATCACTAATTAGGTTGGCATGTTCTCGAACATTATTTACAGCAGATTGTACCCAAATGTCTTTCAGCGGTATTATAATGACTAACATTCTGCACCGCTTGTGTATGATAGACAAAGGAAATATTGTACCTATTGAAATTGCGTGATACTTAG
The DNA here is from genome assembly GCA_030765055.1 of Mantis religiosa. Classification (NCBI taxonomy): domain Eukaryota; kingdom Metazoa; phylum Arthropoda; class Insecta; order Mantodea; family Mantidae; genus Mantis; species Mantis religiosa. The sequence continues at coordinate 82,169,111 of CM060950.1, read as the reverse complement.
ACGTTATGAGGTCTCGAGCTTAAACACAAGCTTTAGAAAAAATATAGATACAATATGTGGCATTTCAATCACGCGACTCTCTCTAAACGCTATCAGCTAGTTTTGTATAAATTTTACAAATTATTCTTACAAAAGCATATTTTTGTGTCTACTTCAGTTAATCGAGATAAATTTTTGGAAAAAATGGTTCAGTTACACAGTTCGTTGTAGGTTGAACGGTTATATAGGGGCCCGCCTGGGTAGCGTAGATGGTAGCGGTCTGCCTCTCGTTCAAGAGGTCCCAAGTTCGAATCTCGGTCAGAGTGAGTTACCTGGATAAGGTTTTTTCCGGAGTTTTCCCTTATCCTAAAAGACAAATGTCGGGTAACTCTGGGCCGCGCCGTGGCTCAGTGGTTAGACCGCTTGGCTCTCACCAAAGCGGCCCGGGTTCGATCCCAGGCGACCGCAAAGTGAGATTTGTGGTGGACAACACGGGGCGGGGCGGGTTTTCTCCGGGATCTCCGGCTTCCCCCGCCATATCATTCCACTGGTGCTCCATCTTCATCTCATGTATCATCAGTGTTATCGCCTGCGGTGCCGTATGTAGTAAAAGCGGGCGTTAAACACTACACATTTCATTTCATTTCATTTCGGGTAACTCTAAGCTCCATGGACCCTGGGCCCATTTGAGCACCATTTCACCCATTTCATTCAGCGTCCGATATGACTTAAAAAGTTAAAGTACGTAAATTACAAAAAAGGGTTATATAGGTAACTGAATTAACTCAAAATATTTAAAAACTGAGTCCTGCACCGTGGCGTAGCGGGCTAACGCACCATACCTTGGTTCCCTGCCACGGAATGCGACATCAATCCCACCCCTGAGGTGCGAATTTTAAGTCCCGGGTATAGGACCGGTGCCCACTCAGCATCGTGAGGAAATTGAGGAGCTTACGATAGATGCTGACCACATCTCCTCCCCGTGTCGGTTGGATGATCGTCCACGTCTACCTTGCGTATGTGGGCGTGAGGCCAACAGTCGGGTTGGCAATCCTTGGCGCTCTATGGACTGTCGTGACATGGGTTAAGTATTTTATTTTTATTTAAAAACTGATCACTATATTGTACCGGCCTTGAAAATACATATTCTCTCCAGACAACGTGAAATAGAACGATATATGATTGTACACTGTGTATATAACAGGTATGGTACTCAGCGGGGAAACCATTAACTTATATAGAATAAGTTGCGGAGAAAGAATGTAATTCACTAAATATGCAATTTACGTCAGAGGACGTCTTTTTCGTAGCATTGCACGTTTTCCCAATATTCGCTGCTCCGCGTTTGTATTCTTATACCATAAAGTATGTTGCCCTAACATGTTCGGGTATGTGGACTTTCAAATTTCTAAATTATATATATATATATATATATATATATATATCACTTATGACAAATTATTTTGCAATACTTTTATCCCAATATTCAACAGAAAATGAACATTCGAGCTTCTCTGTATAAAATGTATTATAGAAATTTAAGTATGTCCCAGGCGCCCGCAAAGTGAGATTTGTGGACAACACGGCACTGGGGCGGGTTTTATCTGGGACCTCCAGTTTCCCCCGCTATCATTCCACTAATTCCACTAACTTCTGTTGCTTGTTAGTGGATATACAAACTATTCTTAGGATAGTTTATCTTTCACTTTACTAAATTTTAATTGCAATAAACATTTGTAGAAATAGCTACATTATAATTTCATTTTAATATAAAAGAAATAAAGATTTTTTTTTTCTAAAAATGATACTTTTTTCAAGAAGGAACCCATGTCCGGGAATGTAACGTTTGGGAGATGTAAGACGTCGAAGTTTGAGAACAGTGGGGTAACACAATTTGTTTAATTCTTTTTGGTGCAATTATGCAACCTATTAGAGTAATGTAGAAGGATGATGTGAATCATATCTGCTGCCAAACAGTCTTACACGACCAACTTGCCTAATATTTACTAGAGATGTTTTGCCTATGCTATTGTGGCACTAGAGATTGGGAAGGTAATATGACTGCAACACGATGGAGCTCCAGCACATTTTGAATAACGAGGGTGGTCTGAAAAGTTTCTGACCTCAATATGAAGAGGGCAGCACTCGTAAATAAAAGCTAGTGAATTTCGTTGTTCATCTAGTGACAGTTACTCACCAAAGTTTCAGCCATTTTGGACGCTCAGTTGTTATGTAACAGTCGTTTGAGTGAGTTGATAGGAGCGTTTTTATAAAAATGGACAAAATCGAGTATCGAGCTGTCATTAAGTATTTGTTTTTGAAAACCAATACGCCTACGTAAATCAAAGATGGGTTGATTCTGTATATGTGGACTCTGCACCATCATTTACCACAGTGAAATTTTAGACAGCTGAATTCAAACGTGGCCATAAGAGCTTGGGAGGCGATGAACGTTCGGGACGTTCAAAAACTGTAACTGTTGACGAAAACATCGCCAATATTCGCTAAATGTGCTAGAAGACAGCCGAATTAAAGTGAGAGAGATAGCAGAGGCTATGAACATGTCAAAAGAACGTGTTTGGCACATATTAAATCAACATTTTCACATCAGAAAGCTGTCCGCGCGTTGGTTGCCGCTTTTGCTCACGCTAGACCAAAATAGCGTTCGAATGAACATTCCCTACGCTCTATTAACGCAGTTTAGGCGCAATAAATCCGAGTTTTGGCGCCGATTAATTACAAAAATACAATCCAAACGGTGGGCTGCAAAGGGGGAACCGGCTCCAAAAAAAAAAAAGCAAAAACTTTTTTTCGGGTGGGAAAGTGATGGCGTCTTTTTTGGGGTAGTCATGGAGTTATTTTAATCGTTTATCTTCATAATGGAAAAACCATTACAGGAGCATACTACGCATCATTACTTGACAAGCTGAAGGCAGAACTTGCGGAAAAACGGCCAGTTTTGCAGAAAAAGAAAATCCTGTTTCACCAAGACAACGCACCGTCTCACACCTCAGCGGTTGCAATGGCGAAAATTCACGAATTACGGTTTGAACTGCTTGACCATCCGCCTTACTCATCAGATCTAGCCCCTAGCTACTTCTTCTTGCTCCCTTATCTGAAAATTGCGCTCGGAGTACAGAGATTTTCGTCAAATGAAGAGACAATCACCTTCGTGAACAATTATTTTGAAGGGAAAAACGTCGAGTACTATTTGGGTTACAGAGATGGTAGCAGCGCTGCGAGAAGTGTGTAGAGTATAAAGAGACTATGCTGAAAAATAAAGAATAAAAAATTCTGAAAAAATATCTTGTATCTTTATTGGGTCGGAAACTTTTCAGACCACCCTCGAAAATATACAGATACGCCTGAACGTCACACATCCAAATCGATGGACAATTAGAAGGGGATCAGTTCCATGGCCACCAGGCTTACCAGATCTTAAGTTCCTCTGTTGTTTTCTCTGGGGTAAAATTAAGAACATTGTGTACAATACTCCTATAACGTGACAGAAAGACTTCATTGCACGAATCCATGCAACAATTAAAACTAGCTCTGCAATCAAGTATGAGGTAGAGAAGTTACAACCCCTTTATAATGTGCTGCTCTTGTTGTGGTTATTAAAGAAATGCACAAGATACCCATGAGCGTCACCATGCCTAAGCCATTCTCAAACTTCAATGCTCTACAATGGCCAATCTGTATCCTTTCGGACAGGGATTCCTTCTTGAAAAATGATCAATTTGCAATCCACACAACATACTAGACGTTGTAAGTGTTGTTTTAAGTCATTCTGTATAACCGAGGCAGCCCGGGTTCGATCCCAGGAGACACTAAGTGATATGTGGTGGACAATACGGCGCTGGGGCGGGTTTTCTCCGGGATCTCCAGTTTCACCTGCCATCATTCCACCAATTGCTCCATTACCACATTTCGTATCATTCATCTCGCCCTCCTATAATCATCTACTTCTCTCAATCTCATACCAGACATTGGGCTGATCACTTATTTTGGTTCTCTATCGAATCCAAAGCTTCGGTTCCTCACACCCGACCTTAAGGGATAGAGGAACAAGAATCCCCTAACAACACTGTAAGTGGTATACTAGGGATAAGGTAAAGAAGAAGAAATAATAATGTGGAAACTAATCGGAGCAAAAACCTCAAATTTTGCAGAGACTGTTATTAACACGAGGAAAATGCACTCAAAATTTGAAAGTCATAGCATTAAAAATGTGTAATTTTCAATTCTGAGTGTTCCTTAATTCTAATGTCAAAATGATTGACAGGTGTAAAGGGATGTGCGATAATTATGCCCTCATAATTTTTGAAATGCTGCGCCGTGGCGTAGTGGGCTAAGGCGTCATGCTTTGCTTCCCTAAGCCCGGAATCGATCTAACTACTAGGGGTGCGGATTTTAAGTCCCGGATATAGAACCGGTGCCTATTCAGTATCATGAGGAAATTGAGGAGCTGTGCTAGGTAGCAAACCCTGGTCTAAAAAGCCAATTGTCCGGCTGGAGGAGCCGAGATGCTGACCAAATATCCATCCTGTATAGGTTGGATGATCGACCACCTCTACCGTGCGTATGTGGGCGTGAGGTCGGCAGTCGGGTTGGCAGACTCAGGCCGACTTTGGGCTGTAACGCCATGGGTTACGTTATGCTTTGCCATAATTTTAAAGGCATTGGGATAATTATAATGACTAGTGTTACAGCGAATTATGTTGTACAATATTCTATGTGTATTAGTAAATAGGTTAATATTCATTAATCGTTATTATGTTGCAGAATGTATAAATAAGCATGATACTTAGGAGGATGTGTATATTTTAAGGTATTTCCCCTTTTAAGACAAAGTCAAGAGTATTATTGCTTTATATAAATGCACTACTGTAGAGTGGCTGATAAAATAATTTTGGTACTATATTTCGGTTATGTAAGTTGTGTTTTAATCTCAGATTATTTTACAAATAGACCTTTCTTGACAAAATTATGTGATGTTCACTGAAGAACATAAAAGGGTCGACGTAGCACTGTGTGTAATCCATCTCTATCATAGCACCGTAAACATCAAAATTAATTTCTTAATGCACGATAATTCGAGAAAAATCCGTAATGTTGACGTGTTGGTACGACGCTTTCCTATTTTAAAGTTGGCAACTCTGCTGGTGTAGCTCAGGCAACCACAAGTCCTGCACCTCTGAAAAAGGGGCCCTTAGGAGAACGGGTGAAGTGAACACTGCTTCAGTAAAATGAATGCACAGTCTCTTCAGTTAAAACTTTCAAAAGCAGAAATGTTTTTAAATCACCTGTAGTTACGGCTACGCAGTATTCCACTCCCACAAGAAACTCTTGTCTTTGGTTCTGCACCATCGGCTGCCCAATCAGAGCGTGTGCAGGGGGAGGGGGTCGCCCGTTAGCAGTGAAGAGGTTATACCTTTTTATTATTATGCTCCTCAAAGTTTATGGCTATACGTCGCAGTTCTTTTAAACAGCAATTTCATAAATCTAAAGTCTTTATTGTGTTACAGCTTTGCTACACTGTCTCTGAGGATAAATAAACTTCTAGTGTGCAAATCAGTGCTGTTGCATGTGTAATAAATGGAGAGTAGACCAACATACTTATCAAAGTGATTCGTGAAAGGTTAAGTAAATGAGAAGTTGTTTTTTTTTGGGGTAGGGGGGGGGGAATTTACGTCCTCCAACATTTAGTCATATCGGACGATGAATGAAATGGGTGAAATGATGCTCAATGCGCCCGGGTTCCATGGAGCTTAGAGTTACCCGACATTCGTCTTTCAGGATAAGGGAAAACCCCGGAAAAAACCTTATCCAGGTAACTCACCCTGACCGAGATATGAACTCGGGACCTCTTGAACGTAAGTCAGACATGCTACCATCTACGCTACCGAGGCGGGCGTAAGTAAATGAGAAGAGAAAACTAAAATTCATATTTTATACTTTGAACCATTTGTATACGTCTAAGCAGCATCTGCGTACATATGCTGAACGGAAAAAGTGCTTAGTTATATTAGAATCATTCCCCTCGTGGCTGAATGATCAGTCCGTTCGCTTTTCAACTCTCTCAATTAAATATGATTTTAGTAAAAACTATTTGTGTAAAGTTGTACAATCTTATTCGGAGAACATTCTAGCTCCGGGCTAAGGTACGTTTTTCTTTGCTGATTGCAAGGGGAGGTTTAGATTCCACATGGGGTGTTTGAAATTTTTCAGCAGTTATAAATTAATTCCAGCTGTCCCGTACAGTGCCAATAACAAAATTCACTACTGGGGTTTCCAGGAAATGGATGCTAGACAAAGCAGTTCGCTTAATCATTGTAGCGTAAAGGAGATATTTAAAGCCTTAAAAACGCCATGGTCATACTAAAGTTTCATTGTAGTTTTAAATTTTTATCTACAAATTGAGCAATATCCAGGGTTGGGTTATGGTTTTGGATGGGAGGAGCATTTCAGCATTGTGGCTAAGGCTAGGTATAAGTATGCCTGCTAAACCTCTGTGAGAAAGGGACAATGCAAGAGAGTATAAAGAGCCCCCAGAACTGATGGAGGCAGTTGCATCAATATTGTCACCTAATTATCGGAAGACCCGACCAGCTAGCGGCTGGGAGGGCGACAGGAGGCATTTAGGCCACGCCTTCCATTTATCTTGTAGCGCTAACGAGGGGGATGGTCCAGAAAACATCACTAGCCATTTCTTTCACCTTCCCTGAAGTCTGGAACAATCGGGAAGATTCACTGAACCGCGAGACTTCCAGAAACGGCGATCTTCCCTGTATAAGGCCTGCAGTTGGCGAGTCAGTCCAGTTCTTGGCGAGCAGCTGGAGGAGCGCCGTGCTAGTGAACGGACTGGAAGACTGTGTACGTGTATCAGAGGAGTTGTACGTAATTGTGAGAGTAGAGTGGATCTGTGACAGACAAACTGGCGAATTGTAATTGTGTGCGCTACGTAATTCTGTGTAATCGGCAAGTGTTCCAACTGTAATTCGGTGGAAATAAAGAACATTTTGAGTTTGTGCAATTGGACTTTTAATTTCACGAACCCACAAAGTCACAATATTTCTAACTTCAGGTCCTCAAACGGACGGTTCCAACAGAAGCTTTCCTGCTAAGTAAGACCGTTTTAAGGAATAATACTTTAGTTCTTAAAGTGGTGACGTAGAGTCTGAAAGATCCCTATGATCGAAAAATGGACATTACGAGCAGACTTTCTTCATCAACAGAACCTTCTACTTCTGAACAACAATGACCCTAAAATCTTCGCCCTCATTCTTACAGCTGTTATCATATGAGAGTGAACTTCATTTTCATACTGGCTCCACAGACGTCATATCACCAGTAAGACAAAAATTATAATCTTATTTTCTTTGAACTCAAACAATGGCTGGCCCTACCAGTTAATCTCGATCTGTCACATTAGATGATCCTGACTTCGATATAATTTCATTTCTAGTAATAACGACTAACAAATGAAGAGAAAGTAGCAAAGTAAACGGTTTCTTGCGATGTGGCGTTCAAGAAGTTTAAAGAATTTATAAATTAAATTAATTTGATAACCGATCTATTAAAAAATAGTTTCAAACTAGCGTACGATGTTATCTGAATGCATGTCAAAAAAAAATTACATTGGGGACAATTTTGATGATATTTCCAACGGTTCAGTTTCTTCTGCATTAAATGAATATAAAAGAAAGCATTGGTTATCTTAAGCACTAATACATATGGAATACGATAAAAATGTTTTTCAGTTCAACTTATACATATGCATAAGATTGAAGAAGAAGCACTCAGTTTATCGTCATTAAATTTTTTTAAATGTTTATACACTTTCGTATGTCACCGCCACGTACTACCAATCGTCGTGAAATGGAGGAAAGGGGTCAGGGACAGGAAAATTCGTGATAGTATACAGTTAGCATAAAAGAACTCCGGCATTCTGAAGTTAAATCTTTTTATTAAATCAACATCTTAGTTTAATGTGTTATACATTAATTCAAAGGTAAGATTTAATTACAATTTAATAAATTAAAAAATTGACGAAAATGAAGATTTTGTAAAGAATATAATTTTTACCGATGAGGCAACTTTTCATATAAACGGTACTATGAACTGACAAAATTGCATAATTTAGGGTTCACTGCCGCCTCATGAGTTTATAGAGCGTTCAAATGAACGTTTGGTGCAGACTTAGGCATGACAACCGTCTGCCCAGATATGCTTACCAGGACCTGGCAAGAGGCAGAATTTCGATTGGATGTGTGCCCTGCCACTACCGGGGCCCCATATTGAAATTTACTAAATTGTCATAAAATCCTGAGAACATTACTTTTTAAATTTATGTACCTACAACACATTAAATTAAGAGTGTGATTTAATAAAAATATTTAACCTCAAATCGCCGGAGATCTTTTGTGAAAATCCTGTATTGCATTGGATTGTTCAGAAGGGATTCAGCACCTCGACCAGACTGGTCTTTTGTACCTATGTCCCGAGTGGGGTACCCCGGGAGGGAGAATGAGGTGAGAGGAGACAGAGAGCGGCCGACCCCAAGGAGTCACTACTATACAGAGGATGGGGTCCCTACTCTTTACTAGATAGAAACTCCCCGACGGTGGGTTTAGGACAATCGTCTTCCCATCTGCCGTGGCCCCAAAACAGTCATGAGGCCGGTTCGGGGACCGGAGGCCACCTCTCTAGAGCAAGAAAGAATCAGGCAGGCTTGCACAACCGACATCTCGCCAGCCGCATTCCTGAATCGGCCTACTAGGCCGGCTCGGAGACCGGAGTTCGTCCCGCCGGAGGAGAGATTGTTCGCTCAGAGCATATCATTCTGCCATGCAACGCCAAAACTCCCGCCCACACTTCTACCCTGAAAGAAATCACCTGATGACATGATATAAAATGATAATGGAGATGAAATGAAGGGACAGGAAATTCGGGGGATGTAATTAACCTACCCAGCATTGGCCTGGCGACCCAGGAAATCCCCCGAAAAATCCATAGGTCAGATACGTCGGCCACGGGAATCGAATTCGGGTCTCCCAAATGTGGACCACAGACGAAACCGCCTGAACCATACGATCGGTAAACTCCACTTGGAAAATCCACGAAAACAACCCATCAAGAACTGAACCAAACACTGAACTGGCCGAATGCACACTGCAGACGCTACTGACTGAGCTATTCAACCCGGTGAGCAGTCATTAGTTTCTTGCATTACTCGACTATCTTCACATATTCAAAATTTTAAAGCAGCTACGTGCTAGAAACTTACCTCGTCAGGTTGAATCTTAACACCTTCCTCAATAAGATGGAGAACTTTTTCTAAATTTCCTCTCGCGGCGGCTTCGCGAAGTTTCCCCGCTGCCATACCTTGTTGGCATCATCTGAAAGACAAAATTAACATCTACATGAAATGGCATAGCTTTCATCTGTTTATAACTCACACTTTTCCACTTTTCACACTAGAAGTAACACTAAGCAGCAGTTGCTCTTACAACTGAACTTCAACAAATGTATTGGAGATTTGGAAATAAAACCGCAAACCATTGTAAAATAATTGGAACCTGCCTTGAATATTTTGTATGTATTCCGTGTTCTAAATATGCTTCCTTGTTCCTTTGTTATTTCATGGTTGAGGACAATATTGGACTCCTCCTATTGCAAATGCTGCGACGTTAGGCTCCATCTCTGAAGCGAAGAAACCAAAAGTGAATCAAGCATGAAGTCGTTTATCAGTGACGTGACTGAAATTTAATAGCTTAATTGGGATTGCCTTGCGATTCGTATAGTTTTAGTAGGTGTTGCCCAATTCATATTATGGAAGGGCGTGTCAAAAATGGGACAATAACAATGGCAGAAGCATTGGGCATGACAGGGGCGGATACAAATCTACGAAAGTATCCTACTCCGGCATGCTGTCTTCATTCCATGGACCACTAAACGATTAAAGGCTTGCGTCAGCACTTCTAGGAGGTAAATGTTTTGTTGGAAACAAATCTAGTTCTGATAAACGACTTGACTTTTGATGTATTAACATTAAAAACATTACCATATAGGTCCATATTCCGCTACAGGGGCTTTACGAAAATGCTTATATCACAATGCAGTCGGTGTATTTTTGATTCTGGTGGAACTTTATGGAACGATTTGCAGAATTTCAAGCTCCGGAGGACAAGGAATTTCAATGTCTGATAACTTATCTTCTAAGTGTAAAGGAAAACTCCGAAGAAAAACTTATCCCATCACAACCGAGATTCCAACTCCACTATTCCTATACAACGATGGCGAACTTACTGGCGTTATTACGTAAAATGCAGATATACTCGTACTTCTTTCTCACTTTCCCTCCCTCTTCCTCAATATTCCTAATATTTACCTTCCTTTCCCACTGCTCGTTTCATTTTTCACTAATCCTATTCCTGTTTCCCATTCGTTTCTTCCATCTCTCATACCGGTTCTCTTTCCCCTTCTCTGTGTGCAACTTAAATGCAATTTGATGTTTCGAGCACCAGTAAATAAACTTCTTTAGAGATGCTAATAAATCAAAACATTAAATGGTTCTAACAGTACAGAAACTTGTGTATTTTCCTTTTGTTTGTTATTCGAAAGGAACTATACTGTCATGTAAACAAAAATTGAAACGAAAATTTGGTATACCTAAATTCTAATCTTTATCCTATCGAAATTTCATATATGACCAAATTTAACATAAACTCAATGCTTGTAAATTTTTGACTCCTCGTACTGTAGAAAAAATTAATAAGGAGATGTTTCGATTATTTGGTTTTGCGACTTATTAGAACCAACTCTTTGTGATAAGTAATTAGGTACCCCTAAGACTACCTTCTGCGAGGTACCTGACTTACTTACTACACTATAAGTTCAATCATATTCTTGTATTAAGAAATAAATACACACATTCATTTTTGGAGACAAGGTAGCACTTTTTATTTGTTATAGGTATTATTAATTATTAAATTACAAAATACACGCAAACTGTCAATTTTCCCGGAGCAAGTTTATAAAACAAATATTTCTCACTTGTGCTATTCTTAAGCATCCAACATCAAAGACCACAGGGTAGATAATATTTAAATATTACAAAAATATTTGGAACATTAAGGAGTGAAAGCAATATAATACAACGTGACTGTCCAAAGGAAGAGATACACAAATACAGACAAAACAGCAACTATTAGAAAAGAGCCACCCAAACACTATGCTGAGCACAAGCATGGCCGAATGCCGTATCTGGATTGCGGAGTTAAGTGTGTCTGTCTTACATTTGAGACGGTCAGCTGGTCTCAGCAGCGGCCGCAAAGTTACAGGGCGCGTTTTGAGGTCCTTCCTCAAAATGGCGGCTTCTGCTAATTTTTCCAACGTTATTCGATGATTTTGTGATGTTGGGTACCTCGGCTGCGTCAGGAACTTACTAAAGTGTAGGAGCAAGGACTTACCTGTACCGTACGGGCTACAGGTGTCGGAGATCCAGGGTCGAATGGACAGTTCGGAAAGCTCGAATCATACATCGAAGAAATGTAATAGACACACTTTATTTTCTGTTACTACACATACATAACTGCCAGATACAGTCTGAGGATGTCAGTCGCCTAATGTCCTCGGCTTGCAGGCTCCACAGGAACGAATAATACCTTCAGCTGGCATTCCGAATTATTGCCCTCGCTGTCGGATTTCACTCGCACTTATTACTCACACGCGGGATCGACGGGCCATTTTAGGCGCGATAGTCTAATCGCGAGTAGTGCAGATTTCCCGTGTCACTATGTGGGCAAATGGGGGTTAGTAAGCGTTTTGCCAGATACATAGCTCAGCCTCCCCATGGCGTCAACTCATCTGAAACACCATTGGCCATGTTCTAGCGCTATACATAGCGTGGGTGGCGTTCTGCCTTCTGATAGACTGCCAAAATATCTGCTGAGGCCAATTTGTTTCCATGTTTATCAAAGTTTCACCAAAAACAGACGCTTTTCTGAGACCTTGAACTCTAGCTTATACATAAGCCTGCTTCCCTTAGGCTCCACGGACAATGGTTACTAGTAAACAGTCATACAATCTCACCTTAAGAGAACTTAAGCTGCCAAGCAAGCCGGACACATTTTACATGTGTACGTATATAAGGACAATGATATACGCAATTAAACCATAAACAATAATTATATATAAATAATATATAGATAATTATATAATGCTTATTTTCGGGCTGGACGGAAGTTTCCGTCTCACAAAAGGTCCAAAGTTCGAACCGTAAGGTGAGCTACTCCAATAATATTTTTTAACCTTATTCTTCAGTAACTCGAAGCTATTGCGAGTTCATTTGAGTACTTCTCTCCTCCACCTTTCGTTGTTTTGCATGTTATATTTGTGCGCTTTACTGTTTTTCTATTTACCTTTTGTTTTAAACAATATACACAAACACCTATGCCCAAAGCAGCAGTTGAACCCGCAACCCTCTGCTAGGTGGTACGCGTGCTCACTTTTATATAAAAATTTCCTTTCACGAGTGCTTTCAGGATCGTAGTGTACGGTGATGCCGGACAGATGGTGTAAATGGTGTTTTGGACACTAGGTGGTTTGCGAGTTCATTTCTCTCAAACAGGGTGGCGCTCGTCGACGCTGATGACTGCGCAGTGATCCTTGCCTCGGGATGAAGCACCTGTTAGAGACTTCCACGCGCCTCTGTTGCCTGTCTGCCCGTGACCTTGGCCTCCTGCGGTTACCTCTCACTTCATCCCTTCCTGGACCTGTCAGCCACAATAGAACTTTGCAGAGGTAGTAGTCCAAGAGGTTCCCTCCGTTATCTACCCCTTTTATAGAAGAACAAACGATATCACAGTTTGTCTTCCGGCGTTTTTTTTTTTTTCCTTTTAATTTTTCATTTTAATGATTTTGAGAACTGCATCAATTTTTAACTTTATCTGTGGTGCTTACAAAATTATTTTATACGTGTCTGTAGCACAACTTTTTACATTAAAACTTGACACAGATATACGCTATAAGACGAAAATAAATACACTTGTGGAGCAGTAGAAACTTAAGACGTTAATGAGGAAGAACAGTTAACTCGGTAATAATTCCAGATTAGCTTCTTTTCTCCGTAGATGTAAGCTACTCCTACTGCAGTTTCATGTATTATATTAACAAGTTGCCGTACTGGATGTAAATTAATTTTCAAGCATTATATAATACTTACAACGCATGTACGCACACAACCTTTTCCTAACAGTTTTATTAGGGGGCCTCAAAACAGGTATTTCCAGTGAAACTTCAGTATCCGTTTTTTTTAGTGGAATGCGATACTTCCTCTACTTAGAAAGTTATGTGGTAGAGAAAGTAAAAATAATTAAATCGCGCAATTTCGGAATAGTAAAGAAACTTAGGAAACGAAATATGCTGAAAAAGCACTAGATTATGCGAACTATAATGTAATATGTTCGTCCGTCATATTAAACATGAACCTCAACTCTTCGTAAATTTAGCCGATGGTGATAATTTTCTTTCATATGTTTCAAATCAACTGTTTCAGAGCAGTAGGATGAGGCGACAGTGGTTGGTGTGTTGCAGCAGGACGGTAGAATCTGCGCTACAAAAATGTTTCTCCCTGTCAGATAGCGGTACCGCTGGGACCCCTTCCTTCCTGTGAGGGTTTCATTTACATTCAGCACCCCCAGGTTATGGATGGCTGAGGCAGGACCACCGGCATCAGAATTTTGAATTCATTAGGGATTCCGTTCATGCGAGCGCACATTGTCATCCTGAGCAGGTCGCTCTTACCGTCTCTCCATCAACCCTTTCACCCACAGGTCATGTTGGAAGCAAAAATGGCCCACTATTGTCCACGTGCGGTAGTGTGCTCCTGTTATACTTTGCCGGAGCAAAGAAATTCCCGGGGAATAAGAAGCAGGGGGGTTGGAGAAGGCTTCAGCACCCTCCCTCGACAGGTTTATGACACTCAGGTCAGTTCAGTTACAGCCCAATCAAAAACATTCTGACGCCTTCTACTTTTGTAAATAAATCTTCTCGGTTTTAGTATACTGAGTGAATAGTGCGTATGTTATTTTTAACTGTTCTACTCCTTGTGTAGCATGCGTTCTCTGTCACACATACTGACTGTTCTTGTCGCACCTGTAAGAGTGGCACATCCCTGTCAGACTTTCTTTGCGTTGGCGAACAGTACTGGAGGTCCTTCCGTTGGACTCCTAACTGCACTGGTCTGGTTGTCATTGGTTAAAGTTATATAGGAATTGATTCTTAGTGAATGGAATAGAGTTCGTTGTTAACCCACTTCCATTCACTGGGAATTGACTCATATCTAACTTAAGCTAATCTGAGACATCAGAATATTTTTCCCACGTGGAGTAAATCACATGATAGGAGCTGATTCCGCTTTACTGCTGCGAGCACGTTAGTTGTGATGCCAGTCTAATTATAAAATGGGCTATACTTTAAGTTCCGGGTTTCATAGTTTAACCATCTAATAGGTCAATCATGCTAGTCATTTGGAGAATAACCATGGTAGCTCAATTGGTTACAGCAATCAGTGGAAACCGTAACAATCACGGTTCAAATCCCGGCTAGAGCATTGAATTTATCAGTTCTGATTCTACTTTTCCAACCTTGTCCTACAAATGGCGTGTGTGAATGATGAATTAATTACGAACAAATGAATCGCTTGGTTTTGTGCTTCGTTCTTTAGGCGAGTCACTGCACAATTATCATATAAAGCTCTACTATTTACCTTACCAAACACCCTCATTCTTATAATAAATAAAACTAAACTTCCGAAATATTATACTGCAATAAAAGAGCGAAATATCGGCCACTCAAAACTTATGAAACTACTAACTTTCTTATAATTGTGCTGAAATTAAAAACTAGTTTTAATAGTAAACAAAAAAACTGGCATCCGTGAAGTATTCTGAATCAATAAAATACGTTCGCGCGATTGGCGTTGCAGATGCACAAAGTTGTCACGCCTGCAAGCGCTGTGCGATTTGATTATCTTACCGATATTAAATGCCAACAAACGCAGCAATTTACCTTAGGGACGACGTTCTATTCGTTATTAACGGGGTGGGTATACAATTTAAAATTTTCAAAAACAGATGTTATAAAATACACGTAATGGATGTGGAAAATATTTCAGTGTATTTTGCAGGAAGAATTCAATAAATATCAGTATTGGTTTCAGAATAATCGATCAAAATGCAAGTTGCTGCATCCTGTTGAAGGTAGTTAAAAAGGTGTCTAAAAGTTGATCCCAGAAAGTACACTTTTCTAAACATTTTATTTGATAATTAAAATCTACTGAAGGTATTGAAATGAAACTTGGAATCCATGTTACGCTATACATCATTTAGAGAACTGATCCGAATTAAACTGCTCTATTTAAAGGATTTTCTGGAGAAAAAAGTGAAAGATATATAAAAATTGCTTTGATAATTAAAATAGATTTGTAACATTGCTTTTGCAGGCGGAATCTAGTTCCAGTCATTTCCTTAAAACAGAGTTGACCATAAAAAGAGAAAAATACAGAATTGAACATCTTAAAATATAATCAGTTCATAAGGAAAAAAATCTTGACTGCATAACAGCTAGATGCCATCATTATTAATAATTAAATTAGGAATGTAAATTAATTTTGTGAAATTAAAATTAGGTTCATTTTGCACGACAGAGGCATTATGCTTTAAGATTTCAATTACAATTTTTTATGGCTGAACCATACAGGGAACTATTTTTTAAACATTACTGATTTTTATACCCTTTAAGTTGCACCTGCAATCTTAAGGAACTTCATGCTGTGACAATGGTTACTTTTAATGTTAGCTTCATAGAACAAAGGAATAATTTCTCCATCAGAACGAAAAAGCTCCGAAAAAAGCTCCTTCGGGCAATGCGACCAGAAATGAATGCACGCTCCAATGAACAACAGCAAGAAAGGCAATGGCCCAAAGCCGACTTGGTAGTCCGCTCGCTGACTTTCGGTTTGTTACTTGGCTGAACGAATTCTGTCCCTCAAAAGCTCCAGTTTCGAGATCTATGCAACTCATCCTTGTGAAAATTGGCATTGGGGGTACCAGCACTACAACAGCAAACTGCTGTAGTATTTACTTCTCTTTCTCCTGTTGCTAGTTGACAAATTCTAGCTTTTCCTTTTTCCCCCAACTATATTGGGAGATTTCTTTTGAACTGTTGAAATTCCTATTTCGTCACTGTTATAAATCCAAGGAGCATTTAGTTAACTGTCATCAATAGTATTTTGTAGAATATCAAAGAAATGTATAACGTTGTGCTTTCAGAATCCTTTAGCTCTAACATTTTCTGGTTGTCTCAAGATCAGATGAGGATGCCGTTTCATAAAGGAACAGTTCCACTTCGTACCTGCCACCTTTCTTTCATCTAAAATGTTGTAAGCTAGTTTTTGCACTTATGTTCTAGTTAAGCCCATCAGTGTAAACTAAAAACTAAGAATAACCTCTTCTAATTCTTTTTCGGCTTCTGCGGGCAAACCTATTTATTACTCTCGCATTCCCTAAAGTACGAGGCTGGCATTTAGAACGTCTCACTACTTCGCCACGATAATGCCTAAGAAATGTTTTCTTAGGGATTTCGTATTTTGTAACTACTTGATTTAATCTAAATTTATCCCCACTAAAATCATCTATTGCCAGCTCGATATTTTCTGCCGTCCATTTTGCTATACTCTCTCTTCCCCGCCATCACAAACTGTAATCATGTGAATTATAATATAGTTGGTATTAACTGCCATAACAGGTGCAATGATAGTGCGATTTCGGTAACGCAGCCATTTCTTATTCTGCCTCCGCTACTCCTAACCGCGTGTAATTTTAACAAACAATTTATCTTAAAACTGTAGCAAAAGCAAGCCTGGGACTCAAGTACTTACAATAGTAAGTCGCCACAAACGGCGTATCTCGGATGCGAGAGCCCCTAGTGGTCTACCGGAGAAATATGTGAGTCAAATGGAGAATTTAATGTCAGGACGGCACGTTGGCCATGGTAGCTCAAAGGTTAAGAGCGACTGGACGGAAACCAGGAGATCCGTGGTTCAAATCCTGGCCATGGCATTGAATTTTTCATGTTGACTCTATCCATCAAAAACCTTAGCCTATAAACCGCTAGTGTGGAGAAATGATTAATTTCCATCAATTAACTAAAATAATAAAAGCAAGCATCTGTTACTAAAAATAGAGTATGAATGTGATAAACATTTTACCAATGGTTAGAAAACTTAGACAATTATTCTTAAAACCTCAGAAATATGAACAAAAACTTCAGATGTATACGAAGCCAAATGAATAGCACCAACCTCACCAAACTACTGCACAAGCGCAAGCAGCTATGGTACTTACTGTCCATCAACGCAAAGAAAGTCCCTGAAAGGAATGTATGAGCCAGTGCCGCCCTTACACCGTGTGATAAGGACAGGGAATGTGTGTGACAGAAAACGCATGCTACACAAGGAGTAGAGCCGTTAAAATACATGCGCCCTGTTCACTCTGCACTAAAACCGAGAAGATTCATTCACAAAAGTAGAAGACGTCAGAATTTTTTGAATGGTCTGTAACTGAACTGGCATGGGGTGTCATAAATATATGTGGGAACCTTCCTCAACTCCCCCTGCGTCTCATTCGCCGCAGACTTTCTCTCCCGTGGAATACTGTACAAAAAATAACGGTACCAGACAGACGCACTGTTTCAGATGAAAATGGTGCGATTTAGGCAACGTTACCCTATATCATTCTAGAGTAGAGCATGCGGCAAATCGAGACCATGCCAAACTTGCCATTTAAACTCAGTATATTCCAAAAACGTAATATGAAGACCTCTAACAAAGCCCATTAATACCTTACATAGATGAAGCGTAGGGTTTTTATGCAAATTTCTGTTGTGTTATGTTTATATTCAGTTGTTCCTATAAATCGTGCTAAATAATTTTGTTCCAGTTTGCGAAAAGATACACAAAGGGTTTATTTTATATTTGATCCTAGGTTACAATGCTAACAAGAATAGTTAATATATGCAATAAAACATTATTTTAATATCAGCCAACTGTGGCTGAAGTGATGGTACTTTCCACAGTATATTCATCTAAAGAGAACAACTGATGTCTGCTCTTTTTACCTCGGGATCTAAGTAATTTATTCCAGTCCCGTATTAGGGCGTTTAATAGATGGGAAATTGATACCCTTATTAGAAACCTTTCCTTTCCTGTACTTTTCAGGCCGGTCTTATGTGCATTATCATCCAGCTGCATAGTCCAAATTTAGATGTTCTACTTTCATTTGGACTTTTAATGCCTTCTAAGCTACACTCCGGAGGATAGGTTGTCCAAGGTGTTTTTCCTTTAGCTCGTTGTAAAACAGCCTAGAAATGTGTACACTGTTTGAGAATAGCATCACATTATTATTTGGTACATGGTAGTTTAGTATACATTGTAAGTATTGCAGAGGTGGGTACGTTATTTAACGGAGGGGATACCTGGTACCTCCATCCGCAATTGAAGCTTTTGTGCACACACCTCAAGAGGAACGGATGTGATAAAAGTACTGCAGGACACCCACGGATTGCCCAAGCAGTGACGCGCAGCTTCCTAACAGTTACTGGCTTAGCCTTCTTACTGAGGAGGGCTCGGTGGCGACCCATCAAACCGAGGGTAACTCAGAGATCCCTTCCAGCAGGAATCGGGAAAAGCTCGACTCGGCCTGGAAGCTCAAATGGGCACCGTCTAGCAGAGTTGAAAAGTTCAAAGTTGCAAGCCTCTGCGCAATTTGCCCGCCGTTGGTTGACACACAACCCTGGAATTATCCTGGAACATGAGAGGAGACGAAATGAGAGGAAAGGGGAGAGAAGAGAGCCTTAGTAGAAGACACCACTCCAGCATTCACCCTACCGACCAGAGAAAACCCCGCGATTAGAGTGGCCTGCCACCAGAAATCGAATCTGGGACTTCCCAAGTGAGAGTCGGAACCATCTCGCGCAATCAATATTGTAACTATGACACAATGATGCAGGGCGTCAATGGAAATGAAAGTACAGCGACACGGAGCCAAAGTTCCCTCTAATATTAGGGAGAGTAGTAGCAGCCTCTCCGTGTATCTTTCTAATAGACCAATAGCTTTAGTCCAAAAAGCTTCCACCACATACGTCACTTACGTGCGTCAACCTACGAGAGGAAGACTACCAAAAACTTCTATAAGGCTCACAGAGAACTAACACACCCCCTTCCAGCTCTTCTGGCTGACACTGGAGGACCTTGATATGTCTCGCAGCCTCGCATGGGCATTACTGCCCTGACATAGCCGATCTCACATGGGTTTCAGAAACCACTGCACCGCCGATTCTAGCTAAATCAGAACAACTCTCTTGAGGGAGGGACACAGAAGTTCGCCCCGGCTTACTTCTGGTAACGTCAGAAGTACCAAGGGTGTTGGAGATCCGGCTCGCACCATAACAGCTCTCACCCCTTTCCTACGGAGTTACATAGACTTGATATCTTTCCATTATGGGATAAAGCAAGTAACAGAAGCTCGCTTTGCTTTATTGCTGTGAACACATTAGTTATAATACTGGACTATGGCCCGCCTCGGTAGCGTAGATGGTAGCATGTCTGCCTCACGTTCAAGAGGTCCCGAGTTCGAATCTCGGTCAGGGTGAGTTACCTAGATAAGGTTTTTTCCCGGGGCTTTCCCTTATCCTTCAAGACGAATGTCGGGTAACTCTAAGCTCAATGGACCCTGGATTCATTTCACCCAATTCATTCACCGTCCGATATAACTTAACGTTGGGGCGGAAGTAAATGAAAAAAAAAAATACTGGACTATGGAAAGAAGCCCTATAAACCCGCTTACCAAAGAGGCAACTCACTGGTAAGATCATTAAATACTAGCGACAATCATGAAAGGGGCAAAATTAATTTGCTCTTCCGCAACATCAGCATTAGATCAGAAATGAAGTTGCTGTTTATAACGCTTTAATGTCAAATCATTAGGAAATGTGATTAACAGGATATGCAACTCTTACTCATCCAACAATTCAATTTAAATACGGTTTATGCTTTCCTTTTCGGGATAGACGCTATTAAAAATATGGCATAACTGCAATGAAGTGCCAAAATTCTTCTGATATTCATGTTTAATGAAGTGGTATTGGAATTTACTCAGGGGAATACGAGCATCCCGCCATACTACCAGTTTTAAAATTCGTGGAGCTGTTTTCTAGCCTCCTTCTGGAATAAAAGTGCTTTTCAATAGTGAAAGAGTTATCAAGAATGGTTCAGTAGTTCCCAAGATTATCATTTTCTCTCTATCTGTCTGTCTGTCTCTCTCTGTGTCACATAACCTTTCTCTTTTGTTTAGTCATATCGGACGATGAATGAAAATGAGTGAAAGGATGCTCAAATAAGCCTAGGGTCTATGGAGCTTAGAGTTACCTAACATTCATCTTTCAGGATAAGGGAAAAGCCTAGAAAAGCCTTACCAGATAATTCACCCTGACCAAGATTCGAATTCGGTACCTCTTGAATGTGGGACAGGCTCCCTTCACATTACAGAGACTAATAATATTAGTACAAATATATATCACTATGGGACATTGGATATTTAGTCGTCCTTCGTGGTCTAGGGGTAACATGCTAGCCTCTGGTTCACGAGGTCGCGCGTTCAAACCCCGCAGAGAGTGATGGATTTTATCGGGCCTAAAAATCCTCACAAGGGAACTATCACTGTACACACACCGCTACACATCTGAAAATTTGATGGTATATTGCCTGCTGCATATAAATCATGTGCACCAAAATTCTGCTGCGGAATGGAACCGCAACGCACAAAGCTGAAGCTGGACTGTGCCGCATGTGACCCTTGCAAGTAGATGCTGGACATCCCCCGTCAGCTCTGTTCCAGAATGGGAGGACGGCGCTCCTTACACATTCCATGTGTAGACCGCTGCCGATCAGGGATAACCAATCTCTCCCGTACAATGCTGCGTTATTATGCCTATATGTTCCTGCGTATTCTGGACTCATTTTCGGGTACTTTCAGCTAAACTTCGCACCCAATTTTTGGTACACAGGCCCCTCATAGAGCGGAGATGATGCCATCAAACTCTCAAGCGAATACATGTGTAAGCATAATGATAGTTTCTTTGTCAGCGTGGTCCGTGTCTTAGAATTATGACACATAAAAGAACCTTGAGGCTGATAAAGAGGCCCCTGAGTAAAATTAAGCGGTCGTTCACGCCCAATATGGAATGGGACGCGGAGAACCAAAGTAGTTAAAGAATGTCCATAAATAAAACTCTATTTCATTTCATTTGGATAATTAGATCGCATAACAAGCATATAGAACAATCACTGGGGTGTACTATGAAGTTTGTTTACATTGTTATTAATATGGCAGGAGAGCAGTTTTATTACCGGTTTTCAAAATATCACATCACGTGTATTACACGAGAGGAAGATATGGCAGAGGAGAGGGAAGGAATGGGGAAAATAGCAGGGAATTTCAGAGGGGACGATTGAATGAAGAATCTCCACAGTTAACTCAATAGCGTGATTGGAGCTGTGAGTTCCACTAATGGAGAAATATATGCATTGACTTCAATACGAGGGAGAGAAGAAGAATCTCTGCTTGTGTCATAATCAGCACCTTTTCGTTTCGTCCACTGGTAGATACACAAGAACCCTCAGCAATACTACTACTACTTCTTCAATGTCTTGTCCTCGTCTTTGTAGGACTTACAAGCCAATTTTTAGGACCAGTGGCTTGTTGAGAAGCAAGCAAACTTTGAATCACAGTATACCTAGGACGAATGGTCAGCCCAATGGTGGTGAAGAAAGAGGAAACGGAATTTAATGATGATAGGAAAACTCGCGGATTAAATTACTCAAACCAGCTTTTTGCCTAGCGACGGAGAAAAACCACGAAGAAGCCTTAAATCAGGTTGGATGACCCCGGGGAAATTCAACCCGGGACCTCCCGAAAGCTAATAGCACCCGCTACCTCGCTCGGTTGTATGTATTTACAAGGTACATTGTAATTATAAGGTTTCATAATTGAAATATAACAAAATCCTGGAGCCCGGCGGATTGTAAGTGGAATGGAATGTATTATATACGCTGCTCTAAACGTTACCCTGGCTTTATCTTTGTTAATAGAAAACTCTCAGATAACGCACTGATTATTCTCGTAAGAGTGAGAGAAGTACTGGCGCGCCTCTCGGATGTATGCTAAGCACTAATCAACGCATCACCTCAGCTAATGGAAAGGGCAGGAATCACAAATGAAAGACAGATGTTATGCCCACGTGGAGTAATCAGTGCGTTATTTGAGAGGTTTCTGTTAACAGAGTTAAAGCCAAGGTGACCTTCTGAGTAGCAGGATAATAACAAGTTTCAAGAAGTGGATAAATAAAACAATCCCGAAAAGCTATATAAATTCCTAGCGTACTGGAATTTACGGGGGAAAATATAAACTTTATTCAAAATAGACATTTTGGAAATCCACTCCCAATACAATGACATATCTACATAGCAGATCAAAGCTTATGGAGCATATTACTCTATTCGACTTTTTATTACAGAGCTCTCCGCAATACGAAAGCTTTAGGAATAGTAGAAACGTAATCCATGACGTAACAGCCACGTAACAGAGGGCCGGAGCCGGCCAACCCAAATGCTGGCCTCATGCCCACATACGCAAGACAGAGGTGGACGATCATCCAACCGAAACGGGGAGATGTGGTCAGCATCATGCACCCCCAGTCGGAAAGTTGGCTTTCTTGACCAGGATCCACTACCTATCGTAGCTCCTCAATTTCCTCACGATGCTAAGTGGACACTGGTCCTATACCCGGGACTTAAAAGCCGCACTCCCAAGGGTGGGATCGAACAGGATGCATCCCGTGGCAGGGGACCAAAGCATAATGCTCTAGCCCACTACGCCACTTCAGGAAAACAACTCATTTTATCCAATGACTTTGTACTACAGTTGGACGTAACTGCGTTGCATGTTGTTTACTTTAGGTTAGCTACCTGTAGCAAACATGTCAGAGCAAGCGTCTTCTGGTAATGTGTAGTAAAGGAAGATTGAAGTTACTACAGTTAGGCTTATACCAGTTTAGCATAACTCTGGCCTTTGAGCAACTGTTTCTGACAAAGATTCGAGCTTCTGTTACGTGCAGCAATGATAACACTTTCGCCTTGCATAAATCTGATATGTCTCTATCTATGCTGAAAGCTTCATTTCTGTGTTTTCTTTCTTGTGCGAGAGAACACAAGGCAGCCAATAAATTCCTAATCCTCCCCAAAGTCTCGAGGCATGGTTGAGTGGGTGAGTATGTGATCTACAGAATTACAAGAACTACATAAAAATTGAGTGAAGATCATGAGCAATTTTTCTCACAGCTGCCAATGTCTTTACGTGATAAATGCATGTTTAAGTTGCACAAAACATAAACAATAAATAGTATTAATAATAAATAAAGCAGAGAGCTACTGGAGAGATGGATACGAACTAGTGGTTTCAACTCTAAATATTATACAGTCACTCTTACAAACTCAGAAAGTCTTTCATGGTTTACTGTTTTGTTTGGTACTTAAGTATAGTACATAGAGGAAATATTCCACTTCACTAAAAAAAATCGATACCAAGATTTCATCGGAAATGCACGCTTTCAGATTTCCAGAATCCCCCTAAAAAGAATATTTAGAAAAATGCCCTTGTTTGTGTGTGAACAGCATATCAAAAACAAACAGCTAAACTTAGTATTTAAATTTAAAAGCTTTAAAAGTAAGACGCGAGAATTTTTTAGAAAATTCTCCATCTCAAACTTCAATGTACATGGATTCTTTTTTGTTCATTTTTTTTTTTTCAAAAATGACTAACGATTTTGATTAAAATTCCACGTGTTTAATATATGGACGACGCCGTGGCCGAGTGGTTAGACGCTCGCCTCTCACCAAGACAGTTTTGATCCCAGGTGACCGTATATGAGATTCGTGATGGACAAAGTGGTGTCTGGGTGGAGTTTCTTCCGGTTCTCCGATTTCAACCCCATTCATTCCATCCAACTGCTCCATAATCGCCTTTCCTTTCATCCATTTCACCCTCATTTCATATAATCCCCTTGTTTATTCTCATAACAGGTTTCGGACTGTTCACCCGTCCTTGCCTGATCTGGAGTTAGTCTGCTACTCGACGGGCACCTGACACCAAGCGCTGATTTGCAAGTCCTCCACACAAGGAGGCTAAAGAAGAAGTGTTTAATATATTTGCATGACAAATGAAATCTGTATATTTCATTTTCCGGGAAGTCCTCTTCAATTTGAATGACTTTTCTATAATTGCTATAACGTAAGAGATTACAAATACTACACAAATAGTATACCTAGATCTTATTAAAGCACACAATATGCCATTTATTTAGTTATTTCAGATATATTCCTTATTAGTAGTTGAACAAGTGTCGTGGTTTAGACTTGGGACTCGCATTCCGAAAGTCTCGGATTCGATCCCCGGTGACAGACGAATCTGACCACAAAGTATTCAATTTCACGGTTTGTTTTGGTCACTAAATGAATGCTGGGTCGAATATTTTCCTTTCTGCGGCTTCCCGTCGCTTCATTTCATTTCACTTGAATTTCAATCCGGTCTATTCAGGTTTGAAAGTGTCTTCGATGGGCGCGTATGGCACTGCCACGTGGGAACTTTGCACTATTGCTCTCGGCGTAGGAGTAGCGTTATGGTCATCTGGCCTGCGGGGACGGGCCCGTGTCTAACCTTAAGCGCCTAAGGGACCCTCATTACCCGGGTTTTGGCACACCCGTAGAGCACTCCCGTCTCATTGCTTTCTTCCAGAAGCCTGACATACATGTCTAAGGTTCAGTTTGGAATCACCTCCACCTTTAAGCCAACCCAATCCAATTAAGTTTTCACTTACACCTGTTTCAACTGGAAGGTTGATAATATTTTTTTCCTAGTAGTGGTGCAATAAGCATGGTATTTCATTGCCATCTTATAGAGGCACCTGCTTAAAGCTGGCTGTCACTTCGAAATGAGTACATGTGAATTGAACTTTTATCTAGATCAACAAGAAGCAGCTAGAAGAAGCGTTTGTAATAATAATAATAATAATAATAATAATAATAATAATAATAATAATAATAATAATAATAATAATAATAATAATAATAATAATAATAATAATAATAATAATAATAATAATAATAATAATAATAATAATAATAATAATAATAATAATAATAATAATAATAATAATAATAATAATAAAAGCTTAACCATTGACTTCAAGTGTTAAGATATGGTATGTGTCGCATATACAGCTGTCCAGTTCGTGGAAAGACTGCATCTCTTGTGATGTTAACCATGTATTGCCATCAGTATCACGAACTATTGGAGCTCCTAGTTCGTGCTAATCCATCACCTAATCACCATGGTCTCCAAAGTGCAGAAATCTGGCCAAATGCCGTCCCTCTTCATTGTTCTCCCTTCTAGTGCCTTTTACGGTTGGGAGTGCAGTGTAGGGCAGATCAAGCCTCATCCTAAGTTTCTGTATCAAGGAGGCCTTGCGTGTATTCTAGCCAAGAAAGAGTGTTTAAATAATCCTAGAGTAATGTTTAAGAAACTAGCGTTGACTTTCGCCAGAATGAGGCAGTCATTCTTTCGGAGTCTGTCCCAGGTTAGATCTACTTCGTACGTAAGTACGAGAACAATTTGAAATTTAGGATCATCATCGCGGACTTGAATAGTTTACAGAGACAGTTATCACACCAAACTTGTTAAATAACATCCTTAAGGTTTATATGAGGAAAATCCTGTCGTGGTCCTACCTCAATCAATCACAGGATGGCAGAAACCTTTGGAGTGAACATTTCCACCCGTTCCTGTGACATGTTCTTGTAGGGTTTGCTGAGCCAAAACTGACAAACTGCGAATACTGGAGTGTCGTTTGGGCTTCCTTTGTTTGTTCCTTCCCTACAAAATTGAGGTCGCAAGACGCTTAAGTTAATGGTCTCTTCCTAGGGAGGATTTTGTAGTTGAGGGTGCAATAAGGATTAGTTGGGTTGAGCCCCATTTCTGTAAGTGTATTATAGTGTTTAGTTACTACGGTTTATTTACCAGGTGCCTAGTAGGCATAGAAAGTATTGCATTCCACCCAAACATATCAAGATTTCATCGGTAATTCATGTTTTGAGGCCCCTGAACGAAAACAAAAGGCATTATTAGAAAAAAGTTGATATGATCTGTGAACAGCATAATTCAAAAAGAAAAGCTGGATAAATACTTAACCTTGGAACTTAAAATAAATATCTGCGACCCAAAGATCTTTAAAGAAACCTCCCTGCCCTAAATACACTTGTATAAAAAGGTTTCGTTAGTTCTGACTTCCTCAAAAAATGTCTTTAATAATTTGAATAACAAACAATATGTATTTATATGTTGAATTTTCTAGGAATAGCTTGTGATGTTTTCTTACTTCTGAAGGTGTTTTGTAAAATTTTAAACTTCTAAAGACAAATACTGCTAGACAGAAGGGTAGATCTCTTTCATAAACTTTTGTAGCATTAACCATTTCTGAGAAAACCGTTACTTTTTTGAAATGTTCAACTGTTGGTCATTTTCTGAAGTGAGGATGCTGTTCAGTTATGTAGATATCATGGAAAGAGTATGAGATTTCAAGGCTAGAATTCAGCGATCCTCCTTAAACAGGTCGATGTTTCCCCTGTCCCTGTTGTAGCTACAACGAAACGTGTGACAGCTATTTATGCAAACTTTTATATTAACGGCCTAAATAAATTAGGTATCGATGGACCCTTAAACCCCATCACTCACCCCCTTTATATAAATTACTATGAAGTAGGTAAAACCAATAAGCTTTTGGAAGAATATTTTTAGAAGTCATATAAAATAAACGACAGCGCTGGAGAAATGCATCCGAATTTAACATGGAGTTTACTTATACAAACTTTTTCATATTCCAAGATAAAACGTATCCTAGGCATATTTATTTATAAGACGGAATATTTAGAACTTCAAGCATTCGTTTTGTAGCACCTTTTACTGGAAATTCAAAAGAATATTTTTGCACAACCACACACACGAATCAACAATTGTAATCCTATATGTGGGTGGGTTAGTTTTTAATACAGTACAAATTTAAGCACAAATTCAATGCTTTACTTCTCTTTCAATGGTTCATAGCAAATGCAATAAACAATTCAACTTTCCAGCACGTAAACTTACTTTAAGTACTTAGTGAATATAACTATGCTGTTCTGTACTAAATAATTTCAGGCCATAGAATAGAACGAGTGCACTTGTACTTTTAACATTTCGCATACTTGTAGATTCAAGTGCCTAATGTTTATTTTAATACTAAAAGTAAAACGAAGGCAGCTACTGAGGTTTATCCTATCATAGCTTTGCACAAGAAGTAGTTGTGTGTTAATATTATTACTAATAGTAAATGTGCTTATTTTTAGAGACATTCCTTCCATTACTGCTTGTATAAGTAATAACTAGGGCCCGGATTTTGATGAAAAGTCATCTTTTTTCTGAGTAGTCACAGACGATGCTTATTGGAAATTAAGTGCATTCTGGAACAAATACGTTAGAGATATGTGGTTTTTAAAGGTCATCAATATGCACTTTTTCCACATTTTTATAATAAAGTCATTTTTTAGCATTTTTCTTTTTTACAAATGTATTGGGCATTTTCATCTGTAGCCCGCATTCGGGAGGCCCAGGTTTAATTCCCGTAGCCGACCTGACCCTGACCCATGGGCTTTTGGGGGGATTTTAAAATAATCTATGATTAAAAGTTCATTTATACCATAACCTTTTATGACATAGTAACTTTGTAAGTGTTGTAAACATGTAATTAACAAAGGTCAGCGTCCTAACAGTGCTGGTGAATTTATGACGCATCAATTCGAGGAATCGCCAATTACATCATGCAATACCTGTGGATTGCATCAGTCAGGACTTCAGGAGCTAGAAGTGTCGCAGTAAGAGATTAGTTTGTGAGGTGTGTAAGTTTGTGGAGTTGAAATGCCGAAACAAAAACAGTCAACTGCGTCCTGTTTGAAACAGTATGTTTCAGAGTTTGGCGGAAACATTCTCTACTGATTGAACTGTATTGTTCTGTAAAGTGTGCGAAACTAAAGTCACTGCAGACAAACGGTTCACCGTACAACATGTTGTGCGGGAAAAACATTTGCGAGCTCTTCAAAATGTGAAAAAAGACAAGCGTCTGTTATTGTTAAAAGAAACGACTTTGACCTCAAGTAAAAGTCATCTTCCTTCTATGAAGAATTATTTGAAGTGCTTCAAAATACCAATATTCCTCTAGGAAAAAAGTAATTCCAAATTACTAGATTTCTTGAATGTCACACTGGTTATAAAATTCCAGTTGAATCAAATTTGCATTAAAGTTACCTACAAAAATGTTATATAAAACACTTTTAGCTGACAACCGCCGTTCCTTTACTTTTGATAAGATGACCATGGTGGTGAACTGCAACGCTAAGTAAGGT
Source organism: Mantis religiosa (assembly GCA_030765055.1). NCBI lineage: Eukaryota > Metazoa > Arthropoda > Insecta > Mantodea > Mantidae > Mantis > Mantis religiosa. The sequence continues at coordinate 82,140,520 of CM060950.1, read as the reverse complement.
ATGCTTTGGCTAATGCGTACAGTAACTTATTTTTTCATATTTTATAAAATTGAAAATGACCTGATGAGTTTTTAATTTATTTATTATTTAGTAGCATTGCTTACTAAGAAAGTTAATTTTAAAATGTGGTTATTCGAACCATATATTCATTATTTCTCCGTGATACTAATTTATTATGAAAGTAATTGTTAATTTTTGCTTGGTCATTTTTTTACATTTTATGTGCATTTTTTATATTTTAAGGGCATTTTATAGCTCACTTTTAGAGAATTTTTAGGACAACAACTTCTGGGCCCTGGTAATAACTGAAATCGCTCCAGTTATAGAGATCATTGCACGAAATTTTGGGGTCCTGCAAAACGGACTTCTGTATACATACTGTATATGACATTCTTACTCGTACACACCAGGTTTTCAATAAAAACTCATTCCCTACTTGCTTAAAAACTTGTGTTTTTCTTTCAGTCATTTATATGTATGTGCTTGATAAATCTAAAACAAATAAATCTCAATGACAAATTTCATTTCAAAACCGGTACTACTGTATGAAGCAGCAATATTAAAGAAGTAACCCCCAATTTTATCCTACTTTCCTATTCGTACGGTTGCTAAGAATGACAACTGCAATATGCATGTGTTTCAAAGGTCGCCTAGGCTCCTGCGGCCGCAGCTGTAGACCTTCTGTCAGTAGCAGTCGAAATAGTTAAGAAAGGGAGTTTAGGTCTCATCTGAAGCAAGTAATTATAATCTTGGCACTTAGAGGGGATTCTCTTGGAAAACTAGCGCAAACAGTAAATAAATCACATTCTACCATTCAGTACACAGTAAAAAAATGTAAGCAGCAAGTTTCTACAAAGTATTTACCATGGGGGGGGGGGGCAAAAAAAATAGCAGGCTGAATGAAAAGAGGAGCATTCCATTGTAACCAGAATCCGCGAAAATCCAAAATTAAATGTTCCGAAATTACGTTCGTCAGTTGAGGATGTGTCTGCAAAATAATTGTCTGACCGAACTGTTCGTCGTGTTTTATGGAAGTACGGGTACAATGACCGAACATCCAGGAGGAAGCCATATGTAAATGCAGCAAACGAAACAAGAGAAAAAGGGTTGCATTTGCTAAGGAACATATCCACAAGAATCAGAACTTTTCTAACAGCGTGATATGGTCGGACAAGACTAAGATGGTCATCGGGTCAGATGGGATAAACAAGTCTGGAGAAAAGCAAATTCAATGACCCCAGAAACACTCGTCCCACAGCTAAACATGGTGATGGTTCCATTACGATTTGGGCCTGTACGTATTCAACGGTGTTGGTAATATATAATTTATTGATAGCGTAATGGATCAACATATGTATTCTGACATTTTAAAGAGCAAAGTGCCCAGAAAATGGGCATAGCACCTGTTTATAGATTCCAGCAGGATAATGACGTTAAACACAAGGCGAGACTGGACATGAATAATGGTTAATATGGAATGTACCCAAACTGCTAAAAAACACCTCCTCAGAGTCCAGACATAAATCCAACAGAACATTTGTGAAGAATTCTGAAGAAACGAGTCCATAAAAGCACAGTAATCTTCAAACAAGCGCTTAAACATGTTGTGGAGGATGAATGGAATAAAATCAGCGCAGCAGAGTGCAGAAACGTGGTTAGTTCTATGAAGAGAAGGTGTGAGGCAGTTATTAAAGCCCAGGGGTACCCAAAAGGTATTAGCTTATCAATTGTGTCTTTGTTATTCAACTATTATTTCTAATGTACGAATAGAAAAGTTGTACCAAAATTGTCATAGTTTTTTTACAATTTCATTTAATTTAGTTTGTAACTTCATAAGTTAATATTTAGTTAATTCCTAATACAGCACTTAAGTTGTTCAACATGTATGTGAAAAATATTAATTTGACTGCGCCTTCCAACAAATGTTAAAATATTTTCTTAGAAGACTGAAGTGTACGAGTAAGAATGTTATACACTGTATACAACATTCACGTTCTAACATAATGATGATCAATATACTCTTAATGAAAATGGTTTATGTACATGCTTTCATCCACATTACATGATTTTTAAGGCAATATATGTAGTTACCTTTGATGATAAGCTTTCGATTTGAACTCGCATTAGACAAGTAAACAGAAAACCAGTTCTGAAAGAGAAGACTTCGACCTCGCTTGAAGAGGAAAGGGGCATGTTCATAGACGGCCGCATTTGTTTTTCCTGTCTCTCTTCACCTTTAGAAGTGATACTCCATGCCTACTTTAATGCTTCATTCTACAAGGCATTTGCCCCACATGAATATGTGAGCCGGAAAGCGTCATTAGGTTTACAAGAGGATAATGCGAGCATAATTATGCAAATATGATGAGAAACAAAGGCGACGGCACAAAGATAAAAGCTGGTTATTTTGGCATGTAGGAGTTAACAATTATCCCCTCTCAGGCATCGTTCTAGTGAAATACAATGATGATCTTTAGGTCCCTATTGGTAGGTATTTTAAACGGTTACAACCATCAGTAATGTTATCCACTGAGAGCCAAATGTTCCTGTCCACTATATCCTCCCCATTTTCTTTTGAAATATTCGGTGCAGATAATTTTTATAGTTGTTTTATAATTAGACTGACATTGTAACTAAGATATTCACAGCAGTAAAGCTGAACAAGTTCTTATCACGTAACTTACTCCACATGGGGAAGAGCTGGTTGCGTTATACTGCTGTGTACAAATTAGTTACGCTGTCAGTCTATTTATAAAATGAACTATATATGTAAAGCCGATTCGTGAGGAATCTTCTTGCCGCTGACATCTCCCAGAAAGGATTTAAATGTCTTACTTGACTCAGTACATCGGCAGAAAGAAGCGCCGTACGTTGTTCGATTCCAATAAGGGCAGAATTTTGTTATTTTGTCTACGGACTTCTACAAATGAGACTTCTACCCACTTTTCAACTGCACAGATCAGTTTGAGAACTTAAGCGCAAAGAGACCAAAATAAGTTAATGCTGTATCTATGACACTACTAAATGTTTCCAACTGGGTGAATAAAGATGCTTTATGGTTGGCTGTGGATAATATGAGATAGATTATTGAGTTCTCCCCCTCCCCTTTTCTTTGTTACTCATGCTAACCATTAGGTCAACCAGAGAAACGTAGCCCTCTTTTGCAGAAAGACAAATATTATCTACTTATATCTGACAGACGTGACAAAATATCATTTTGGATATAATCAATACTCTGTTGCCGCGTCCATTCCAAACAACAATTTATTTGATGTACGTTATCTGCAAGAAATGATCTGGTAGTATTACTCTATTAAAAGAGTCCTGTTCCTCTCCAAAGAACATCGATCTTCAAAGTACAAAAGGATAATGAATTAAAATTACAAAAAAGTAAGTTAGGTATTTTAGAATATATACATGAGAGGCAGGGTCCAGGCAGGATTTGAACCGGGGATCTCCTAAATGCGAGCCTCACATGTTACCTCACATCTATCTAGAAAATGGAATACAAGTGAACTAATAAGTTAGGTTTGTTGTTGATTACAGTTTAATATGAATTATTACTAGCAATATCATAAGATTTTGATGGTTGCATTTTAAATAAGGTACGCCAGCAGAATTATTTTATATCTGAAACAGACTTTTTGCATCACATGATGTGATAAATGCATGTTTATTTTAGAAACTATGAGCGCATATTATGTTTTCTGAAAGAAAACGAATGATGTAGAAGAGGATGTAACACATTTTCCCTTTCTTTTTAACGCCTCGGTTGTCTTGAGGCAGGTGGAGGTGGGAAATAAGAGGACCAGCGCTGCAGCCTGTAGTTGACCTATTGTGCCTTCGTGACCTCCGGGAGGCATGAATGAGATAAGCGAGTCTCTAACGCTTCAAGCATCCCCACGCTAGTCTCTCACATGTACAAATTCGGTATTGTTCTCTGCCGGATGTCAGGGCAGAAACTTTTCCTCAGAGCCTATACGTTGCACATCACCCGACCCTATAGCCCTGGAACACGACAAAGAAACTGAAACGAGAGGGAATGTAGAGCAGGAAAATCGTTATTTAAGAGAACCCATAACTGGGAAGAACCAAGAAAATATTTGCTCGGAAGTCCTATCCTCTTGGGATGTGAATCCGTGACCTTCCCACCGCCCACCCATCTTGCTCGATCCTCTGTTATATAGCTAAAAAGACAGTATCGAAGTAAATGGGATATATTTCTCTCTAACACACGGGAATTCTCTTTAGCTTCATTCTTTTCTACCCTGGCATTGTTGCCACTTGCTACTAACATGGTATAAATAATTAATTGTAATAGTTTGCAACGTTGAACACATTATCTTATGCAGAATATTTTCTCTATCAGATGTCATTTTTACAGTCGTTTTGTGTTTCTATGGGCCAAAATTGTTCGAAAATGCTTGTTTTTCGGTAAAAGTCCGATATTTGCTATTTGTACGCTGATCATGCGTTAGTTATAAAGCTTACCACCATAATAGTACAATAATTTTTTCTCAGGTAGAGAAGTCTACAGTGCTCCTACCTGCCAAGTTTGAATTCTCCATTTTAAATCAGACGAGTGTTATAATTTTTTACATTAAGTAATTTCGGAAAATTTAATATATACGCATTAGAAAATGTAGGCAGCGAGCAACTTTTTTGTTATGGGGTTTACATCGGGGGACAAATCGAGAGAAATGTAAAAGAGGGTTGAAGGCAAATTTTAAAAGAAACCGAAATCCTCTAACTTCTTGCATTCGTCTTATGTGTCAAACAAACAAAAGGAATTCATCTATTCAAAGAAACGGCGACATGCGCGAGGCAAGGCAGGCACCACCCGTCTAATGTGATGCAACCAAAGTGAACACAGTTTGCAATTAATGTTCCTATGATTATGTTTATAGCGTGTGAACGATTGTGAAGTGTTACGTGAAGCTATTTAACAGCTTTGTAAATACATATAGTTATAGAAGGGGAGGCTAAGAAGAAACGAAATATTGGTAAACTAAAAAGTACGGACATCACGTTAGTATTGCATGTCTTATGTTATTTTTCAAGTAAAATTAGTATCAGTAAGGCAATGAAAGAAACAGCTAACGCTACCGGGTGTTCAGAAACATTAGTAAAAGTCCCCTATGAACTCCAAAAAAGAGGGGGCGGGAAAACAAAAGAAAGCTAGGTTAACGCAATATGATGGAAAAGTGCAAAACGGAGTGCGGTGTATTGTTCATTCTTTGCTGCTTGAAAACATTCCACCCACGCTGAATCTAGTTTTGGCAAGGGTAAACAGTGATGGCGACATCCTACCTAATTTCTTAAGGGCCACTTTGAATCGTTCCTACTCGATTTGGGATTCGATATGAAAGAAGGGGTAGCAGGTGTATACTAATAGAAGAGATTATTGGATTTGTCGCCAGGGCTAATGTACGACGAAATGGAAGGAATTGCACCCTTATCAAATGACAGAGAAGAAACATGAAGTAACAGACGAATTTAAAGCATATTTAAAGATTCTATCATTGCAAGCCTCCATTTGGTGTGTGGTAATATATACATTTGAATCGTGTTTTGAACTACTAAAGTAACAAGTAAAAGGAGGAGTAAAAATTAAAATGCATACAGTAAAAAATTGAATCTCTTAAAATAGAATTTAATAGCAGTGTAGATAGTTCCGTATTAATGATGCATCATTTACAATAAATATCAAAACGGCAGGCCGGTTGCTGCCGTTGCCGAAGTTGCAATTGTATATACTGTCCTCCACAGGAGAGATAAGTCTCCAACGCCTGAGACGCAGCGGGGTTGGCGAAGGTTCCCACACCCTCCCTGGACAGGTTTATGACACCCCATCTCAACACAGTTACAGACATTCTGACGGCTTCTACTTTTGTGAACGAATCTTCTCGGTTTTAGTGTATAGAGTGAATAGGGCGCATGTTTTTTAACGGTCTACTCCTTGTGTAGCATACGTTCTCTGCCACACACATTCGCTGTCCTTGTCCCACTGTGTAAGACAGCACATACCTTGCAGGGACCTTCTTTGCGTTAATTGCAGTACATAGGCAACAGGACACCCCAGAAGACCGGTACTATCTTCTAAGGGTGAGACGCGCTATAGTATACATTTGTTTCCATAGCGTACCACAAGTGATGGACACCAATGAAATAAAATAATTGTTGTGAAAGCATATTTGGAAAGGAGAAGTTCCAGGCCATAGTTCAGGATACTTTCCTAGGATTTGTTGCTTATGAAGAAGGAAAAACCAGGGAAAATAAGTCAAGGAGGAGAGGATTGATCGTAGATCTCTTGTTCAAGAGTCCTTGACTAACGATCTTGAGTCTCTATTTCCGTTTCCCCATCAAAACCGAAACTGCTTAGCTTTGATCCCCTGAACCATTGCAAATGTCAAGAGATCTACTAGAGGTTCCCATGTTCCATTTCCAGAACGAAACTTACATCGACAGAAAGCTAATGTCATTGAATGCTCAGTAATTTATTTTAGTGTTTACCATAAATGGTCAGCGTATTGTAGCAGAAAGCTAGTATGATATTCTTTGGTGCTCGTAACTTAAATTTTAAATACGTGAGAATTTTCAAGTACACTTCACTGAATGAATAAGGTAGATAAACACATGCAAAGAAACTGTGTGGTACTGAATTCTAAAATATGCAAGCTAGGGACATTATTCAAGAATTTGCTTAGTTTAGTTTCGTATTATACCTTGATAATAAAGTGTGAGCCTTAACAAAAAGCATGCGATTGCAAAAACCTCTACGCATTACTTGCAGGAAAGGGCGTAACGAGCGTGTTTTTACACTGCATAGCGGCTGAAGTGGGAGAAGAAAAATGCCTCTAAAAAGTGTCCTTTTCATATAAATGCCGAGATAAATGTGCTGGAGAGTATTCATTAATCAGACTGGAGGTCTAAGGCTCGAACAGCTTGTGGGATGTGGACATTATTACAACAAGGCGTGGCATGTTATCCAGCTGTGAAAAATTCCAAGCTTGACCTGTAAGGGGCATAAGCTACGGTGGGCAAATTAACATACATGGTTATTTTACGCCAAGAACTCCAACATAGTGGAACTGAAAACGGCAAACTGGGTTTGTTTTCCGTTAACGATTTGCTTTTACGACACTGCTGGGCGAGAATATCCGCTACACAACGATAATACTACTTCCATTTCACTGAACTTCATCATCTGACATCAGAAAGGAGTTTCGCGAGTGATTTCTGATTTAGATTTTAAAAGCTAGCATGAACATTATATCTTTGAGTTTAGCTGTATTTTATAGCGCTATAAAATGTACTATGGCGTTTTCTTCATGATAAGTTAAACTCAAAAGAATATTCCATTATGGCCGTATTACATTCTCCTATGTCTCCATCACCTGATAATTCTGCTCTCGATGGATTCGTTATTGTCAATAGGTTGGTTAAATATAGGTACATACTCCACTTTCCGAAGTTTGCGTTATTTGTATAGTTATATAAATACTTAATTGAGAAACAAGTGTTATTCTAAAAAATATTGTAGCTTATTTTGTAAACCACAAACGTTTTACTTACCTATAGTAAGGAGAGTAAGTATTGCATACCACACCAAATTTGGATATCCAGATTTCAACGGAAATACAAGGTTTAAGGAAATCTAAATACAATATATATATATATTACAGAAAGGGTTCGTGTGCGTGTGAACAGCACAAGTCAAAAACCAAAATTCAGCCAAATACCAAACGTTATAGGTTTAGTGTCTTCCAACAAGAAGACACAAGGTTTTCAAGAAAATTCCAAGCCCCAAACGATCGGGATGGCTCAGGCAGTTCAGTCTAGGACCCTTATTCGGAAGACCCGAGTTAAATTCCCATAGCTGACCTAGCTGATCCATGGGTTTTGGGGGGTTTTCCGGGTCACAAGGCGAATGCTTGCTAAGTTAATTGCATCCCCCGAATTTCTTGTTCCTCCATTTCAACCCCATTATAATTTCACATCATCTCTCATCTGGTGGTCTCTTTCAAGGGAGAAGTGTCGGCGGGAGTTTCGGCGGTGCATGGCGGAGTGATATGCTCAGAGTGAACACTTTCTCCTCCGGCGGGACGGACTCCGGTCTCCGAGCCTGCCTATTGCACCAATTCAGGAACGCAGCTGGCGGGATGCCGGTTGTAGAAGCCTGCCTGGAGTCTTCCTTGCTCTGGGGGAAGGGTGGCCCTCCGGTCTCTGAACCGGCCTCGTGACTACTTCGGGGCTACAGTAGGTGGGATAATGATCGTCCTGGACCACCGGGGAGTTTCGATCTGGTAAAGTGTAGGGACCCCGCCCTCTACTGTGGTAACTCCTTGAGGTCGGCCGTCCTCTGTGTCCTCTCACCTCATCCTCCCTCCCGAGGGGATGCCCCGCTTGGGGGCATAGGCAAAAATGACCAGTTTGGTCGATGTGCCGAATCCCCTTCGTACTATCCAATCCAAACCCCAATTCCTACCCTGAAGTACCCTTTACATGGGAAATTTGTCGGCGCTGTTTTAGTTTCTCAAAATCTGCTGTGATAATTTCAAATGAAATAATACTTGACATACTTTCATTACAGATGTAATGTGTAACGTAAACTTCCTGCAAACAGCTTTTAAAGTCATCATTCGGAATGTCTTCTTTACAACTCTTGATAGATAATTAACAGTTTCTGCTAAAGTATAAATGCTCTGGTAGTGCCAGCATTACGTCACTTTTTTAATTATTAACGTCCTTTAACAAAGGTTAGGAGATACCCGATAGTGAATGAAATAAATGGTTGAAGTGATGCTGAGTTATATTATGCAATATGTACACTGTCGATTGTAGTGACCCTTTTCAGTGAGTGTGTGTGGTGTTTAAGGGCCCGTCGACAACAAGGTCATTTGGGCCTGACCCTTTTCAGTGCGCATCGATTGGCACTAAGCACCATCTACTCTCGTTCACTCAGGAGAATGTCTTTGTCCATGAACGTGTTATTGAGCAGTGACGTGCTGAATTTCCCGATAAGACTTTCTCTACAATAAGCAGTGGCAATGTTGCTACAATATTGTCACAAGTGACTGTTTAATTTAAATAATACGTCTTTTGACTAGTTGTGTGTAACGTCATATCACGTGACCTCTCCCTCCCTCCTCTTGATAATGAAGCTTGTAAAAAGAGGTCTCTCTGCCTCTCTTGTAGCAACACTTGATCTGGACGGACGTGTGTCCGTTGCTGATAACTCAGGTACTGGCCATGTGGCCTCTTTGTGTATTTTCCATTATTGTAGTAAATCTTTCATGCCTAAATTGTATTTTCTTCCCTTTTTTTACAATTTAGACATGAAATATTTACTACAATAATGGAAAATACACAAAGAGGCCACATGGCCAGTACTTGACGTCACACATACAACTAGCCAAAAGATGATCCAACGTATTATTTAAATTAAATAGTCACTTGTGACAATATCATATCATGCTGTTCGTTGTATGGTCATAATAAGTGTTGTTTTACAGGTATATAGGTTTACGTATTGAAAGTATGATCATAATTGTCTTGTTTTCTGTGGTAGTATAATTTATTACTGATGTTACTTTGGTAATATTTATTGATACGGAAAAGAAAGAGTAAGTTCCTTTTGAAGCGAGGTGTAAAACATTAGAGCGAGAGAAATAAACAATGGAATACTATCTCGGGTTCACTTATGTCAACCATAAGGTCATAGCTAAACTCCTGAGTCAAACACTATACAGTGACAACACGGAACTAATCACGTCCGTCGGACTTGAGATTGTTTAGCCGACTTTTTCCTCAAGCAAATATGGAGCTGCTGTTAAATTTGCATATAAATTACCGAACAACATACCAATTTAAGGTACTCTCGTAGGTACCTCAATGTTCCCACACGCATGAACTCGTGAAGTAAACCCAGCACACATTCTGACTAGTCTTTATCTCCACTAAACAAACTGCATGAAAAACAGAAGAAAAAGCATTTTTGCCTTCGCATCCAGAACCTTTTTTTTTTTTTTTTTTTTCGTGTAAATATGTATTTAATTCTTAAGCGTTTGGCCGTTACTTTTTGTAGGCCATATAAAGTACAGATCAGGTTCAGTTTCTTCCCATGCATTTCAGTTTTACCTTGTCTGCTAATGATAATGCAGAAAATGGGATACTTAGTAGAAAATTACCTTATTCGTTTTAGTTAAATAAAGAAAATATTTCGTCGCAGGACACGTGCACTCAAAGAACTTTCAGTGATCCCAGCAGAAGCAAACTTTCCTTTTAATCGTCTGCATACAATGCAGGTGACGTCAGAAAAAATGATTAATTTAAATAATGAACAAATGAAAATGACTAATGTGGTATAAAAAGACATAGCTTTCGCTAACTTTAACAAATAATAATAAACCCTGGCGCCACAGCCATATTAGAGGGCCAAGGCCTACCAACTCGACTGCCGGCCTCACGCCCACATACGCAAGGTAGAGGTGGGCGATCATCCAACCGATACGGGGAGGAGATATGGTCAGTATCTCGGCATCCCCCAGCCGGAACGTTGGTTATCGTGACCAGGGCTGCTTACTTAGCGTAAGCTCCTCACTTTCCTCACGATGCTGAGTGGGCACCGGGACTTAAAATCCGCACCCCAAGGGTGCGAACCCGGGCCGTTTTCCGTGGGCAGGAGCCAAGGCATGATGCCTTAGCCATGACGCAGGACTTAAGCTAACTTTACAGTGCGTAATTTTAGACTAAAGCGGCTTATCTGTCATTTCTCAATATAGATGTTAGTCTTTGTGTGAGCCCATTAGTACTACTGACTGGCATGTGCTACCAACGATAGGCGTGCCAGTAACTAACTGGCACGGATTTCCCTTTTCTCTTCGCCGCACCACTACTTGTAACTTACTCCAGAGTTACTTTGGAGTGTCAGCTTCCTTCATATGGTACAAATCCATAGAAAAGTTAACATAATAGTGTTCAAACTCAGGACTTGTAGCGACTTCCTTCAGCTTCTGTGGTTTCCTGTTGATAGGCAAGACTTCCACTGCATCTTGAACAGTAAACACGACCGCATTAGGAATACACAAATAATTCAAATCTTATTTTTTCCCCCTTTTCAAGGCAGTGCGCTATCCACGGAGCCGCCCCTGATAGTTGTTTTGCACGACTCTCAAAGCATTCAATCTATGTCAAATAAATATATGTAGATAATTATTTCCAAGGTATTCTTTGTTATTGGTTTGGATTTTCAAACGCTTATACTTTCCTCAATTGGTTAGTTGCTATTCATTTTTCTCGTGGTCTTACGCAAATAATTAAATATTTAGATAAGCAAGAAACTTAGGCTAGTTTTAGAAGAAAAAAATGTTCCTTAGAAGTATATAGAATAATTTGGGGAGGGAGAAATATGTAGACTGTTGTGACAAATTTGGTAGGGAAGGAGTTGTCTGAGTGTGATCAGAGTACGAGGGGAGAAAACGGAAAATACTCCGTTATGCGTGCTGGGGAGCTTAAGGGGCTGAAGTGGAACGGAGAACACATGGAAAGGGGACAAGCTACAGACAGAAAGAAATAATAGCACATAAAATGCTAGCTGATATGAGTGAACAAGAAAAACTGTTATAGGAAAATATTTGGAGAAAAATAGGACAGGAATAGATTAGAGCAATTAAGAAAAATGAGAGAACTGGAATAGTAGGGATAAAATAGAGAAAATATGGAATATAAAGAGTTAAGTCCTGTGCCATAGTGTAATGGGCTAGGGCGTTGTGCTTTGGTTCCCTGCCACGGAATGCGTCGTACTCACCTTTGGAGGTGCGAATTTTAAGTCCTGGGTATAGGACCGGGGCCCACTCAGCATGGTGAGGAATTTAGGAAGCTCAGATACGTAGCCAATCTCTGTCAAAAATACCGACTTTCCGGCTGAGGGTGGCGTGATACTCACCACATATACTTCCCGTATCAGCACCTCTGCCTTGCGTATGTGAGCGCGAGGCCGACAGTCGGGTTGGCCGGCTCTGGATCGCTCGCGGGCTGTTACGCCTTGGGTAATCATTTATAAAGAGTTAGGAGCTTAAACATGCAGATAACCTTGCCACTTGTGCGTGAGAAAGTCTCGTGTAATTGTATGTTAGTATAATTCTATAAGCATCTTAGCTATTGCAACACTAAGAAATTTGTTGTTTTTTATTTGTAATTCAATGTAACTGGAAACATTTTGGAGATAAACTGGAGGGCTACTGTAGAAAAAATAGTATAATTTATTAAAATATGCAAAATATGGCTTTATTTCGCAGCATTAGCACTCTTAGAAGTATCTATTGTTATACATTTTAACTTCTTTAAGTTGAGTTTCATTTTATTACAAAAATTTGAAAATTATAGTCCTTTTCTTCATATAAGCTCATTACAAAACAACAATTATTTTTTAATCAGCTGAGATGATTTCGGCATCTTCCATGTGACCAAGCCTGTATCATTTGAATGATTGGAAATTATTTACGGAAATAGTTATGTTGTGATTAACATGAAATTTATAGAAAAATCTCAGTTACCGAATAATTTTATATAAAGAATACAAATAATAATGGGTAGAATAGCGTTGATTTTACATTTTTTGCCATTGGATTCCCATCGATATATTATAAAATGTCTTTTAATGTGGTTAAAATGTATATGGACAATTTTAATGTTAAACTAGTTCACTAGCTAAAGTTTCCGTTTCAATAGTGCATTTCCACTTGTGTTTTGTAGAGTTTTACTGCCCGTTCTTACTGCAGGAGTTGGACATTGATAGTATATAAAATGAGATGATTATTAGTAAAAAACTTTGGGAAGAAACGTTCTAGGCCTAAGTTTAAGGTATCTCCCCAGCATTTGTTAGTAATGAAGACTGAGAAAATTCTGGACAAATCCTCAGTCAGAAAGGACGGTGGGATTTGAACCGCGAACCTCCCATTCACAATTCCGTGCTTTAACGAGTTTAGCCACCCAATTTTTATTAAAATATAATGCTAAGATGGATTTTTATTTTAAACAAAAAAGATAAAATATATATTGTTTGTAGAGATCGTCATACACGATTCACCTTTGTAATGTAAGTGATATAAATGTTCTAGGGTTTCAAGCACTAGGGTTTGGAACACTAATATTTCGGGAACCTGCATCTCTTCCATCTTCAGGACAGCCAAGAATATCCAGAGTACATAATGTAGCTAGGATCACTGCAGCCCTTCGATCAGTGTAGGTATTGCTTACAGGAACCTGTAATATGTACATTTAATGACTATATTGGAAGGAAAATTAGTTAAAGCAATTGAAATTTATGACGTTTAGAATTTTTAGCAATTTTTTCATAACATACTGAATCTGATGTCGCGTTGTAAGCGATTAAGGAGTATGAAGCTTGCAAAGCTCGCCTCCACTTCAAAATATATATCTGCATATCCCTGTATTGCGATTTCTAAGGATCCGGTATGGATTTGAACACATGCAGTTGAAACTAATGGTAAGTATTTCTTCCTTCTTCCCTTACAAGGCTTAGAGTGTGTTTTTACATGAATAATTTGGCAATTCTCTTAAGAGAAACAAACTATTCTCAAAAAATAAGTAGTGGTATTGTGGAAAAGGCAAGGTGGTATTTTAAAAATATAGAAATCCAAAAATTGACAGATAATCTAATACGGTTTCGGTTAAACTTCTGTGTTTCAACGAAACAGAGCATGGGAAATGTAAACATAAACAGATAACATAATACTTAGGAAAGAAAAAACAGAAATTAAGTATCAATAGCCTTTAACAGTATGTGTATCTATTATACCGAGGGGAAAAAGGAAGCTGAATATATATTGGCTGTAATGGAATGAATGTTTTGTGGGTTAAACGGAAAAAAAAAGTCAGTGGCTGGTGTTATAACTCATGTACTATTTATGCAAATCCAAAAACGACTTAAGTGTTGCAAATAAACTGAACATTGGGGGAAAAAAGGACAAATAAAATATATATTCAGGAAATACCAACAAATGTAGGCCTTTGCTTCTTGAATACGGTTTTCATTATACGAGCATTCTGTATACACATGACCTTATATGTTTGAAAGCTACTATTTAGTTTTATACTACCTACATACTACAGTAATTATGAGATTAATTATATATAATTGCGTATGTACAATTATATTGTGACTTTGTGGATTCATAAAATTAAAAGCCTTGTTGGCAAAAATTTAAAATACTCTTTATTTCAGTAAAAAGAAGCTTTGTATACCCCCTACACCAGCGAAATGACGTAACATACACCATCGCAGTTCTCAAGGTCGTCTGCCACACGTAAACAAACGAAAGTAATTACTGCAGTACACTCACAAATGTCCACACAGCTGCACACTCAATTAACAACTGCAACTCGCAACTGACTCAACTCACACCTTACGAGGCTATTTATACCCCAGCCATTGTCTATAGAAAGCCACCGACGTTTCAAGACCTTTCACGGCCGCAAGAGAAGACAAGAACTATCCAGACATCACCCTGTCTCTCTCCCCGCGTCTGTCTCTCTCGGCAAGCACCCAGCGCTCGCCTACGCACCTGCCGCGGCCTGCGGCAGCAACGAAACAATGGGAACGGTGACAATATATACAAGTAGTCTGAGGGTAAACATTACATTCTACCGAGTAGGGACAGATTGTGTTGACTGTATTGGAAGCAATGGGTTATTACCGTACAATTTAAACAACGGGGCACTTCTGACACTTCATGGAAGGCGTGTTTCCATGTTAAAGTCCTCTCTGTTACTGCTCTAGCCAGTTAGGTGCTACCACTCTTTTCATTTCGTCTGCTAGGTGAACTTTGAGGGGTAATAATTTGCCATGTTACTCTACACTATACCATGTGGTTTACTACTGCTTACTAGCATCATTTGTATTCCCTTTATTTTCGTAATTTACTATTTGTTGTTGACTGGTATTGGGAAACAGAAGTGTATAACAATAGAATTATTTTAATAGCCTTTAACGTTCAAGCAGTGCCCTGTAAATGTCAGACATTGCAGCAATTGTAATACAATGTCTGAAGCACCACGCAAACGAGGAAGACCTGCACTATGTACAATACATAAAAGGTTACGTGATTACAAACAATAAAAGATTCACCATCGCAGAAGTGGAGCACTAACAATGGAAGCAATAGAGCAAGTGACTTCAGACTACCGAACGGCTGTGGTACACATAGTAAGAAACTTCTCGAAGAACAATGGGAAAAAGGAAAAGTTTTAAACAGGTGCATAGATAAAATGATGCTCCCCCATTATCGGCGCGTTTTCTTCCTGTTCTGCTGAAGGAAAAAGCGACTCGTATCTTGGAGTCGCCGTTGTCACCACGAACGTGATCCATGTAATTAGAGTAGTAAAAATTTAGGTTATTGTACTTGCAAAAGAAAAAAACACTGACAATGACTACTAGCTATTAATTCACTGTAACTAGAAAGCAATTTGAGTTAAATCGACCCTAATACAAATATTATAAACTTGATGGAAATAATCATTTCTTCCACACTAGCTGTGTGTAGGCTAAGGTTGGAACGAGTAGAGCCAGACTGAAAAATTCAATGCCATAGCCGGGATTTGAACCACGGATCTCCCGCTCTCCGTGCGGTTGCTCATTCAAAGGTTAGCCTGCAAACGGCTAGTGTGAAAGAAATGATTATTTCCATTAATTTACCTAAAAATAGAAACATAGTGGTTTAACTATGAAACCTGGGACTTAGTACTTACAGCATAGTAAGTCGCCACAAAAGGTGGGTGTCATATAGCATATGATAACCCCTAGTGGTTTATCGGGAAACATACGAGTCAGTTGGAGAATTTCATGTTAAATCGGCATGTTGGCCATAGTAGCTCAGTGGTTTAGAGCAACCTCATGAAGAGCGGGAGGTCCGTGGTTCAAATCCAGGCTATGGCATTGCATTTTTCAGTCTGGATCTACTCATTCAAATTATGAACTTGGTTATTTCCTATTTATTTAATAAATTATATATTTGAGTACACATAAGCCATATATTATACACACTATACTGCCTATTTCAAAAGTAAAATGTTAGAAATGCAGTAACAGTATCGCAGTATCGCTCCTTTATGTACTGGACAAGCTGCAATTTAGTTTATGACCCTAGGTTTAACATATTGAATACTAAATCCTTGGAAGATATTTGTTCTTCAGGTACTCCTAAACAGCTGACAGAAGCCCTAATACAACGCAGCTCTACCACTTCCGCTTCGAGTGAACTGTCACTTGTCTCATGTTGTTTAAACGGCTGTTTAAATAAGTTTTCTTACATGGACCGCGTCGGCGTAGTTTGTGCTAGTGAGATAAAAATACTGAAGGTTAAGTAAGTAAAGTGAATAATTTTGTATAACGATTTGATGTCGACTATTTTGCGGTGAGTGGGAAATATGTTATACGTAAATGTCAGCAGAGACAAACGGCATAATATAATCGCATTGTAATACTACAAAGTACAGAGAAAATAAATACCTGTAACAAAAAACGAAAAACATTTATTTTAGCATCAACATGTGATTCAATTTCAAGCAAACAGTCCGAGACTTGCCTAGATTTGTGCGAGATGATAATCATATACTAAATCAGACCCATTTCCGTTCTTTTGTGGAAAAGCGTACAAGTGAAAAGCTTCCAAGTGCTATAACGTTGACACTAAATTGTTTAAAACTATTTACAACAAAATATTTAATAAGACGGAAACGATATTCCATTTTCCTTCTGTTAGTATCACTACCTACACACTACACTATAACACAAAGCTATATATCATGCTGAGGTAACTTCGATTGTCTCTAACGATGCCCAAAATTCTTTCCTTAGTAATAGAGGTATGATATAGTGTTTAATGCCCGTTCTTTTTTATATGCGGCACCATAGGCGGTAGATATTGATAATACATGAAAGGAAATTTGGGAAAGAAACGTTCCTGGTCTAAGCCTGCGGTGTCTCCCGGCATTTGGCAGTTATGTGGACTGACGATAGCATTGAAAAAGCTGTCAGGAAGGACGGTCCCTAAAAAATACCTCGAACCATACAAATGCAGGCCTCACACCTTACCACGGGTCCATCTCGCTCAGTATATGGGAGCTATAGGTAATATGGTAGCAAAGGACTTCCCAAGTCATGTAAGTGCAATTTTTTGTATTCGAAAGCCGTTAATTTTCGATAAAGTATCCCTTTAATTGATCCTGTAGAACGTTCCTATCAGAGTGTACTCGTGCCAATTTCGCGATATTAGAGAAATTCGCACTGCTCCTGGGAATTAAAACATGCTGCTTTTGTACAGTAATCAACAGCGCTGCACATAGCTGGTGTAGACTTCTGACGAGAAAACGTCTGAAGGGTGTTCTTCTCTCTGGAGGGGACACGGGGAATAGTAACACTTGGCAGCTAAGGGTGATGTCATAAATATATCTACTATCAACATTAACTACTGAGATCCCTTCACTAGAATATGGCTGTAAGAAATGCGTTTGACATGTCTACCTCTGGTGTTTTCTGAGAAAGATTACGGCTACTGTTTCAACACAAGGCTTAGGTCCCTTAAACAGCATGCGCTCTTCTACTGCTCATAATGAAATACCAATTAACCTACTAACTTCTACCAATGAGGCAAACTATAGCATTTTAACACAGTTTTTAAAACCTCTAAGGCAACTTTAAAGCATCCTAATAACTTCCCCCATAAGCGGTTTATACTGGGTTAGGAAATAAAAAGCTTTAAATCTCTCTTTTTATTTCAGTTGTATTAAAATTATATGCCCAAGGGCTTATGCAATTTAAAATTGGTAAATATTTATCAGTTAGAACCTCTATTCCATTAGTGTTGAATACAAAATATTTTTGGAGCAAATTCTGTTACCATGCATTTTCGAAGGCCTAAACACATTACATCCATGCCTGACTCTCTCACTACGGAGAGGTGAAGGGGGGGATAAGAGGTGATGAGAGAGAAGTGAGATAACAGAGAAGGGGATAGTAAATATCAGGAGAGGGGGAAAGGGAGAGATGTCTGCAGTCAACGCAACAACTCGGGTATAGCTGCAGGTTATGCTATTAAATATATCTTGGAAATCCCCCCCCCCCCCACCAAATATAACATAATTATTTTACCGACTGAGATTTAACAGCTGCTAACCTCGTTAATGTTTAAGCACTCTTCCCCCAAAGCTAAACAGACCATACGCTCAGTTGAGCACAACTGTTTACCATGCTTTTAGACTTATCAAGCATCTGTACACATCCACTAATGAGTCACGCACCAAAGAGAAGGCGCAGGTCTCGTCCATTTCTGCCCCCGGGGTTTGACTTTGCAGAACCAATTAATATTAAATTGGCCTAAGTAGAAGCAATGCAAGCCACAAGGTTATAGTCACCTCTATGTACACACTGCGTTTATTATTAGCTAACACTACAGCCTTTCAACACTGCCCTGAAGAGATTCACTTACCACCACAAGCTCTTCTCTGATGGAGTTGTTTTATGAGGAATGTTCATATCAGTGGCCATTCCGTTTCCTACGCTGTTTCATTGAAGTCACAGGCTAAAATAAGTGGTTTTAATACAATTGCAGGGAAGATGCTAAAAGACTCGTCTTCCTAACGAAATGATGTGGCAATAGTGTATACGTAATAGCCCAAAGTGGGCCTGAGCCTGCCAACCCGACTGCCGGCCTCACGCTCACATACGCAAGGCAGAGGTGGGCGATCATCCAACCGATGCGGAGAGATGTGGTCAGCATCTCGGCAGCCCTAGCCGGAAAGTTGGTTTTCTAAAGCAGGGTTCGATGCGCTGCGAACCCTTAGCACTCGTGGTACCTCTGACGTTACTATAGGAATCTCGGGCCGAACTGCCGAGCCCCTCCCGTCGGGGAGTTGTTCGGATTGGGTTGGACTCGAGAGGGCAGTGGTTCCCGACACCCGTGGGAATCGGGTACGTCTCCGGACAGGGTTGAGGGAAGCCATTAATATTCCCGGGTACTAGCCTGCAGAACTAGTAGAAGGTGTGCTAGATCGCCAGGCAGCCCCACCGAGGTCATATCGGTAGCCTTCACCTTTGGTGTTGGCACGCGTAAGTGGCGTATCCACTTCCATCCCGTCTTGTGTTCTTGGACCAGATTGGGGGGGGGGCCTTCTTAGTAACCCAGGTCTTGTCCTATGGAAAGACCCACGGAGGACGTCGGGCGCCCTTTGGGACAGCTCGGATACTCCTTGGTTGATAGACGCTTGGGTCTTGGTCCTACGGGTCCAGGACTGATGGGAGTAGACCCTCTGGACTCAACTGTAGGCATGACTATCCGTCCCCTTCAGCTGCTTTAGTGCGAGCGCTGCGGACCCTTAACACTCGTGGTACCTCTAACGTTACCAGAGGAACCTCGGGCCGAACATTCAAGCCCCTCCCTGAATGGGAGTTGTTCGGATTGGGTTGGTCTCGAGGGGGCAGTGGTTCCCGACACCCGTGGGAATCGGGTACGTCTCCGGACGGGGTTGAGGGAAGCCATTAATATTCCCGGGTACTAGCCAGCAGAACTAGTAGAAGGTGTGCTAGATCGCCAGGCAGCCCCACCGAGGTCATATCGGTAGCCTTCACCTTTGGTGTTGGCACGCGTAAGTGGCGTATCCACTTCCATCCCGTCTTGTGTTCTTGGACCAGATTGGGGGGGGGCCTTGTTAGTAACCCAGGTCTTGTCCTATGGAAAGACCCACGGAGGACGTCGGGCGCCCTTTGGGACAGCTCGGATACTCCTTGGTTGATAGACGCTTGGGTCTTGGTCCTACGGGTCCAGGACTGATGGGAGTAGACCCTCTGGACTCAACTGTAGGCATGACTATCCATCCCCTTCAGCTGCTTTAGTGCGAGCGCTGCGGACCCTTAGCACTCGTGGTACCTCTAACGTTACCAGAGGAACCTCGGGCCGAACATTCAAGCCCCTCCCTGAATGGGAGTTGTTCGGATTGGGTTGGATTCGAGGGGGCAGTGTGTTCCCGAATCCCGTGGGAAATCAGGTACCTCCGACCAGGCTTTGGCCTTCCGGAGGGGGCAGAGGGTTGCCTAAAAGGTCCCGGGTACTAGCCTGCAGAGCTAGTAGAAGGTGCGCTAGATCATCAGGCGGCCCTACCGAGGTTTTCGGTAATCTTCCCTGCGGGGTTGACGAGCGTAAGTGGCGTATCCACTTCCACCCGTCTTGATGTTGTTGTCAATGGGGGGGGGGGTCCTTTTAGACTCAAGGTATTGCCCCACGGAAAGACCCCCAGAGTTTTCCATCGCTCCCGGGTAACAGAGGCCCGGGTCTTCGGACTTTCGGGTAGACCTCAATTGAAATGAAATGTAGGCATGGCTAATATAAGCAAGTGGAGATAGGCAATGTATGGGCTGCGGCTAAACATAACACACTTAATTGTGTTAAACCTAACTGGCATCAGATGGTTATAGTTATTTAAACAAGGTAGGTGAAATTATTGAATTAGAATGTCTTTAAAACTGCTTCCCAAGTATAGAAATATCGATTCCTAGTAGCTCATTATTGGTGTTTTCCAGATTTAATGCCTCAAAGATCTCTCAAATCTCGAACTAATCACCTACCAGTGCGACACTGAACAGCGATTAACTTCTCCTTGCAATATGTAGCCTACTCTAGCGGTCTTTCTGTAATTGTACTGGTGGCCCAATCCGTAATCCCAAAATATGGTATTCCAAAGGTCAGTGGTTCTGTTCCTGTCATGTAGCTATATTTTTTCGTGTTTTAATACGTAAATGCTAATAGGAGGAATGGAGTAATTCGTAACTAAGAAAGTGAATCTGATTGACCAGTGTAATACTGGTGTGTGAAACACCTTTTACATCAGAAAAATAGCAGCATGTGAAGTTATTAGATACACACAAGGAATTTTGTGCAGAGTGCGACAGTCATTCGTTCGCGTCTGTCAACTTTGCATTGAAAACACAGGTCGCCATTTTGAGCAGTTCCTATAAAACTGATGTAAAGTGTTGCATTTTCTTTTTTGTTTTATGTAAGTTCGTTCATCCTTTATACCACCTTCCATTTAGACGTATATTATATGAACGTATTAAGCAGGATTCAACCTTTGTTAGAAAGAATCGTAATTAATTGCACTGACAAGGTAAAATTACACCGTAAAATGCATACATTTATAAAACAATTAAAAGATTAGACAAAATATTGAAAAAACAACCAAACATACAAGCAAAATAAAAATAAAAAGGGAGATAATAATTAAGGAGACTTAGGTTCGTTAACTTCTGACTCCAAAGCTAATGTCATAACCATTGCACCAGAGGGAGAGCTCCGACACGTCTCTTCTTTTTCGTGTGTTGTACACTCAAGTGTTATCAGTGGCGTACTGGCACTTTAGAAACTTATAGCCGTAACTTCCACATTTGAAACAAAAGGCCATAAATCTATGTCAAATTGCTTGTTTAGGATATCTCCACTTGCTCTGAAAATATATCGCTGTAGTTCATTCTGTATTTTAATGGCTTATATACTGGGGAAAAAGTACTCTGAGTGCAACGTCAGAGAGCTTCTGATTTATTGAAGACGAACTTCTGACTGATTGTTCATCGTACCAATATTAATAACTTGAAGTTCATACTTATCTGCTGCATGATTTGAATGATCAGTTATTAAAAATTCAAATGAAAAACAGTTAAGTTAACCACCACATATTCTAATAATTCATTATAAATATATGAGCATTAGAGGATTTAATATACTTCATGCAATTATCTACAGTAAAAATGGGTAAAACGGGCAAGGTAACTTAGGTTACCAACACTGAATGTAAGAAACCCAACTTTTTACAATGACAGCATCGGCAGAAAGCGATTCAAAAGCAGTGCCATCGAACATTAAAATACTATATTCAATGCACATAAGGTGTTTCTTTTTAATCCATGATACTGGTAAGAATCTAAGAGGTAAGCCATTAAAATGTAATTTCCAAATTATTCATTTCATCTCATGTACCATGCGTTCATCACTCTAATAATAATTGATCATTAAAACCAACATTGGTTAATCTGAATTAGCATTGAGGCTGATCTCTTTAATAGGCCTAAGCAATTATGAAGTCGTTTAATTAACGCTTTAATTATACAGGTACAGTGCACGTCAAATGCTATCCGATAGACGAGAGGGTTGTAAGGAAAGGGGAAAAGGAGTATCTTATGAAGTAGTACGTTATTCTCATACGTGCAGCTAGCGGGAGGGTGGGGGGAGCAAGAAGCTAAATATTTGATATACTTCATTCCATCTAAACAAAACATAGCAGCACATTTTTCTGGAGGTACTTTAACAAGTAATGTTGCTTTTTGTGGTAGCGTTAATGCTATTTAAAAATATATTTCAACAATTCTTTAAAGACGTGTTCATGATGATAATGATGACGAATATAAAAAAAATAAAAAAATAATTAATAATAATAATAATAATAATAATAATAATAATAATAATAATAATAATAATAATAATAATAATAATAATAATAATAATAATAATAATAATAATAATAATAATAATAATAATAATAATAATAATAATAATAATAATAATAATAATAATAATAATAATAATAATAATAATAATAATAATAATAATAATAATAATAATAATAATAATAATAATAATAATAATAATAATAATAATAATAATAATAATGGAAGGTTACATTACTTCATGGAAAATACCAAACATCTTTAGACGAAGAAAATATTAACAAGGATCAATCCCTGGAATGGTTAAAGAAAAGCTCACTCTATCTGTAAACGGAAGGATTTGTTATGGCTATCCAAGACAAAGTAATAAGTATTAGATTAGTATAAGTATGAATTAGCAGTTGAAGTTTTCAGCATTCTCAATTAATTTTTATACATCTAGGACACCGCAAAATAAGCTTAAATTTTATTAAGAAAAAAGTGTGGAACTTATGAAAACATTCAGCTTCTGTCAAGTAATTCTATCGTAGTATTATCATTTTCGAAATATTAACGTGTACGTTGAGCTGAATATTATTTGTCACTATTTATGAACGGTTGAAACTACGAGGGTGAGTCAAATGAAAACTTTAAATATTCTTTTAAATATTATTTATTGTGCAGAAGTGGTACAAAGCTGTATCACTTTTCAACATAATCTCCACCACGCTCAATGCAAGTCCTCCAGCGCTCACAAAGTGCATAAATGCCTTTAGAAAAAAAAAATTGATAGTCCGCGCAACCACTCATGCACCGCGTAGCGTACCTCTTCATCGGAACGGAACTTTTCTCCTCCCATTGCGTCTTTGAATGGCCCAAACATATGGAAATCACTTGGGGCAAGGTCTGGTGAGTATGGTGGATGAGGAAGACACTCAAAATTCAGGCCTGCGACTGTTGCAACTGTTGCACGGGCAATGTTTGCTGACAGCAAACCACGTCGCTTTGATTTGGTTGTAGGCCACAGATGATTTTTAGGATCTGTGTACGATGCACTGGTGACAGTGGTCTCTCTAGGCATGTAATGCTCCAAGATGACGTCCTTTTCGTTCCAAAAGAGTCAGCATAACCTTCCCTGCTGATGGTTCTGTTCCATACTTCTTTGGTTTTGGTGATGAGGGATGGCGTCATCCTTGCTCGCTCTCTTCGTTTCCGGTTGGTGGAAGTGAACCCAGGTTTTGTCCCAATAACGATTCTTGCAAGGAAGTCATCACTTTCCCGTTCAAAGCGCCGAAGTTCTTCACAAGCACCAACACGTCGTTCTCTCATTTCAGGAGTCAGCTGCCGTGGCACTCATCTTGCAGACACTTTGTGAAACTGGAGCACATCATGCACAATGTGTTGTGCTGAACCATGACTAATCTGTAAACATGCTGCAATGCCATTCAGTGTCATTTGGCAGTTTTCCTTCACTATGGCTTCAACTGCTGCAATGTTCTGTGGAGTCACAACTCGTTGTGCCTGACCTGGACGTGGAGCATCTTCCACTGAAGTCACACCATTTGCGAACTTCCTACTCCATTCGTAGACTTGCTGCTGTGACAAACATGCATCACCGTACTAAAACTTCATTCGTCGATGAATTTCATCAGGTTTCAAACGTTCGCTACACAAAAGCCGAATAACAGAACGCTGTTCTTCCCTGGTGCAAGTCGCAAGTGGGGCGGCCATCTTTATACTGATACTGCGATGGTATTTGTGCATCTACACTATGCTGCCACCTACAGACCATTCTGCACGCTGTTTGTAGGATGCTTACCAAGTTACAGGATAACGGCGCGAAATTTCGATTTGTTATTATAAATTTAAGGTTTTCATTTCACTCACCCTCGTATACAGATCATTATGCTTTTAAATATATTTCTGAAAAGAAAAAAGAAACAAAATAGTAGAGCTGTGTTAAAAAGGGCTGTCTATCACTATTCCATCATGCACGTCATCAAATAGGAAAAAGGGAACTTAAATAATTAAAGGGGACTTCAAATAAGTGTTTTTGTAAGGATTAAGAAAACAACATGATAGTTGATAATGGGTAGAGAAAGCGGTGATTATTTGTCTATTTTAAGCCATGCTTCATTATGGTATTATGGTGACTCTAATCCGAATATTTAGTTTCCATCTTTGCTTGGGCCACTGGGAGTTCATTCTAAGCGTATAACGTTAATCTTGTTTCTTTAAACTGTGATTATTATTGATTGCCTTTATTACGAGTAAGTCTGAGCGAAATACGTTGGAATGATAGAATTAAAAACTCGTTACCCCATTTACCTCGTATAGCAGTTTGATGATGATCTAACCCATGGCGTGATAGCCCATATAGAGCCAGGGCCTGCCAACCCAACAGCCGGCCTCACGCCCACATACGCAAGGTAGAGGTAGGCGATCATCCAACCGATACGGGGAGGAGATGTGGTCAGCATCCCCCAGCCGGAATGTTGGCTTCTATGACCAAAGCCGCTTACCTATATTAAGCTCCTAACTTCCCTCACGATGCTGAGTGGGAACCGGTCCTATACCAGGAACTTAAAATCTACACCCCCATGGGTGGGATCGAACCCTGGCAGCATTCCGTGGTAGGAAACTAAAGCATGATGCTTTAGGCCGCTACGCTACAGCGCAGGACTGAATAGCAGTTATGACCTAGGGAAAGTCGACCTTTGAGACTGCAGTCGATGTAACTTCTACCTTCTCCACCAGGTTAAGAGCACGTGGTCAGAAAAACATTTGAAACAGCCTGTCTTACTAGACAAGCAAATCGAAACTCTGACAAATTACTTTATTACTTACGTGATTCAAGATACTCGTATATCCACAAAACCTATTGTGCAAGATTATAGTATTTTAACCTTAGTATCTAACGCAATAGAAGCTGAAAGGGAATTAAACTACGGCCATTATTAGCATTAAACGAAATTCACGTCCAGATAGACAGACCCATGTGGGTCAAGGTCGACCAGCCACAGTACACAGAACCTGAGCTGAAGTAACGCTTGTTCATCACATCATTAGTGGTTTACTTATTACAGCCCTGCAGAGCTCAGAGTTTCATGACATTCTTCGGTTGCAAAGATTCTAACACGTTTTCGTTCTCGATGTTTATTTATCATAAACACAGGCACGATAAAAACAGAATAAATAAAAGTAAATAAAGGAGTATGACAGGGATGTAGCCTTTCTTCCACGCTATTTAATATATACTTGGACGGTTTGATAAAAACTTGGAAAAAACAAGTGGATGAAGGAATACAACTAAAAAGAAATAAAAACTTAAATGTGATACTCTATGCAGATGATGTAGCAATAATATAAGAAAATGAAGAAAGCCTTCAACATTTCATGTATAAAATGTATTTACTGGGAAAAGAATACAATCTAAATATATCCACAAAGAAAACAAATATAATGGTACATCGAGGAAAATATCCTGTAAGGTCAAAAATAAGCATTGAAAATAAATGCCTGGAAGAGCTTTCGAATTTCAGCTATTTGGGTTGTGATGTAAGCTTTGATTTAGACAAATACATGAAAAACAAAATAAATTTCAGCTGATATGTGGAACTATAGCAAGAACATTGAAAAACACAGCAAGGAAAGAAACAAAGTTAACATGCCATAAAAAAATGGCAGTTCCAGTGCTCATGTATGGAAGTGAGTTCTGGATATTAAAAGAACGATAACAGTAAGATACAGGCAGCAGAAATGAGGTTCTTAAGAAGAGTTAAATAATGTATTAGACGAGATTTAGTAAAAAATTAAACTATTCGAGAGGAACTAGGCAATATAAATTACAAGACAACATAGGAGAAAGTATACAGAACTGGAAAATACATATGAATAGAATGGACGAAGAAAGTATAACGGTTTTAATAGGAAGATACAATCCTAGTGGAAGAAGAGATGTAGGACGCCCTAAAAAAAGATGGGATTAGTTGATGGAATGCGAAGACGGAACAGGCAGAAATGCCTAATCCCTGAAGTGAAGAAGAAGAGAAAGCAGAAGGTTTGTTTGTGTGCCCTTTTTTGTGGAGGATTTTGGAGGATTTTGAGGAATTGGGACTTTCGCTGTGAAATTTTAATGCGTATTACCTGACTCAAACTTTGATGTGAAATTTGATTTTCTAATGTAAATTGTTTATTGTGTGAACTCAAAGTTTTTTTTTTTTTTTTTTTTTTTTTTTTTTTTTTTGCATCACTAATGGTTTATGTCTAACCATTGACCAGCCACAGTGAACAGACACTTCCTTGCTGAGTGTTCGGTGCATCACTAGTAACTTCTTTTTATACCACCCCAGGCCTTGTTGAAACACTCATTTGAAATTAGGTATTCCACAGTGAAGGCTCTAATAGGTTTTCATTCACCACTAACAGTTTACTTGCACAGACCAACATTGCTAAAGCCATAATAAGAAAAGATCTTCCAGTTGGAGGATTCGGGGGTTGAGTCTCATTGTGGGCTTACCTGACCAGCTGCACTGCAGAGGAGCTGGATTGGAGTGATCAGACCACCGTTAATACTTATTTGAGCAGTAGGTGCACAGATGTATTGAAATGTTGAGTGCGTCATTAATGGCTTACTATACTCCTGCCGTCACAAGAAGCACACTTTTCTGTGAGCAATTTCCGCGAACAAAACGTACAAAACAAAACCTACTGGTAAGCTACTCATGTGCATACAACTTGTTTGAATGTAATATGGCGTGATACATGGGCTAAAGTGTCACTGTCGTCTGTCAAGCTTGTGCACGTGGGCGCGGAGTAACACAAAAAGTGTTTCTTAAGACGGGCTGTGTTGGAGTGACCCATGCTCAATGTACTATTGCTGGCTTATTTGAACAGCCAGATCACAGGAGTTGTATTGTGATAATAGGTGTTGAGTGCACAGTCAATGGCTTACAGTGTCCTATTAACGAATTAATTGACAACCGTGTTCAGGGCCCCGTTAATACTTACTTGAGCAGTGGGTGTTGGAGTCGTAAAGTCTGTCTACTCAACGCAAGTGCACGGCGGCCGCTTTCTTTGAGGAACCCTCATAATCGTTTTACAACATGGACCCTCCTCCTGACGGTCCTCTCTACAAGGTTGCAATATTTTAACATCACCGTCTTGCACCTAAGGAAACAGAACAACTGGAAGTTGGAACTTTGGCAACTGAGACTCCACGCGGAGTAGACATGCAACTGTCATTTTCAGAAAATCGGGGTTGCTATTGGTCCCCAACGTCAGTGTTCCATTTCTGAAGTGTGCAGATAGATTTATGACGGTCATTAGTGGGCGGAAAGGTCAGGTCCTTTGAGGTCCCTTTGAGTTGGAACTGCACACACGTTAAAAAACAGACTTTACATTACCGTTTCATCGACTTACCATTTCGTCGACTCAAGGCTAATTGGCTATGACCCTTCCCGTTTTGTCGACGCAGGTAAACAACCAACTCAACCCTCTACTACCTTACAGTGACTTCGTTTATTATCGGCGTTCAGTGAGTTAACAAGGTTAACAAGCTTCAGCACAGCTTAAAAAATGAAAATGTTTGAAATTGTTGAATCGAGACGAGGGAAACCGATAATTTTGTATGCCGGGTATAACGCTTAACAAAGTTTACCAGAACCAAAATATGTGTAAATACTCTGGAAATACACACGACTCGCAGATATCAACAATACTTAAAACAGTGATCATACGTGTGAACCCAACATTGCCAAAAACAAAGTTGAAATATTTATTACTAAAATCAAAAAGAGGGTCAGAGAAAAGCAAACGCCGATACCACAAATATATTTTCAAGGATGTCGAGACCATATAAAAACGTGTGCTGCTCTTGCATACTTACCACTGGATTAAATCAAAGATGGATTCCTATATATAATGGAAACAACACCTACAATTGAAACCATAGTCGAATTTAAAGATTATTTTGTAAATCTGTGACTCGAAAACGATCACATTTGGGTTTGTTATTATGAACGACATAGAACTACCAATATTGTGGAGGGATGGCATAATATTTTAAACAGGAAAATTGGAAAGAACCATCCTAATTTTTACGAATTATTAGCTATGCTGCGGGAAGAGGCAGAGTATTATAAAATAGTTGTACAGCAAATTAACCGGCATATGCCAATGCCGAAACGACAAAACAAATATCCAGATTTGGATCAAAGAATAAAACAGAACCTTCAAGATCTTAGACGATTGTGCTACAGTATGTCAAATTCCTAGACGATTACTTTACATAGTAAAATTTGACTAATGAGCTGTACCATCTCGAATTTGACAAAATCTGTATTTATAGATTGAATTTGTGTATTTTTCATTTAGAATAATGAGACAAAATTGTTGATAAAACTTTTAAACACACCATCGTAACAGCATGAGAATTTTAAACAGTAAATTTGCAATCTTTTACTTTCACAGACCTAAGTCTGTATAAAGTGTGAAACATGGTTTAGTGAATGGACGAAAAGGGAATTATTAATAACACTAATATATAGGTTAAAAGTCCAGTCGACATAACGGGAATTTTTCTGAAAGTTGACAAAACAGGAATCGACGAAACGGTAACGAACCGTTGGAGTGTCCCGTGTTTAGAACATGGTTAATGCTTGAGCAGTGGGTGCACAGAAAATGTTAGAATTACTCGTGTTCAGTCATCACTGATGACTTACTTGGTGAGCCAATATATACACCAGAGCTTGTTGGGGTAACGAATGTTCAGTGCTCTGTAAATGGCTAACTTGTACAGCCAAAGCATCGGGACTGCAATTGACTGGTCTCTGTTAAATGTTTCATTGATTAGTTCATGGACAGCCGCAGTACACAAGAGCTGTTTCGGAGAAACCCATGTTCAACGCTTCATTGATAGTTATCGGATAGCCACGGAGCACTGAAGCTGCGAAAAGTGACACGATTCCAGTGCATCATTAGTGGTTTATTTGACCAGACAGAGAAGGGGAGCTGTTTCGGACCGACGCGTATTCGGTGAATCTATAATGGCTTATAGGCATTCTAATATAAATCGAAGAAAAACGTGAAAACAAATTTGAAACTAGTACATGAAATATTGCCACTGAAATAAGCTACTTTCTGAAAATGATTAAATCTCACATGATATATAAACAAAAGATTCAAAAAATAATAATGTGAGGTGAAACGACTACACCATTCAGCAAATTCGCTGAATGTCAAATTTCTTCTCCCAATTATTATATTATGTAATTATTATATTTCATCGCCGGTATAACCAAGGTCCACTTCCTGCAGTGTCATATGTATTATGCATGGAATTAAACGCTGTGAAAAAAGATTTTGCACAATACATAGTCTTATTCTTCTTAAAATTATCTTTAATATAAATTAAGATTTTCTCTTAATTAAATGATATGTCCACTATTTCAGACGACAAGACCTTTGAGGAGTTGATATTGTGAATTTGTCCAAGTTTTTCAAAGCTGTCACTTCACATTGTTTTCTCTGTTGCTTAATCCAGTTCATTTCACTAACATTTCTCTTAAATCTCTCTCTCATTTCCCTAAGAGAACTAGCTCTATTGTTCAATGCCACGTCACTTTGTTCCACGAATTAGTGTGGTAACGGAATAGGCCCGAAGTAGCCTCTTTTTCCGCATAGTTTACTCGCTGTGTAGTCCAACACAGGGCATCTCAAATCCCTTGCTGTAACAGCACTTCCCACATCACCATACTAGTCACAAATTCCTCTCGCGCTTTTCTTCGTATCTACTCAGTCACACCCCACTGTAATCACTGACTCGCTTCACTTATATATTCATAATAATTTTCCAAAACGTACGAGATGTCGAAATACCCCGAAGATTCTAGTTCTCTGGCGATTGATCGCCCAGAGCTCGCATTAGCTTCTTTACAGCTCCGACTGGATGGCTCCGACCTCATAACCGCTGCATTACAATATTGTGCACAGAAATGTCGCCTAGCACTTAATTTTTCTAAGACAGTACTTCAAAATTTAAAAGAAAATTCGTTTTCATCTAATTTTACATGAGAAGTCCTTACTTAATCAGTCTCTGCGTCTGGGGACATGTTACAGAGTGTTGAAAGAATTATAAATGATTTCCCTAACCAACTACGGTGCACTGGAGATTGCTGGAATAGCGTTTTTTCCCCAGTGAGTCGTTAATAAGTTTACTTCAGGCATGTGTGGGCGTATGCCTCGAATAACCTATGGTTGCTTTTCCGATATATAATTAGCAAGCACAAATAAACAACTGCCCACTTTTGAAAACCAAACAACATTTACAAGGGGTCAACATGTTACAGATTAAGCTGGGATACTTTTAATGAAAATGTATCCAAAGAAAATATTCCCAAGCTTCGCTTTTTCTCCTGTAAACCCAGGTTTCACTAGGGAAAAGGTATCAATAAATCAGAATGATTTACTAATAGTATATTCAGCTCCTGGCAGACATTGGTGTTCAAAAAGTATTGAATGAGAGTACTGACAAAAATGTGCAATTTCTTTTCTCTTAGTACAAAAGTGAATCGAGAAGATATTGACACATTGCTTCACTCACACTGTTTATTCACAGGACATGTTTCAAGAGCTCTTGCTCCTATCATCAGCTGATACTCGATTCTTTTCTCTTCATTTTTTATTTTCTCTGAGACTCCCATCACAGGTAAAAATGAATTTAAACTGTGGCCAATTTTCTCTTCACTGCATGCAATCTTGGTTGTTATTTATCCTTACTGTATCTTGCGTACAGAAACTCGCAGCCATACTGTAGGGCAAAGTTCATTATCCCGTCCCAGGCCACTGATCATTGAGAGGAAGACTACAGACCTAAATCAGCCGTTACATATTAAAATCATAGTTTTTTTTCCTGATGAATAGGGAGCTTATGGTGGAGAAGCCCAGACACGGGCATCCCAATCTGTGACATCAATGGGACAATGGTCCTTTGTTAACAGTATGCCTCAATATTACACACAATGCGTGTACCTACTCGTAATAGCACACAGGGCTATATTAGAACGAAACGTACAGTTCATCAAAATGATTTTACTTCTCCAAATCTGAATTGTTCACATGACATACCCGCTTTTTTTCTATTAAGAACCTCTAAATTTAGTGCATCATTTACTTTATTTGTTTATTTTTAACAGCTCTGCATTACTGTATCTTTTATAACTTCAGCTAGTGAATATTCGAACAAACATTTCCTGCAAGATCTGGACAGAATCTAAGCACTCTCATTTACTTGTATAAAAGTAGATAATACTTTCATAAAATAAAAACTTGTACACATACTTGCTATTCTGGTTCGGCAACTTACATATACACTAAAACCACAAAAGAGTTTTCTAATTATCAAAACTTTCTAGTCCATTTAACAGCGTTTTCGAAAAATGTGAAAAAAAATGTTAAATACGATTCGAAATGAAATATATTACTTGCCTAGGTAAAAATAAGTATTGAATTTGTTTCTGGATTCATATAAATTACAAAACACCAGCATGTTTTAATTATAAAAGTTGGTTGAAATCCGGAAGTTTAATTTTGCAAATAAAGATTTATTATTATTATTATTATTATTATTATTATTATTATTATTATTATTATTATTATTATTATTATTATTATTATTATTATTATTATTATTATTATTATTATTACTGTCGTTGTTATTGTTATTGTTGTTGTTGTTGTGGAGGGTAGTAAACACGCAATTTTGCAGCTATTTTGTAAGGTGCAGATGAGATGTTACCTTTCCTGGAATTTAGGTTGTTATTAAATGGGTGGCTTGGAAAACAGTGCTTTCTTCATGTGGAAAGTGTTAAACAGGTTACACCAAGATGCTAAGATGATATGAAATGAAAACTTAACACAAATTATATACTTGATTCCTCAATTCAAAATAAAACTGAAGCAATAATCATGCTGTAATCCGTAAGACATATAAATATGCTTAGGAAATGTGTCGTAATAAATCAACTGTGTTAAAGAGTGAAACGTTCAAGCAATAAATGATAGCTACATAAACAATCTAGAAATACCTCAACGTAAAATACAAATAAACCTACACTGCCAGATTCAAGGAACATTTGGAAATGCCATTCAAATAGTAGATTTTTTGTATATTTTACAAATGAGGAGAACTGTAATTCTGTAATTCATTATGATAAGAGGAACTGCATATAGATACACCTATTTCACTATATGAGCATTGCGGAGTTCGAAGTGTTATATCTTCGAAGTATCTTCAATTCTTTTATGTGTCGAGAGAAAGAAAAGAGGTGATTTCTTGCCACTGCAATTCCTGTATTTGTATTACTAAGAAACCACTCTATATGTTTACATGAGCAAAATATGCCTATCAGTATTTTCGAATTACCTGAATGCTGGTTTTTGTGATTTCCTTCGGACTGCGAATGCAAGCCCTTTAGGCACCTGCCTTTAGGTGCCCTTGGTTCTTGAAGTCATTTGTTTCGAAAGGTCATCCAGTGCATTAATGAAAATCGCTCTCCCGAAGGCATTGTGGTACCTGGAAACAAGAAAATGCACAATGTTAACGTTCAGAAAGTGGTTTCAAAAGGATCAGTAATTTACGCTATATACAAAGCTTTTACTATTCGAAAATTTTTGTAGCTTCTGGGTTGAAGAATAAGACGGATAGCTTAAGAATTCAAACATATATTATTGCCTACTTAAAAACTTCCAAAAATAACAGAAAACTGTAGTCTGGAAAAGATCAATTTATTCCTGGATTTTAAACCATTAATTAAAATTAAGGCCTGATGTTTTTAATAAAATGAACATACGTATAATGAATGAGCTACTAAAGGGCAAATGCTATCTAGTTAATGTTTACAAATGTTTGCCGAGTGACCCATTTATTCATTTAAAAGACTTTGCACGAGCACGAAGACTTTACACGAGCACTTTCAGGTATGACATACCTGATGAGATCCAAGCATAGGTCTGATATGAGTTATGCACATTTTGAGTCCATTTTTACGGTTGGCTAATCAGCACAAAATTAGAAACATAAATGTCACATCTTTCATTCACTGCAGTAGAGTATATTGCTAACCCACTTCATCGTAGGAATCGATTCATATTTAACTTTAGCCAATCAGACATCATCTTCCCCATATGGAGTATATCACGTGATAGGAGCTGATGCCGCTTCACTGCTGTGAACATCTTAGTTGCGATATCAGTCTAATTAATAAAAAATGAGCTATATGCCCTGCATTTAATAACGAGACCTCTGAGAATATTTTT
Organism: Mantis religiosa; assembly: GCA_030765055.1. Classification (NCBI taxonomy): domain Eukaryota; kingdom Metazoa; phylum Arthropoda; class Insecta; order Mantodea; family Mantidae; genus Mantis; species Mantis religiosa. Next base: position 82,106,712 of record CM060950.1, on the reverse strand, counting down.
GAATTATTCCGATCCATTCATTTGTTCTCTCTTTCTTGCTGAAGCCCACAAATAACGGTGTACGATACTAGGCGGACAATTATTTGCAACGGACATTTGAAATATTCAACGTAAAGACTAAATCTCTTGGGCATGCCATAACTGGTTACGTGCGTGGGCATTCTCAATTCCGGTTCTCAGTGCCAGAAAAACAATTTTCTTGGAAAGATATTATCGAAACAAATACGCGACGTGTTTAAATGAATAGTTTCTCAACAGCAGCGAAACTAAATGCACAGGATGTTCCTACTTCAAACCCAGTAAGGTGCTGGTAGTGCGTTACACTTAGAATGAGTTCGATCCTCGCGGCTCACTTGGGGCTTTTGTGGGTCAAGGCAACTGCTGGGGAGCCTACATCCCCCGAGTTAACTGTCCCTCCATTTCATTTCACTTCACTTCACCTTCATCCTACTTGGCTGTTTCAGAGTCGTCGGCGGGGAAGTCGGTGTTGCATGGCAGGAAAAAGGGATGCTCCATGTAAAATTTCTTCCTACGAATCGGGGGCAGTGGGACGTGTAAGCTGTATGAACTGTTCATATCTGAAAACTGTAGGGACCCTACTTTCTGCTAGGTTTGGTTGCCCTCTTTCCTCTCACCTCAGCCCTCCTCTCAGAGGGCGCTCGGTCAGAGACTTAGGTGCAAAAGTCCTTCCATAGGTCGAGTTGCTAAATCGTACATCATATCATGAGATATCAACAGCAGCTGCGACTGTTTTTGACATTCAGGAATTCATGGATTGATATTGATATAAGTGGGAGTTACTGTACAAAGTTTAATTGCACTGATAAGCTTTTGTGTTGTCATATATAAACGTTTTGTGTGTATTACGGATGACAATGCTCCATGAAAGCATTCGTAGGTTATAGACCGTGTCATCATCACGCCCTCACCTCATGGCTGAGGTGGGCGATAATCCAATAGATACGGGTAAATGCGCTGAGCATTAACCTTTCCCCAGCCTGAGTTTTGTAGCATTGAATCTACAGATGGCTCCTCACGATTCTGACCCTATAAAAGAGCACAAAAATCCGCACACCCATTGGTGGGTTCGAACCTCTCACATTTTAATGAACACAACGCTCCAATTCATAACGTCACGGCGCAGGAACCAGAATGTGGATATTTGGTCCAACAATAACAATAACAATTATCATCATCATTACCAGCATCTCTGGTACGACGGACCTGGGTGATCCAACCAGATTGTCGGTTTGACGCCCACATGCGCACGGCTCAGTATCCGATCGATACGGGGAGATATCGTGGTCAGCGCTGTGCTATAATCTGAACGATCATGTTGTAAACATATGGGGGAGGAGACAGAGAGAGACAAAGATGCTTTAACGGAACGCTCTTAGGCAGTCGAATGCCTTGACGGAGACCCACCTCTATAAATACCCAAGCATTTCTCTCCTCCAACCAGCAGCCTGAGAGCATTCCGTTAAAGTATCATTGTCTCTCAGCCTCTTCTACCTTATGTTTACAAAAGGATCGTTCTAGTTTGAGACAGAATGTACTCCCAGACAGAATACTGACTGATGTGATTTACAGATCGTGAACTTTCGTAGCCCTTATCAGATTCCACACCTGATGAGTGGGCTCGAATCCACGTACATTCCGTGACTGTGAGCCGGAACACCATATTTCAATCCAATACGCCACTGTACAGCACACTGGTTAAAATGTTTGATTTATTGCTGCTTAATATTTAACTACAACTTGCGGACAACCTTCATCACAGCGATGTTTATTTGAAACGCAGTTTCACTGATTCTAAAACAGACAGTCATGTGTGAAGTTCATTTAAAAGCGATAACTTCTCAAAGAAACCACTACATATTCGAAATATTTTCGGGTTAAGCTTGCGTTGCCATTTTATTTTTTTCATGTAACTTTCTAAGGTTCAGGACTGGGAAAGAAGGTTTACCTACTGTGTTTGAAACTGCAATTGAAGCATCTATTTCCTTCCTTAGTATACATCCTGCTTCTCGAAGAGTTACACTGGCATTATCTTTGTTAACAGAAAAATCTCAGATAACACATTATTATTCTTATAAGAGTGAGATGGGAACTGCCGTAGTTCTCAGACCTGTGCTAAGCACCAATGAACGCATCACTTCAGCCAATGGAATGCGCAGGAATCACAAATGACAGATAGATGTTATGGCCACGTGGAGTAATCAGTGCGTTATCTGAAAGGTTTCTATTACCAAAGATAAATTCATGGTAACCATTCGAGCATCACAATAATGCATACATTGTACTATAAACCCAGAACGGCAAATCTTTATGCAATATATACAATTTGTAATTAAATACTCTAATTCAGCAACAATGCACATATGAAAACTAACTACTTAAATTCATATTGTTGTCATTACCTACCGATTTAATAAAGTAAATATACATAACCTATGACCTAAAAGTGACAAGGCATATATTAGAAACCGCAATGTGTTTTAACACAATTATACTATGTCTAACACATGTATACATATATTAGATGAATATGAATATGATGATGATGATGATGATGATGATGATGATGATGATGATGATGATGATGATGATAGTTGGCACTACAGGCCATGTAGGCCCTTGGTCTCCCTATTAGATGAATATATTCTCATATAATAATTTTGTATACACTAATCCTGCGAGATGGCTATGCAGTAACGCGCGAGGCTTGCATTCGAGAGTTCCCGGGATTTATATATGGTGGGTGCCCACTCTGATCAGGGATTTTCCCGTGGTTTTTCCACAACCGGCTAGGGGAATACTAGGGTGGAGTTTTATTTTCCCCATGACTCTGCTCTTTTCCATTTCTTTTCATTTCCTCTCCCTCTTTCTGCTACAGGACGACTGTTTCGGTCGATGGCGGGCAGATGGCACAGAAGCCTGCAATTTGGAATTTGTTCTCGGCTACTCCAGAGAGTGAACGCTCGAGCCACCACTGCCGAATCAAGCTTGCTCCCGGGTCCTAAAGGAGGGGATACCTGAGCCACCCTCCAGCGTTTGGGCAGGTCGTCACCAAGCGTCTCTCAACAGGTGGTCAAGCCTGTAACTGCCATGGAACTTTGCGTGTCTCTGCCGCTTACGCCATCCATTCGTTGGGCCCATACGTCTCTTGCGGTTCGTTTCTCTCATCCGTAGCTCCCAGAGATCTATGCACAAATTATCCAATTGTAGGTCGAGGTTCAAGGCGTTCCCTGCTTTACCTAAAATACCGCTACCACCAGCGCTGATTAGATATGACACATGTATAAAAAAAAAGGAATTTCATTAGGTAAATATTATCTTTGATCTAAAATCTTTAAGCATAATTATCGTATGCATGTTATATGCATACACCGTGTGCAATGTTATGGCTGATATCTGCATAAATGAATGTTGACAGATTTGATCAATAGGTTACTATATTCAACTGCATTACAAACATGGGTCATTCAAAAATTAGTGGCAACACTGCTTGCATTTGGTGTTATCAGCGGTAAATCATGTAAGCTGATAACAATGAACAGTGTGAGCATCTAATGTGTGTTAGCTGTGAGTTGGAAGACAATCATTTTATTTAATAAGAAATTTTAGTGAGTTTAATTGTGGGCTGTTATCTTTAGCGCTCTAAATATGTTTAGTAAATACGAACAAAGATGTTCATTAAAATTCAGGTTGCAAGGGCCAGGAGGGTGAATAAATTTCGTAGAGGAAGGGAAGACGTTCATCAAAAACGTGGAGCAGGCAGTATGATCAGCACTTGTCACTGTGACACAAATAAATTATATGCACATGAAAGAACACTTTGAAATAATGAACTTGCTGGTTTATTGAAAGAAATTGATCCTATGCATATAAATATAAATAAGGCTTTATAAGACAATTATAGCAGCAGTAGATTAGTCTGTTCGAGTATTAGGACAAGACGCTGTGGATGGCATCCGTCGGCTCCGCTATGTGTGGAGGCGAGTTCATGTTGGAGGAGATTACTTCTAAGTACTGCAATAATGTGACTGCTCCAAAAATGTTTTATTTGTTGTGTCACCACACTTCCCAACGTTACACAACTTTGAAGCCGTGTGTGGTATAGCTATGTGTGTGTGTGTGTGTGTGTGTGTGTGTGTGTGAGAGAGAGAGAGAGAGAGAGAGAGAGAGAGAGAGAGAGAGAGAGAGAGAGAGAGAGTAAGAATGACACTGTAATTGAAGTTTAAGACTTGTTTAATAACTGCTTCTTTTTATAATATTCACGTAAATCGCGAAGTTGCCAAGCAGTGTACACCAATCTATATCAATGTCCGGAGTTACCGGAAACATATAATACGCGCTAACACGTAATTCATTATTTACACAGGAACAGATACTTCCTCTGGTGTCACGTCTTCCTTCCTGGACGACCAGTCCAGCTGTGTCTGAGATTCCTCTCAACAAAATGCACCATTCACACCAGAATTCCCCTAACCAAGTTCTTTCGTTACATTTGCTTCGATCAGCAGCTACTTAGAGAGGTCCTAGCCTCTTTGAATGTTCACCATCTGGTCCGCCCGTGAAGATGGCTTCTCCACCAGTGAACTGCTAACTGAACAAACATCCTGTTTCACATTTAACAAATGTATCAAATATTCATACTTAATCTATTATAATTCTTAATTTATTGAATCCATAATTTAGGTATCAGTTGTTAATTCAAATGTTGCCACTAATTATTGGATGACCTAAGCATAATATGCGAATGATTTAACGGCACCAATACAATACAATAAATCGATAGTATTACATTCACATGTATTTATCTCCATCCTTTGATGTAGCTTTATAGGCTATTTAAGTGATCATCTGTTTTCTTCTTGTTTATATAGTTCCGTTGCACATTTTGTAGTTGGCACGAGGAGGATGCAGCAAACCGAAAAGATCGTTAACTGCTTATTTTACAGCTTTAATGGCCAGAACAATTTTGCTCACATCCCTGCAGGTTTCTTTTCTAGTTGGTTAATCTGCTTGACATTTGCTGCTTTCTCAAGTTGTCTTATGGGTATTATTTCTGCTGGTGTAGTGTCTAACACTGGATCAGTTTCCCCATTAAGGCGTAACGAACGTCTTGTAACGCATGATGAACAAACGTACCGCAGTGGACAGAACTGTGATGAAACAAACGACGCCTTTAAAACTCAACGACGTGTTGGTTAATGCAAGGCTAGCCCAGTTTTCAAAGCTTGTGGTAAAACCGGCCATGAAAGCGCCGATAGCATTTGCCTAAGGCACTGATTTTCTACATTTTTTAGTTCGTGACTTCCCTAAGGACACCTGTAAAAACTGAAATATATATTTAAAATTCTGTTGTGTGCACTCACTTAACTTTCTCTACTCACTCTTGTACAAATTATCATAAAATGCTAATTCTTCTAACTGCTTCGTCTTAATCGAAATAAACATTTGTAGAAACGGTCTCGTTACTGTTCGCCAAAGCAAAAAGGTCCCTGACAGGAAGGTGCTACCCTTACGCAGTATCACAATGACAGTGAATGTGTGTGACAAGGAAAGCATGCTATACAAGGGGTGGAACTGTTGAAAAAATATACACCCTATTCACTCAGTATCCTAAACCCGATAAGGTTTGTTCACTAAAGTAGAAGGCGTCAGAATGTTTTTGAATCGGCTGTAACTGAACTGACCTGAGGGTTATAAAACCACCAGGCAGCATATCGGAACCGTATCTAAACCCCTTGCATCTCATTCCCTAGGACATTCTTTGCTGTGGCAAACTGTAGATATGTACAATGGGTGTAGGAGAATTCAGTAATCTTAAGCGATAATCAAATATTAACAGCTGACCGCTATGTGATGGCATTTAATTTCAGTTCGCTTTGTACGTACAGGATAAAAAGAAGAACGATTTCTCATTTGAGAAAAGTGTAAGTATTGGACAGTTCAGTTCGCACAAAATAATAAGGAATATCGAAAGGTAGAGTCAGATTGAAAAATTCAATGCCATAGCCGAGATTTGAACCACGGATCTTCCGTCCCCGTTCGGCTGCTCTTAACCATTAAGCTACCATGGACAACATGCCAGAATGACATTAAGTTCTCCAACTGACTCGCGTTTTTCCCAGTAAACCACTAGGAATTCTCAAACACCTGAGACAACTACCTTAATGGTGATTTACTGTGCCGTAAGTACTACTTACTTTAACACTAACGGTGTGTAGGCCAAAGTATGGAAAGAACAATTAGTTTCCATTAATTGGCCTAATAGTGGTCGAACTATAAAGCACAGGCCTTAAATTACAATGTAAATTTCTCTCTCTCTCTCTCTCTCTCTCTCTCTCTCTCTCTCTCTCTCTCTCTCTCTCTCTCTCTCTCTCTCTCTCTCTCTCTCCGCATTCTAATTTATATTTTTTGGGGGTGAAATTATGTACTTCCGGTGAAAACTCGAATCAAGTTTTGGGGTGGAACACTACTTGCCTCACTTAGTGTGAGTACGTAGAAGAAAAAGTCAGAAGTTATGGTTACTAATAAAATACTACTCCAATGCCGAACGGGATGGTTACGTCTGTGGCCCACATTCGGGAGGCCACGAATTCGATTTCCGCGGCCGACCTACCTTAACTTCGGTTTGTTCTGCGGTTTTCCCGAGCCACTAAAGCGAATGTTGGGAAGGACATTTACCTCACATCCAAATTTTATTTCTTTTCATTTCATTCTCTTTATCCGGTCTTTCCAGGTAACAAGAGTCAGCGAAATCACCGGTGGTGCTGTGCTATGGTGGCATTTCTGCTTTAGAAATACGATGTTCGCTGTGCTCGGCCGGTCGCCATTCTTGAGGGCGCCGTTTGATTTGCTGGGCCTGGCTGCCTAGTGGCTATCTGCAACTCCGTCGAGCTGAAGAACTGCCTACACAGTAATGGAGTAAACGCGACTGCGCTGCCGCCTGACCGCCTGTAAGGTACTTTCATCTCATCCTTCCTCCTGGAGTCTGACGTACATTAAACCATCGGCTGTAGTGCCGGAGTCCCAGCCGTACCAGACAGGCAGACAATTCATCTGAATGCGACACTTGAGCCTGCTTGTTATTACACTTGTGAAATCTTGACACCAAGTGAGATACAGCTTACCCTCACTCCCTACTCCACAAATTCTTGTTCTGCATGGTAGCACTGCCGAAAGCCCACTCTCGCAAAGATAGGGGCTGCAAAACGCAATTAACATCTTCAATACTTTCTTTCTTGAGCTTGGAAACTCTTTTCCTACTGAATACCAAAAACTGGCAATGCCATTGATGAAAACTTAACCTTTAGTGACATATCTGAAAAAGGTTGTATTAACTGGTTCTCTTCTGCCATTTTGGAATCAAAACCATTAACAAAGGGATTTTGAACCATCTGAAACCTGTTGCATTTTTCAAAATGAACAAGTATTCAGATAAGTCTCTTAAATTATGGAAAAAATATCTACAGTAAGACCTATCTCATTGTTGTTTATTAAATGCTGCAAACATGAAAAATAGTATATTTCTTCCTCGTCACTCATTTTGTTTTCTTCCAAAGAAGGTTATTTTTAAGGACGAAACTTTACCAATTACCTGAATTAAATGAGTTTCACTTCCATGCAGAAATACTTATTTACTGAGCTTAAGTCTTTAATATGTCATAAATATGCTATCTTTGATAGGATGTCTGTGTCTACTTTCTTCTTCTCTAAGAAGGGACTCCTCACCTTAGTTCTATTATATTTCTCCTGGGTAGTCAAACAGTGCTTCCATAAAATAAAAGAACCCCCATATCATAATATATTTGTCTAAACACATTTCTAAGGAAGAGTTTTAATAAATTTCAACACATTATGGTGGTATTTGATTTAGATCAACACTCAGATGTTGCAAAGCTAATGCTTCTCTATGGATAATGCAGTGGGTCCACACCACACCAAGAGCTTCAACGCGGTTAAGTGTTTATAGCCTACTGTAATACCCCGACATACACACACCAACTCAGTTAGCCCATTTAATTTGATCTTCTATCACGAAGTTTTCCATTATTTCAATAAAATATTAGCCCGCTGTACTTGCATTTATTTCCTAACAATGAAGATCTTCCATCATTTCGTTACTCATCAACAAATACTATATAGCAAATTAAATGAATATCTCTATTGCTATCAATGGCCCCGTCAAGCTGCAAATCACAATTCATCCGTCGAATATTTTCTGTAATTTTTTCTCAAAGCCCCCTGAATCTTGAATTCGACGACTAATTGTAGCATCAGATAAGAAATGGGCAAAAGCCGTTTTAAAATGGACTCTCCACTCATGTCCAGGGATAATTCAAAACATTTTATATTCCTAAGTTAGGAAGTAAAGTATTACCATTTGCAGCAAGCCATATTAATATAAGAAAAGGATATACAGGATGTTAATGAACTACAGCGAAATAATTTCAGCGATTGTAGACGTGACTAATATAAGCAAGTTGAGAATAGACAATGCATGATCTGCGGCTAAACCTAACACAGTTAATTGCGTTAAACCTAATCGGCATTAGATGCTCATAAGATAGTATTTAAACAAGGTGGGTGACATTATTAGATTAGAATGTCTTGAAAATTACTTCCCGAGTATATAAATATCAATTGTTAGTAGCTAATTATTGGCTTTCTCAAGATTTAATGGCTCAAAGATCTCTCAAATCTCGAACTAATAACCTGCCAGTGCGACACTGAACAGCGGATAACTGCCTCCTTGAATCTCCTGCTACTCTAGCGGTGTTTCTGTAACTTTTGCGGTGATACAACCCGTAAAGTCGAAAACTGGTGTTCCAAAGGTCATCGGTTCGGTTTCTGTACTGTCACTAATTTTTTTTTCTTCGTCTTTTTAATACGTAAATTCGAATAGGTAGAAATGGCGTGATTCGTAACTAAGAACCAATTGGCCAGTGCAATAATACTACTACACTTTTTCTGGGGTCACCTCAAGTCTGGTGTATGTAACACCTTTTACCTCAGAAGAGGACCTAACTGCCCGAATAATGGCAGCATATGAAGATTTTCGACACACAAATTTTGGACAGAGTACGACTGTCGTCCATTGTCAATTTTACACTGAAAGTGCAGCGCGTCATTTCAAACAGTTCCTATAAATCTGATGCAAAGAGCTGCATTTAGTTTTATTTTATGTAAGTTCGTTCACGCTTTAAACCACCTCCCATTTAGACGTACATCATGTTACCGTATAAAGGAGGATTTAACGTTTGTTAGAAAGAATTGTATTTAATTGCACTGACAAGGTCAATTACTCCCTAAAATGCATACACTTATATACAAGAATTAAAGGTTTAGAGAAAATATTAAAAAAACAAACAAAAAAGTGAAGGAGACTCGAACTCGTTTACCTTTCACTTGAAAGCTGATGTCAACCATTGCGCCAGAGGAAGTGCTCCGACACCGTCTCCATTTTCGTGTCTTGTGCACTCAAGTGGTGTTATCATTAGCATTGGCGTACTGGCACTTTAGAAACGTATAGTCGTAACTTCTACATTTGAACCAATAGGCTATAAGTTTCCTATCTCAAATTACTTGTTTCAGATATCTCCACTTCCTCTGAAAATATTTCGGTGTAGTTCATTAACACTCTGTATAATATAGAATGTACCCATTAAATGAACAATTTTTTTCAAAAAAAACCAACTTTAATTCCAGTTATTAGCTGACCGGCCGGATCCGAAAAAAGCAAATCTTTGTTCCGATCGAGAATTGCAATAACTCCAAAGGGGGGGGGGGGCAGCAAAATATTACCATGCAGCACGCGTACTAGACCAGATAACCATTTAGATCAACTGGTGGCGTCTACAAAACAAATGTTTTCGTATTCTATTATGTGCTCAACTTAGTTTTATAAAAATTCTCTATGAATTTATCTATGACCCGACAACCTATTTCCAAACGTGGGTACGTTTACCGACACTTTGCTCCAATACTGCTCTCTGTTAATACTATTCAGTGGCTCCATCTGTTAATGATTCGCAATTGGTAATTCCTGCGTCAATTTAGCACAATGCTAGTACTGATGGATACTAGTAACGTTGTACCTTTCTTGTTTAGGGTATAGCTCAGAAGTGCAGAATTTAACAGAGTCTAAGTTCAAGTGTGAGTTATCCCCGCATCTTTATTCCCCTAATTATATAACAGATCATACCGTATCCTGAAAAGTGTTATTTTTCCCCTATATGAATGCAGGTAATTGGAAATTCATTTGAATGTAGATCAAGAGGTTCAAAGTTCAAATCAGGATTTCCCTGCGGCTTTTATTTTATTTTTATTTATTCTTTTCCAGAGCTGTCCTCGACTAAGAACAAATGACTACACGTAACACGCATATAAACGTCTCTATTTTTGATTATGGCACATTGTGTAGGCACATTATTTTACTTTCTCTATTTTACACACAAAATCCAGCTCTTTTGCACCTGTTGTTTGTCCAGCTGTGAAGTGGCGTGTCGTATTTACTAGCCGCATCACACTACTGCAAACAAACGAAACGAACAAACATGACTGTCTTCCCTGTTAGTCCAAATATTTTTCTAGTGTATGTTCTTAGAGCCTTTTGGCTTATTTTCTTCTCTTTTGCTGAGATGGCAAAATATTAGAAACCAATAGCAAGGCTGTGACTACTACTAAGGCCGAGGTAAGAGAGTAAATAATGTTGGAGCACTACTTTACCTTTAACATCGTTTTTTTTTTTTTTTTTTTTTCATTACAACCAAGCTTACGATTAACATCATATTTGGTTCTATATTCTTTTCTACCAATATAATTTTATTTGGCTATTTTTGTTTAGTTATTCTTTCTATATTTTGACTCTTGAGAATGTATGCTGACCATTCTTATCTTCTCCACATGCTTCTTCCTACGATTTGTACCTACTGATGGAGACAAAAGATGTAGTGGTCGTGAGGTAAATCTTGACTCAATATGGTCAGTCGTCGTGCCTTTATAGGCATAAGCATTTCATGAATGTTTTACTTGCTCAACTACATTTATTATTTCCAGTACTTGGAGTTTTTTTTTTGGGGGGGATGAATTCTTTGTAAATATACAGCTACACAGTGTTCTGATATTTATATTAATACGACCTGAAGAGGAACTACACAAATATCGTATAATACTTACCTAATATCTTATTTCAAGAGACTACTTCTTTGCTTATTTTCCTTTTTTCTCTCTCTCTTCAATGAAGTGTCCCTTCCAAATTGTTTCTACAACAGTACACTAATAATAACAATAATAATAACCCATGCAGTGCATATATGCATGCATTAAATGAAGATCTGGATGCAAAACAAGTTCAAATATGTTTTAGGGAAAATGTTCAGGAAAAAATAAGAATAAACAAATAAACCATTTCACGTATTATACACGATTTAGTCTTTGCTGTTATATACATCAAAGTCTGACTCTGCCCTTTCAACTTTGTACACTGTAATCTGAATACTTAAGGCTAGATTTGAGATCTCAGGCTTATAATCCTTGTCATGTTTGCATTTACCGACAAGTCTGCTATTTATGCTGAATGTTGAAATGATTCCTATTGTCTTTCTGAGTACAGGACGAAGAAGAAATAGGGCGTTCAGCTTGCAGTGCATTGTTGATCGTGTCCTGTTTGTTCTTTCCCGAATCCATAGAAAGTCATCAGGAGTCATGTCAATGTTTAGCAAAGAATGCATACTTATGGACAACTTGAATTACCATACAGGCAAGAGCAATTTATTGTATAAATAACGAAATCTTAACAACCTATCCTTTTCCAAAATAACATGCTGAATGTGACTAAACTCTTCAGCACTGATCATTCAGAGGATCAGAATACCTCTTAAATGCATGTATGCGCAGGACGTCTATACACGTCCATATCGGTTTGGGGCATGTTAACTTGGACGTCATATGACGTCCATATCGGTGAAAGGGTTAAGAATACAAAAATGTTATGTTGCAGAAAGTTTCAGGAATAAGAAAGAAGAACGCGCCGAGACGTGCATATGCATTCATAAAAAGTTCATTACGATATCAATTTTGACATGACAATGTTAGATTAAACTAAAATAAGATGTAAATATGTTTGAGCGAAAATTATTCTTTTCGAATGAATTTTCTCATCACGTTATAAGCCATGTTTAAGATTTATTGTTTGGAGTATAATTGTTTAAATTTTGACTTCCCTTTACGTTAGCATATATTTGCATTTTGAAGCGCGTGTTTTTCTCAGTATTGAACAAAAATTAACTTGGCTTGTATAACTCTAGCTTCGATCAATTTTATGTTCATAGGCAAATGTAGTTACTGGTTCAGATTTTTGTTAGTAGAAATGTAAATAGATTTCAATTAGGTGGTCCACTCGATTGGATGCTGCCGTACAATTATGCAAAAAAGAGTGCAGTTATTTCTACTCAAGTGCTGGCTTTCTGTTCAGCAGCAGACACTTCCACTGGTGCTGATGTAGTTCACTGAACTATGCAGTGACAACCTCCGTGGTCTTCGGGCGACATTATAGCCTTTGGCTTCCAAGGTCGTGAGTTCAAACCCAGCGGAGAGCCTATAAAATTTTTTTCCCTTAGCATGGCTTCCGTTGGAAGAGAAGTAAAGTCGTAAGTCTCTAGTTGTAAATTTCTAGCCTGATAAAGAGATCTGTGAGCATAATAAAGCGATCTTTCACGTCCAGTGTAGGGTGAGAAGCCTAGCTAGAACCACGGCAGTTAAAGAGCGACCATAAAAACAAAACAAAACAATAAGATAATTAGAAGTACAATCAATGACATTTAATTTATTGCCACTTGGTTGGTAGTTGCCCGTAATTAAAGCTTTAGCAAGTCGCATAAATGTTCAGTGTTATAAGAGTGAGGCTTATGGAATGTGGCAATGTTCGACTCCCATTAACTGCTACATCCGTTCCATGACAAAGGCCCTTTACAACAGAAGCTGCATCATTTAAAACTATTTCACTTGAGGTCTGCAGAGATCAGGGAGCTTGGCATGCACAATATTGATACTTCTTTGGTCTTCAGTAAAGATTAGGAATGCTCCTTTTGGTCTTAAAATAATTACAATAGTTTTACTGTGATTTACAGGTGCTAGAAGTAGTACAAATTTAAAATAAGAGGATACTACGATTCCCTTGTATCGTGTCGAAGGAAGTTTTGAAAACACACAACCTAACACTGAGCATTCTCTTGCAGGTGGGTAAGGTAATAATACTTGACGGGTAAGTTTCAAAATGTGCGCTCTCTTTTCCGATGCAGCCGTTAATATTTTACTGAATTACATAAATATGTTAACTTTGCTAATGATATTTAATTTCAAACACATTCCTTCGTGGATTTTCAGAAAAATGTTTTGAGGTAGTTGAAACAGTTCCAAGTATGAATGAAAAATAAATGAAAGTTCAATTGAACGTTTATTCACTATGTTGGTACCTTATGCAAAAACCAACTAAGTCTAAGTGAAAAATAGATTCAGATTTTTATTTAACAGATTAATGCATTGTAGATAACACAAAATAAGTTATGGCATGTATACATTAAAAAGTGATAATAACTACACTGCTTTATTTAATTTAAACTTAAAGTAATAAAAAGATCAGCCTTCTGAGGGTCGTGTGTGATCGATCAGTTATCTAAATCGCTTTTACAACGTAGTATCTTTAGCGTTTAGATCCCAATTTATTGGGTTTTGTATAGAATAAAAATTCTAAATAGTGGCAAAATTAGGAGCTTAAAAATGCAGCATAGTATGTTCTGTAACATACTTACGAGGATTTTCTTAATCGTTAATTACAGATATTAACACACAATGTTTCTGCTGACTTAAGTACATATTTAGAAACAAAAATGCTATTAGAAGTTTTCATTGATTTGTATACATAGAATCACCTAAGGGAACGGCGTCTTTACTACTTCTATCTGATATAAAGGGCATCAGGTATTCTACAATATAAACTCATATTTATCATAAGATGTACGGTTTCTAAAAATCACTTCCATCTTTAAAGCTTATTACATTTATATTATTCGCGTTTGAAATAAAACACAGCATTATCGTGTCCCACATTTAATTATTTCTATTAAATGCAAGTATTTTTCATTTTAAAGTAACCGATCTGTGAATCTTTTAAAAAATGCACAGTTTATAACTAATTTTATTTGACTAATTTTTACTGAACTAGTATATTTATAGAAGTGCAAATGCAAATTCTGATGATTGTAGGTTTAGTGTTATCCAGGTATGATTTCACGTTCAAGAGGTCCCGATTTCAAATCTCGGTCAGGGCAAGTTAACTGGGTAAGGTTTTTTCCAGGGTTTTCTCTTATCCTGAAGTACGAATGTCGGGTATCTCTTAAACTCTATGAACCCTGGGCTCATTTGAGCACCATTTCACTCATTCCATTCTTCGTCCCACATGATTCAACGTTGGAGGACGTAAATTACCACAAAAAAGGTATGATTTTAAAACAAAATTTTAAAAATGTTCCCAAAATAATCTTTACGTTACAAATAAGCAATTTATATTTAGTCATTACTAAGTGACTGGAGAAATCTACTAATATATGCCACACATATGAATCATTTTATGTAACATGTCAATTTCTTCTCATACTTTCGATTTTTTAATTATGTACACATGCTTAAACTTAACATGTCAGTGAAACCTGGCACAACCTTACAATAAATTCTACTCGATGTTTGAATATGTATGTTTTGGGAGACTTTACGCACAATTATATAGTAATAACTTAAAAACTGCAATGTAAGTGTTGGCAGACATCTAAAATGTTAAAGCAGAGACAATTCAGCTACTGATCCAGGCTACGGATATATGATTGTACCGTTATGGGACAAATTGACACATATAATTGATAATATTAGCAACATTAGAATATTAACGAGGAGTAACAGCAAATAATGAGTAGGAAAAAACACCTTTACAACATTTATTGTGATGCTTTATCGATCAGTTGTCTAAATTAGAACACAATTTAGTTAATATTGCAACAGAAAATTTAAAATGGACGCCGTTGTTATGGCACAATTTTTATACAGTGTTACAAAGTAAAATGCCCATTTCTCACTGTTTGAGAAAATAATGTTCGGATCCTATTTGAAAACTACAACCTTGCAACACAATTGGCATACACATTATATTAGTTTAGCTTTAACATTTAGTTTTCAATCCAAACGACTTTCTGCTGTCGAGTTACGCTAAAGAAGAAGTTTCTAGGCTTATCTAAACCTCCGCATTAAGCAAGAAAGTGGGAAAAATCTAAGATCCGTGATGAAAATTAGTGTGCAGACATCAAACTAGGATTGTTTCGGTTTATACATATTCTGTAAAATATTTTATGTTCGATTTATGTGGCGCCTTCAGCATCTAAGGTCACATCGCCTACTATTACCTATAGAACAATTACTCCAATAGCAAGCAAGTTCACTCGTCTACAGTGGTGTTATGCTTTATGTTGGTATTACTTTTGTTAGTATAACATTAAATTAACACACACGCACACGCACACACACACATCTTCATTCGGACCGAGCCGCGAAAAAAGGAGCCAATCTTCTGGAGTAGCAATACGTAGAGGGATATGGAAGGAGCAAATTCCATTATGTGAAGTAATCCGTCAGTGTCGTTTACTTTAAGCTTACTGCTGTGCGCTATTAGTTATAATTAATACTGAAAGATAGTCTTCACCTAAGTGCAGTAATTTTTAAAAGTGCTTGGGTTAGCAGTACCGATTCCCATCACATTTTTCCAGACTTTGGAAAATAAACTTAATGAACTTCATTATTTATTTTTAATAATTATGTTTATGAGTTACTTTCCCAGCTCTCTACTTCGCTTGATTAAGTGCGTTTTCTTCACATCACACTGATGATCAAAAAATATTATATATACGCACTATATGGCATGCAGTGTGCGATATCACATCGGATTTTGCAAGTTCTTGGATTCCTTAAAATCAAACTAGTCATACTCAATAACAAAGAATCCCTATTTTCCAACATTTCTTTTAGCATATTCCTTCCAAACTTTAGGGAGAGCGGGAAATAATCCCGACTTTAAAATACGTTCTCCAGACGGAGACTGAAAGCAGAATCTCTGAATTTTATTATTATTATTTACACATTAACCACCAGACACAGAGATAGACCAATATCATCAGTGTTGTTTCACCAGAAAGTGATGTTCTGGATCCTTTCTTATTCTAAGTGTAACTTTTGTAACGCTTTAACACTGTCTTTCCTAGTGCTCAGTGCAACCGGACGCTACTAGTGATTTTCCACCGGCTGATTGTTGAGGAGAAAGTTTTGATCCAGATTACTTCTCTCTCAGGAGGCCTCCAAGTTTAGCCTCATTTACGTCATTCTTTGTATTACTCGTTGATGAGTTTAACATTATACTTTACGCAGTTGTATTTAGTGATAATAGATTGTAAGTTAACCTGTAGTACAGAACATAACCTATACTATTGCATTTTTGTTTCCTCCGCAAATAATGCTCAGAAACATCGGAGCATCGACTACGAATTCCATTGCCCTGATTTACTAAAGTTATCGTAGATTTCACGTCCGATCATCAAATATTTAATAATAGTTTTGAAATGGCACTTTCTATACGTTATGTAATTTATCTTTATCTTGGGAGTGGCGGCCCTGTTTGCTTTTCACAGCAGTTTACTTTCTAGTTCTCCTACGTTTAACTGCCTGTATAATTTAGTAGTATCAGCTTATGGTTCCCATTTGGATGCACCTCAAGTAAGTGTCCTTTCTTTTTAATAATTATAATACACTCTGTGGCAAAATATGGAGAAGGACTCTTTTGACAAATTTCTCTTATCTGTTGTAACTACACTTAAATATAGAGCTTTTCTTCTGTAAAAAAAAAATGCTGGAACTCTCTCACTCGACCATATTGACAAAAAATCTAAAAATCTAAAACCTATCAGACTCTACTCTTGAAAATAACAGTATTGCACTATAATCAAGCAGACGCACAGAAGAGAAGCAGATTCACAGAAGAGACGCAGACGCACAGAAGAGAACTGCATTTACCACACCCTTGCATTGCCGTTTGCTTATGTGCAGCCTACACCCTCTATCCTAATTTTAAGGAATGGAAATGGGTGATAAGCGGCTGTAAGGCAGTTTTAAATTAACGAACGAAAGATGGCAGCACTAAACGCAATGTACTAAGAATTTCTTCTGCATGAACGATGATGTCAGAATGCAAACTGTTGCATTCAATATGGGCGGTAATTTCAATTTTAAATTTCACTGGAATTTGCAAAACTTTACCAGATCGCGTTCCGGCTGGAAAAAAATACCTGCTTAAATCTAACTAGACAAACCTCTTAAACTACACAAAACTGGCAGACTAAATGAGGTAAATTGCCCAAAAATCACATTAGTTTTGCACTACATTCACCATTTTAAAGTTCTAAATAAACGTTGATGGATTTATCTACTTTACAGAAGTTTTGAAAAGAATTAATTGCCCTAATGATTATTTATGTACAACATTCCATTCATACGTAGCGCATTTGATATTGACCAATAGCTTTTAGTAATGCATCGAGAATCAACCTGCCAGGATTTCATCGGATAAAACATCAGCTCGTTACTGAACAGCAACGGTATCAGTATTCAGTGATTGACAGTCTACGTCACCCAATTCTGTTTCAATCAATACACACTCAAAAGGTGTGAATTTTCGAATATTCTTTGAAAGAATGTGTCAGTAATGTGTTCGGATTTCAGTTTATTTTTAGGCTAACTTATTTTGCTCATTCATAGTGTTGGTAGTGTCGGTTAGTGTTTGGTAACACATTCGAGTGTTCATTCATTTAATAAGTATGCCGTGATCTAAGTGCGCATAGTGGTGGTTTTATTTCAAACACAGGTAAGAAAGTAATTGTTATTTATATAATATTGTTCATGTTGTTCATGGAATAGAACTTATAAATCCAGCTGGAGGCTAGGAGTTTTGTCAGATAAATTTGTAACCTTTCGTGGGATTCTCTAAGCTAAAATGTGGAGAATGTATCTCAATGAGTGTACTGACATGTAGCTAATCATATTTGTTTACCCTAAAGGTGGACATATTGAACCTCAGGTTACCGAAATGGCAGATAGGTGTTTAAGGGCGCTCAACTAAAGGTCATCAGCGTCCTACCCAAATGATAGTCATAAGATGTCTTTAAAAGTAACAAATAGTACATTACTTTTTAGTTTCGTATCAGGAAAGAAATGAGACAAGTTTACATAGGACATCTTGTGTCCACAATCAATGTAAATCAGTATGCCTAATGAACATATATGCAAACAGTGTGCCATGCTTTAGTGAAAACATCAGTTAGAAGTAAAGCAACAACCCACTAAATCTTAACTGATTTCGTATTTTCTAAGAAGCCAAAGTCTTTCGAAGTCTTGCATTATTTTTTTACGAAATCATCTGGTTCTAATTTTAGGAAAATGAAAACAAATAGCCTCGTTGTTTCTTACCATTTTAGGTTTACTTCTTACCACACTTTTAGAGTTTACAGGAAGTTAACGATTAGTCTAATCTGCAAACAACTGATGTAGGTAGTCATTCCTATATTGCTGAAGATGTACATTCAGATGTAGGTATTTTAATGTGAAACATGAGCATATAATTTAGTATAAGCTGAACACTGCATTACTTATACGTCTTACACACCTCTGGGGTTTAAAGTTCCAAATGTACCCTAATATTTTCATGAGGGCTACAAGTAATTATCACTTTATTCCTGAGACCAAGTAAAATTATTCACTGAGATTTCATTAACTTTTTTGTCTAACACTTACATTTGCGAATATTTAACTACATTTTCTTAACAGTCGAAGATTTACAACAGTAAGTTACTATTACTGAAATTCTAGTTTATTTTCTCCCTGCCAATACTAGAATAACAATTCAAGGATAGAAAAGCTGAAGGCCAGTGTCCATTGCAGACTACACCATGGTTTATTTATACTCCAACCTTCAAAACCTACTTCCATTAATTTTGCTTCATTGTGCCAAAATTCATTAAATGTAAAAACATTCGAAAAGGTTCCGTTACACTACATTCAGTGAGGGTCGTGACTCCAGCAAATGTGGTCACTGCACTCGCTGTTGGCCTGGAGGTATTCCATTCTGTATTCATACCACGTCGTTTGCAGCGCTCTCGTCATAGAATTCCATTGCCTGAATGAAACGGAGCTGTATGACTGAAAAACTTCACATGGCTTCTTTACTAGCGAGATCAAATGTCAAACCTGAACCAAATGGGAACTTTTTGCGGCAAAGAAATTAATGGCGGCTTTTAGTAGAAATATGCCGTTATTTTAATTTGAAATGTATGTACATCTGCTGTAAACCTTCCACTGGAGTAACAAAAACTAAAGAATAAACTACAAAACTCAGTAACATACAGATTTCGGAAAGTAAAATAGCTATAAGTAACAGAATATAAAAGAAACGTAATGAACACATGCATTTAGTAAAATTGCTTGCAGAAAGTGGTCTATCGCCCTAGATTACAATGCTATTTTTCTCTCATAATTCTTCCACATTCACTTAGTGCTGCAGTATATTCAGCACTTATTATCTGTGACAGGCTTGTACGAAATTCCAGGGATAAAAAATAAATCAATGAAAGATCTTATATTCGATGTGATGCTATGAGAGGTTAAGAAACATCATAAATTAATTAATATTGCGGCAAATGACGTAAATAATAAGATATGGACTAGCCAAAGATTAGATATTAATTTCCCGTAGAAGTTGGGTGAGAAATTAAGTTACCGACATCATTAAAACGACACCACATGCATTTACTTCAAAATATTTTTCTGAAGTTTACATACAGACGAAGTCTAACCATTTTATCGTTATGCAATTACTCAGAATGTAAAACTACGAGGAATGCTGAACTGTGTAATACATCTCAAAGAATCCAATCTCACTGCTGAGAAAATATTACCTGCACATAAACAGAATGGTGAATTTCCATAACTTTTTCCTAAATATCTTTGTATCCTAAGCATTTAAATATTAATAATCGTGTATAAAGATGTTAATAAATTTCTATTATTGTTAGCAATAACAACACTACTACTACTAGACTGCCTCGGTAGCGTAGATGGTAGCATGTCTGCCTCACGTTCAAGAGGTCCCGAGTTCGAATCTCGGTCAGGGTGAGTTACCTGGATAAGGTTTTTTTCCGGGGTTTTCCCTTATCCTTCAAGACGAATGTCGGGTAACTCTAAGCTCCATGGACCCTGGACTCATTTAAGCACCATTTCACCCAATTTATTCACCGTCCGATATAACTTAACGTTGGGGCGGACGTAAATTACAAAAAAAACACTACTACTAT
Source organism: Mantis religiosa (assembly GCA_030765055.1). NCBI lineage: Eukaryota > Metazoa > Arthropoda > Insecta > Mantodea > Mantidae > Mantis > Mantis religiosa. Next base: position 82,086,262 of record CM060950.1, on the reverse strand, counting down.
CACCACTATTATTATTATTATTATTATAATTATAATAATAATAATTATTATTATTATAATTATAATAATAATAATAATAATTATTATTATTATTATTATTATTATTATTATTATTATTATTATTATTATTATTATTATTATTATTATTATTATTATTATTATTATTATTATTATTATTATTATTATTATTATTATTATTATTATTATTATTATTATTATTATTATTATTATTATTATTATTATTATTATTATTATTATTATTATTATTATTATTATTATTATTATTATTATTATTATTATTATTATTATTATTATTATTATTATTATTAACTTAATGGTAACGAGCTAGTACATGTGATCCGTTTACGTAATATTAAACAATATTTTAAAAGCTAATAAAATAGCAGAAAACTTTTTTGCTAATAAATTGTACTTTTCTGCGTACAAGACAACAATGAAAATTAACAATATACTATGACTAGAAACAAGAATTCCATGCAAATGGATGGTTTTATTGGAACGTAGGACAAGACTCGAGCTTACTACGTAACACATTTCGTAACTTTGCAGCTCCATATTTGTGCTTTTTCCATGCCCATTTACATGCTTTAGTCTTTTTGGAAATAAAAAATGTATAATGCACATCTAAGAGATATTATCTTATTCACGGATATATAAGTAATATACTTATATTCAGTGTAAACCCATGTATAATGGTTTTAAATGGACATCCAAGTGTCCCGATCTATGTCTTATTTTAGCTTTAGAAATAAACTCTCCCTGGATGGAGCTTTACTTTCATAATACTTTACCAAAAGATAAAATACACACCTTTGCTCACCACGGGCGTCATAAGTAGAGTGCAGTACTAAAAGTGGGGCGTGGTAGGAGTCCTGGTCCCTCCCGGATCGTATGTGTGGTCTTCGCAACCAGGTGCGCCACTTCTCAAACAAGAATCCCTCAGGGATGTAACAAAGCCTAGTGCACCCGGAAGAGGTTTCCCTGGAATCGAACCCGGATCTACCGTTCTGTAAGCAGAAGCGCTACCGCTGTGCTAAGGAGAGGACCAACTGTTTTTAAACTGTGCAAATCTCCTAAGTATAGTCGCGCTGCTCGAACCGTTACCATGGCTTTATCTTTGTTAATAGAAACCTGTCATATAAGGCACTGATTGATTATTCTTGTAAGAGTGAGAGGGGAACTGCTGCGCTGCCCGGCCCTGTGCTAAGCACCAATGAACGCATCACTTCAGCCAATGGAATTCGCAGGAATCACAAATGACAGATATATGTTCACTCCACGTAGAGTAATCAGTGCGTAATCTGAGAGTTATATATTACCAAGGATAAATCCATGGTGTAACGGTTCGAGCAGCACGACAATACTTAGTCTGCGTATTTATTGTGTTTGCGTGTGTTAATGTGGCTCTGATAGTGTAGTCACTTCCAAAAGTGTAATGTTTGCGTAATAGATTAAAGGAAGGTTTTTATTAGATCAGATGGTGAAGTATCCATTGTTATAGTAAAGAGGTAAGCACTGGTATGCTATTTCCGAATATTTTCTGTGGTGGTTGTTCCTTATAAAACATTACAAAACGTATTAATTAAATAATGTCATTTTAAAACTATATAGGTAAATGCAACGTATATAACTCCAAATGCCATGTACTAAACAATCAGCATGCAACATCTGCTTCTCACGTTACTGCCAAAATGGTGATAAACATTTTCATGTATTTTTTGCGTTGTCATGGATGCTTCATGTGTGCATATTTTGGTATTTCATAATGAATTAAATTCTTGTCTCTAATAATGACAGATCCAAAGGTTTATGATTGAAATGACTACTACAGCGAGTGCAATGCATTCTTTGATATGCTAAATTTGAGTGTTAACTCTAAGAAAATTTTGACTTGAGTATTTATTGCGTGTATGATGTTAAGCTATCGAACATCTGTATTAAGATGAAACTCGCAGGATCACATCCATGCTGTGCCAACGGCTTCTTAAACAAATGGCTGTTTACAGACTAAGCGACGTTTCGTGTCAGTCGGAGAGTAAACACTCACAACTGTTTTATTTCACCAAGGGAAAATACACAATCTCTTACTATAGCTTGAAGATCAATTCCAATGACTCTACGACAAAGTTCGGAGGGAGAACCTGGGTCCCCGAAATATAGATCTTTTGTCTCTATGCTTGACGGGGTGCTCCGGAATCGAGGGGTGAGCTTAGAGGATACATAAGATAGTCATGTCCTACCAGCTACAGATTGAAACTCCCCAGTGGCGCGGCATAAAATTGGCTTCCCACCCAATGCGTACTTACACATCGCCGGGGGGGGGGGGGCGGGATTCTGGCCCGGAGGATCAGAATTTACGAACTAGGAATCTCCCGCAGATACTTACAACTCAACCCATCAGGATGAAAGATGAAGTGTAATAATATAAAAGTGTAATAAAAGGTGAGGCGCCATGAAGGGACAGGAGAATTGGGGGCAGCATTTGTCAAGTGACACAGGGAAACCCACGGAAATCCCATGGGTCATGTCCGGTAATAGTAATCGAACCCACAATCTTCCTTAGGCGGACTATAGAGGCTACTGGCTGGGCCACTCCATTCGGTTCAATTCCGGATGGACTTTCCAGAAGGTTTAAAGAACCTTCCAAACACGTTAGTAGGGACTTTCCAAAGACTATAAAGCACCTTCTGGACACGTAGTGGGGTCCGGATGGACTTTCCAAAGGCTATAGAGCACCTTCAGTACACGTTAATTTGGCGAAGTGTGCCAAAAACGGAGTAAAACATGATGGCGTTTGAAGAATACAGAATAATGTGCGCCTTATAACATCTCACATTCAAGTAAGCAAGGATTATTCTGGTCACTCGCAGAACTGTGTTTCCCAGCTTTAGGCATGAATGACTAGTGCATATGTTTTTACTCCCGTTTGAAATACAAATAAGCAAGTGGATCTCACATTCATTACATAAAGTTAAACTGTTATTTATGCGTTTCACACTCACACATCTCTTCAAATGATACCTAAGGATGTCATCAGTTATTCTTATATTAATAACTTCGAACATTGGCAAGTTCCTTCATTTTATACCTTAAAGTAAAACAATGCAAATGGGCCAATGCCATGGAAAAGGAACCAGTGCAGTAAAAGTAAAAATCACAAGTTTAGTTTTGCCATATTCCCCAGAGAGAATAGTGTATCACTTCGTATTTAATATTGATGCTCAAATGTTTGAAAATCATTGATATAATAATTATGAAGAAAATTAAAGTATATAATAATATGAAGCAGAATAAAACATAAATGTTTTACCTAAAACGCTATTACTCATCAAATACACATGCAGAGAAGGGGGCACAGGATGTGGCAAAAGGTTAATGAGTTTTAGTTAATTGATGGAAATTAATCATTTCTCCACACTAGCCGTATATAGGCTAAGATATTTGATGGATAGAGTCAACATGAAAAATTCAATGCCATGGCCGGGATTTGAACCACGGATCTCCTGGTTTCCGTCCAGTCGCTCTTAACCTTTGAGCTAACATGGCCAACGTACCTTCCTGATATTAAATTCTCCAGTTGACTTGTATATTTCCCCGGTAGACCACTAGGGGCTCTCGCATCCGAGATACACCGTTTGTGGCGACTTACTGTTGTAAGTACTTAATGAGTGTCTTCTCTAAATAAGTTTTCGCACGTAACTCCGCTTCCAGGACATTGAAGATCTCAATTAAAGTATCTTGGATTCCTGTAATTTTTGTGGATTGAATTTGTAGATTTCGTGTTTTCCGTCCTTAAATATTATACGTTTATCCTGAACGACCATCCACCCATTCCTAGAGAGCAGACGTGTTCTTCAACACGTGGGTCAACGTTTCAGTTGAGTCACGAAGCTTTGAATTGAAAGTGAAAAATAAGCACATGTGTGCAAGTGCAAGCATAGTAGATTATTATGATTGCACAAAATTAAGTAACTTTGGTTTCTACAACTTAGTTTTTTTGTAGAATACCTTTGTTTTCTAAATACTATAACCAATGATTAATAATCAATATGGTATTGGAGTGCAAGAAGCTTGTAGCAGCAGAGCCCCACCCCCTCTGCCAATCGCTGTGTTTATGACACACAGTTTTATGACACTGCATTGTTGAGCTGAGCCATGAATTTCTGTAATTCATAAAGGAACTCCACCTCGAGTTGCTTATTGCTTATCCGCAAGGAAAGCAGGTTGTGAATGTGTCTTTTTTCGTTTTTGTCCATATGAGGGGCACTAATTATACTTTGAGGCTAATATATAAAAAAAAGTAATTTCTGATTGAAATTTGCTTTATTGCTTTTCAAAATATTCTGCTTAATGATGAATACACTTTTGCATCCGTTTGAACCATTTGTCAACGCATTTATTCCAGTCATCCTGAGACATCTCCAAAACAATGGTTTTTGAAGGCAACAACGGTTTCTTCTTCCGACGAAAATCGTTGTCCACGCAATTTATTCTTGATGTTAGGGACCCATCAATTCGATTTCTTGAGCATTGTCTTGATGAAGGATACTACGGTTTTCCTTACTTCACCTAAGACTTCCTGCAAACAAATGGCTGTGTACTATTCGGCATTGACCCTTTTACGTTCCTCTAAAGGCACAACTGCCACATGACCAGTTTTTGCTGAAAAAGCAGGCAACCATTTGCTTCAAAGTTTTTCAAGTGCGAGCAACTTTTGTTGGACTTGCTTCATCTTAAAACACCCATATAGTCGACTGCTGTTTACGTTGTGGCTCATACGCATATGTCCATGATTCAACTGTCACAATCGTATATAGGTACGTCTTTTGAGGCACCGCCATTGTATTTCTTGAGCATTTCTGTACACCAATCGACATGAGTATCTTTTTGACATTGCGTCAAGTTATGTGGCAACCAACGAGAACAAAGTTTTTTCACGGCTAAATAATCATGCAATACTTTATATATGCTGGTGGAATTAATGCCTAGGGTTAACTCAAAGTCACAATATGTCGCATGACGATCTTGCATTAATAGTTTTTGCACAGCATCAATGTTTTCTAGTACAATAACTGGTTTTGGATGACCTTCACGAACTTCCATCATTGAGTGAACGGCGGCCAAGATTAAATTGGTCACCAGCGAATACCAGTGTTTCATAGTGGTAACGGATGGAGCTTTGTCGCCAAATGTGGAAGTTAGTTGATCGATGCACTCTTGTCTTGATAATCCACATCGAAAGTCGTAATAAATCATTGTACGAGCACTTTCACGAATTAATTCCATGTTTTTGCTGAGATACAATTTTCAAAGTTAATGTAAACGCAACAAATGGCGCTCTATTGACAAAATGTCTGAAGTAGATTATGGTCAACAATGTCAAACTTTCTACTGGAAACGTTAGATGGCATCTACAACATTCAGGGTTGTCAAGGTTCAAAATATAAATAGTGTCCCTCGTAAACACGGATAACTCTGTATTCATTACGAAGGTTGCCACTTCTCCTAGTGAATAAGAATTGCCCTCACTGGAGCCGGGTAATCAGTGACCATCATCATTGACTTTTGACTGCTAAAAGCAGCAGCACATTAATGCCTTCAAAAAGTATCAATAGATGACAAGAAGTCTCGGATGGTGAAAAATACCACAACATATTTGAGTTTTGTATTTTGTGCTTATGAGATGGAAGGTGTAGTTGTTTGTGGAAAATCATTAGCCAATCTAGTACGAAATTTGGAAACTAAATATCTAGATTTGAACGGAAAACATATAGATTATTTACAGTGCTTGAAAAATTATTTATGCAAGAAAAAACAAGTTGTTAAAAGATATTCCAATGTTTCATAGCTTGCACTGAAGTCCTATTTTCTGATTTCTTATAGTTTTGCGAATTGGTTGAAAGTATCAACCACACTTCTGGAGAGGACGGATTTTACAATCTACCATTGAGACTCAGATGAAATGAATTCCCGTCTCTGACATCACCGTCACACGATGCAGTACAGTCTATAATTATGGTTTAAGAAATCAGCGTTAAGACTGAAATTCGTTAAGGTTTTCTATATAGCTAGATGAAAGTACTAATAACGATAAGAGTGGCGTTTGCACTAAATCCATGACCAGAGAGAAACGGTGTATCCGTAGGTGTTTCCAGTCCGCCAATGCCTTACGGATACGCCACTTACAAGCGTCAATCTCGCTAGCGGACGACTAACGAACAACCTCGGTGGGGCTGCTGGTGATCAAGCACACCAAGCTACTAGTCATGCAGGCTAGTACCCGAGAATTTCATTAGGCGTCCCTGAACCATGTCTGAGCGGCCAGGCCAGCCAGACGTACCCAATACCCATGGCTGACGGGAGTCCGCCGAGTACAACCCAACCTAAAAAACTCCCATTCGGGAGGGGCTCGAATTTTCGACCCGATGTACCTTTAGTAACATCAGAAGTACCACGAGTGTTTGGAGGTCTGCAGCGCTCGCACGACAGTTGAGCAGGTTGAACCCCCTTCCCCCTACGCAAAGGTTCGCCGAAGCCGGCGTACTTCTCGTAATGTCAGAAGTACCACGGGTGATAGGGGTCCGCAGCGCACCAGCAGCAGCTGAAAGGGGCGGATCATCCCCCTCTGAGGGAGTGTTTGCACTGTGTAAATACGGTGTTCGGCTTAGAGGAGGCGCTGTGGTCAGCCGACCATCTTTCCAGAGGGGGCTATTTGATCAACCGGGCCTGTCTAGCTAGTGGTGGACTCTCTAAGGAGACCTGGGACTCCGTCGGGCTGAAGAAACTGCCTACACCTGTTAGGGACTCACCGCGACTGTAGTTCCGCCTGTGATAGGTTCTGATCGCCTGTAGGGCACTTTTATCTCATCCTTCCTCCGGGAGTGTGACGCACAATAATCTCTCGGCTGCAGTGCCAGAATCCCTGCCATGATAGGTAGACAGCCTTTCCTCTCAGTAGAACTGCCTTAAGCAGTATACCCAGGGAAGCCTTTTATATTACCTCTGTAAAAAGCATTTATCTATGTTTAACATGAGAGACAACATGGACTTGTTGAGATATACGTTACATCCAGGTTATCGAAAAATGTAGGGAAAAATGGTGCTGCCGAGTTAGTACTTAATGGATAATCCTTCATTTTAATTATTTCTCAATGCTTTACTATACCCTCTTAATGTAAACGTATTATTTTTCTCTTAATAGCACTCTGTGGTTTTATGAATATTATCATATAGTATCAATCAAATGGTTAATTATTAATTACTACTTGTGTTGATTCCTTAATATAAGCGTGGCGACTGGCACGAGCCAGGTTTCACAATTTTATTATGCTTCTCCATAACTGACATGCACAAATACAAAAAGTGGAACAGTGAGTGAAACCACGTTGGTTGTAAAGTAATGAGGTGGGCAGACCTACAGCTTGTCACTATTTTTTTCATCATCAAGGTTGCCAGCGTCATGTACTCGTTACCTATATTCTGTATGACATGCAATATTCAATATTTATTTACCCACGCTGACAAACTGGACGCCTCAAATAACGGTTGTTTTATTTCATCGACACAAAAAACATCGTGTTAGGACATTTTGATGGTACCTAAACTGGTACCATCAAAAGGTTTGTTATGAAGCCTTCTTTATTTAAGGGAACAGAGTAGTTTGAAATGGTCTTTAGATTTTCTCACTAAAAAGCTTTTGAATTGTTTCGATTCAGAAAATGTGTACTTTTGTTTCTTACAGCAGTACAAAATTAGATTGTACATTGTTTTAAATACACAGCATCTCCCTCTAAATCAAGGGCTATTTTCTTTTTCTAACCTCAATGTTCTCAAATCGACATTTTTATATGTTAATGTATCTGTTACTCTGAAACTACTTAGGGTTTCGAAGAAAACCAAGGATGTAGGTATATAACCATAAACGTGTATAAAATAACTTTCTTTTCGGAAGAACAAAAAATGGACAGATGAAAAGTGTATGCTTTAGTAATAGGCTATACCTAGTGAGAAAGTTTATGAAAAATCTGTGCTAAATGTAGTTAGGTGAGAAAACGAGCATAAGCATATCCATATTTCAAATAAGTTATAAACATTCAAGTCATATGTCAATACAAAGAATGTAAACTGCAGCCAAGGGTCACTGACAAGAGGTAAACACGGCCTATTAAGAAGGCTGTCTGCAAATTAAGAGATTGTAGAAGATACGACGTTTCAACCTAAACTACAGTAACTAACAGTTCAACTTTATTTCTTTTTTAACCTGGATTATATGCTTAGACATTCCTAAACCTGTTTATCACGTTGACAGACGGTTTTGTGGTATCACTGGCCTGCGTTTGTTGGGAGAGTTGCCGTATTTCCTTTTTTGTTCTACCATCTCTGGATGGTATGTGTACGTACATATATCTGGTTTATGTATTTGACTAAAATCGGAAAATTTCGCTGCTTGATGATTGGGAGCAAAGCTGAAGATATGACGGAATTAGTATTGTATTTCATTAGGTGAAAAAAGAAGGCAATCTAACATACATTTTACACACGCAGCTATTTCAGAGTTTATCATATCGGCATTGCAGAGATATCTACACCAATACTTCCATCATAAAATCGGCAGTATGTGCTTTAATTGAAAATTAAAAATAAATAAATAAAAATCTGAAATACTGTGTGCTGATACCTAATTTCTTACACCAGGACACATATTTCAAACTTTTAATTTATTGAAATCAAAACAACACAATTAATTACATAAAAATTCTTCAGACAAAACCTACAACTAGTACAAAAGAAAAGAAAGAGAAAACTTAATACTAAAATAAAATATGAACTAACTTCCTACTCAGCTACCATAACAGATTCCTAAATTGAAATAATTCGAACTATATTAATATGATTAACATTTATATCCTATTAGTTTTAAAATGCAAATATAACTTCCTACCATTCTTCAATTACTTTAAAAAATATAAAACTTCATAAATTAATTTAATTATTTATATACTATTACTTAACTATTCAGATGATAAATTATAATTATTATTACTATATAATATATTATCTAAAACAATTTAAAACTTATAAACAAACAAAAAACATTTAATAATATCATTAATTAAAAAAAATCAACATTTAATTAACATAAAACTCTTCAACATCAATTTCAATTCTACTACAATATACACATTAAGTTAAATTCAATAACAATGTCTTAATTACTCAATTCCTATTCCAACATTTATTATTATTATTAATTATTATTATTATTAATTATTATTATTATTATTATTATTATTATTATTATTATTATTATTATTATTATTATTATTATTATTATTATTATTATTATTATTATTATTATTATTATTATTATTATTATTATTATTATTATTATTATTATTATTTGTTGTTGTAGTAGTAGTAGTCGTATTTTATAAATTCTATTATTTATATTTTAAAACCATTCGATTTAAAAAGAAACTTTTTAGTTGAATACATTTCTATGAGCTACTAGTGCTGGTACCCAGCACAACAAAACTGGTATCCAGTTTCCTAATACTAGCTAACACCGATATCCGGTGTATAAAGGTACTGGTAACCAGAACTCATATACTAAACCAAAACTAGATCACTAAATTACAATAGAATTCACAATTTTGAATGAAGAATTTTAAAATGTATTATATAAAGCACTTGTAATAAATAATCTTAAGAATTTACACTACAATTATTTATTTCTTCTTATAGCAAACACTAAAATCCTTTCAATTCTTAAATACACTGTACTTATTAAATTATTACACAACTCATCATTGACAATCTTTAATACCAATTCCTCTTAAATCTTCTCTATAACGATTTGCTAACTACACCATTTCACTTGCACTATAAAAACACCATTGCACTATTAATAAAAATAAAAATAAAAGAAAAGAAAATACTTTTAACTTCTTCACTATAATTTTCATATTTAATGAATAAGAAAAGAAATTTAATAAGAATAAGAAATTGAAAAGTAATATAGCCCTAATGTTCGTGACTACTTCATTCAAACACGGCGTATTTGATATTGACTAATAACATTTAGCAATGCCTCAGATATCGGCCAGTCACGGTTATTTAATATAAAACGTCCGCAAGTTCGTGATTTTATTGGATAGAAGGTCAGTTCTTCATTAAAACGTAATAGCTTCAATGTGAGGGTATTAACACTCTGTGTCATTCATCAGTTCTGTAGAATCAGAACAGAACACTTCCGCCCAATTCACTGCAGTTTCTATTACCGAAAATCTGCAGATTAAAACTTTTAACTTTGAAAATCTTGCTTTAATTAATTCACATTCAAGAGGTGCAAAAGAAAAAAAATATTTTGCTTTGATGTTAGCTCATCTTAACTTAGAGGTTAACTTATTTTCTAATTTCCACTGTTGATAGCTTTGGTTAATATTCCGTAATACATTCAGTTTATTCATAACGCAATATGAGAGCCAACACAATGATGATTCATTAAACAACACGAGCAAGAAATATTCATATAATGTGTTACATTTTATTCACGAAATACTCTTCAACAACTTGTATTTATATTTACGTGTTTCATTAGATAAATTCGTTCCAGATTCACACTCACAAAGTTATCCCTAACTAAACTCATTGGATGAACATAATGCTTGAGATTATTCCACGAGTTAACACTATGCTGTTTTAGATGGTAAGAAGCAAAACGCTATTCGTATGTAGCGTTCCATATCAAATATGTGAATCTAATTGCCCAAAATAATGTCCATCGTTCATAAGTACTCAAAGTTTGCCTTCCACGTTATTATTACAGCCTTATTGTCTTCATCGATAAAACAAACGTTCTCATTTCTGATATTAAAATTGTAGACAGTTCAACAGATTTATACATTCATCCACACATTTAAAAACACTAGGAATGATTTTCAGATAACTTATTAATAGTTTTGCGGCTACTTTCATAATCATGCAAAATATTTTTTAAGGGCTACCATTTCTACCTCAGAATTGTACTAGAGGCGTCAGACAATGCCTCTCAGCTTTCTGTTTGCATATATTTCTGTACACGTGAACTTCAGTTTGGATTTCAGTTACTATAGGCTTGTTATATAAATTACAGTTAAGAGTCTGCAATAATTTGAGAAACGTAGTAAATAGTTACTCTTTGGATACCTCCATGGAATAATTACATTTCTAATTATATGTCGTTCTTTTCTGAAATTAAGACCTTGTGCACTTAAACAATCTCTACCACTATTTGTTTTAGCCAGTGTAAAAACGGTCCTACAAAAACAATGAGACACTTCGCAACGTCAATTAAGTACTGCAGTTCACACACTCTGCATCGTTTTAAACCTGTGTGCTGCGAGAAAATTAAATAAAGTTATAAATACTCTATTAGCCAGCAAATCCTCAATAAAACACGCACTATAACAGAAAAGTTCATAAATAGTATAATAGCCTTTTTATTATTTTGTTGAAATTAACAATCCCATTAGGAAAATGATAAAGAAACGAGAGAGTTCATTTAATAGTCCTATTGTTGTGAAAGTAATTACTGTGACTTTGTGGGTTCGTAAAATTAAAAGTCTAGTTTGCAGAAATTCAAAATGCTCTTTAGTTCCGTAGAAAGACTCTTTGTGCAACCCTTTGCAGCTGCACAATTACGTAACATACACAAACGCAGTCTTCACGGTCGTCTGCTACACGTCCACACCGCTGCACACTCAATTCACAAGTCCATAGACAACTGTTACTTCATTCACTCACTAGCAGCTCCGCTGCACCACTGAGCTGTCCGATTAGCTGCCACGCTTTTATAAACCATCGTTTCTCGAAAGTTGCCGAAGCCACATAATCTTTCGTGGCGGCAGGCGAAGGAGAGGGAACTGTCCAGGCATCTCTCTGGCCTTTTCTCTCTCGGCAAGTAACAAGCGCTCTTACACTCCCTGGACGTGGCTTGAGCGCTGTCTCTTTCACTCCCCGCTTCTCTCGCGGCGTTCGCATAGAAACGGGCTGGCAGGAAACACTGCCTGGCGATATTATGTTCTGTTTGTTGTCAAAGAGCATAAACGTAAGACTGCGCGTTTATAGAATACAGTATCGATCAATTTGTCGATGTTTAAATGGAGTGTAGTGTTTTAAGACATTTGAGGGGAACTGTAATGGAAATAAGATGGACGGGCTTCTAATTTAAAAAGTAAAGCTATGATGAAAATTAAACGGATACCTCTGCTTCCAGCAGCTCATTGCAGATATCTGCATCCATGAGTAAATATGAAAATGTGAGGCAGTATCAAGAAATGTATTTATTATCAATTGATTTTAAGTCGACTGGAGCCACACCCTCAGTTTGTTATCTGTAGGGAGCAATATTATAAAATGAGGCAATAGCACCCAGTAAGTTAAAACGTCATTTACACAACAAGCGTGTTTATTTAAAATAAAAACCATTGGGGTGTTTTAAAAGAAGCCCAGCAAGTCAAATGTTTTACAAAGCATGTTAGTGTATCTGATAATACACTAAAGCACATAAAAATTATTCTGGTTAAGAATTTGAAAAATAAGTATAGAAAATTGCCACGTTTTAAAGATATGCCTAAAAATATTGAATATCAAGGCACAGAATTATTCCATCAGCAGATTTTGTCAGCTTCCTTCATGATGGAAGCAAATTAGAAGAGCTTCTTTTTCTGTCTGTAAATCACTCTCGCAAACAACTACGGTAAATATATATTTCATTTATTTAGTGATTATTTTAATGTAGAGGGTTTATAACGGAAATCCTGTTCGAGTATTTGCACAGAAAGGTTCAGTAAAATGATTTTTGGCCTTAGGAAAGCAAAATATTGTTTTATTCATGGAAAACATTTTCTCAGTCACTCGTTCCTGAACTTGCAGAAGTACTCAATCTAATAAAAACGGTTAATTACGTAAAAGCAAAGTCTCTAAAAACAAGAGTATTTTCAGATCTATGTTCCACAATGGATTCTAATTACAGCGAGCTTCTTATTCATAGAGAAGTGGGATGATTGTCTCGCAGTCGTGCATTGTCAAGATCTTATGAACATAAATAATAATGATTCCTGTTACTTTTCTGTGAACATGATGAGTATGCTAATTTGTTTAGTGATGATTGGGGCCTAGATGTCGATGACATGATGTAAAATGAAAACTGACATGGGGGAAAAAGCTATAGTGTAATGAAAATATTTGCCGTGTTGTCTCAGCTTAAAACCGTGAATTTGGAAACGCTTCATGCCAGCCCAGGGGGCAATATTTCTTTGCGCATATGGGTTAAATATTTTTTAGAGTGTTGTGCACATGTCTTGTATCGCAATCTTTGTGCCATATTTTTTTATTTATACCCCGCCTTTGACTGCTGGGTCCTATTGGCATCCGTTCTCCTTTGGAACATATCGCGATGGCGTTATCTCGTAGACGTTGGGTTGCTGGTACTTTCGATTTTTCTTTTTTAATCATTAGATCTCTCTCTCTCTCTCTCTCTCTCTCTCTCTCTCTCTCTCTCTCTCTCTCTCTCTCTCTCTCTCTCACACACACACACACACACACACACACACACACACACATACACACACACTCATTCATACTTCCAGACTCTGGGGAAGATGGGGGAATCACCTTGGTTGGAGAAAAATCCATACCCCCAGCTGGGAATCGAAACCGGGACCCCTCGCACGGCAGTCTACCGACTGAGCTACGGAGCCAGCCTGTGCCCTACTTTGATGTCATTAAATACGAGTTAAACTGAAGTAGAACTATTCGTCTTGTATTCTTCCAACTCGGTTCTTATGTTCCTTTTCTTTTCCAGTAGACTTCCTCATCTGATAAGCTCCTCTCTCAGGGTAGTTCTCAAAGTATACAATATATATGGCCAAAGGAGCACTCTCTGCCTTCTGGGATTTCGTGACATCAGTGTGATCTGAGATGTTTGTATTTGTGATTTAAGTCACACGTTTTGGTTTTTATTTTAGACACGAATGCAATTTTGATATCACTAGGTTTGCAAGAACTGGAAGTAAAATAGAAATCACGCGAATAAATGCAATATATGCAACTCACTGGGCTATAACAAAACCAGGCAGAGCTAGCAAAAGATTCCTGTCTAAAAGTGCAGAAAGTACTCATCGTAGAGGGAACAATGTCGACTGGATATCAAACGATCGATGTCAACACGAAGAATCCGGCCATGTAAGGTTTAATGCCATCTGTAACATGGTGATTATAGTACCGATTTCAACCCGCAATACTGCAAATCTTCAACTGCTTCTTAACAAGAGCTGGCCTCGCTTGGGCGTTTTCATGCCTGCGGCGATGCGCATTTCATGCAAGTTTTGCTCATAAGTTATAAATTTGGGAAATGTACTGGGAGTGAACATACACTCCCAGTAATGGTAGCTAACAATAAACTCTCCTCTTAAGAGAGATTGTTGGGAGTGAGAAAACTAGTTTTCTGAAATCTTAAATGTCATGTTCATTGTTGGCAAGCTTCACTTATATAAGTTGAAAAAAAAAATGGGCAGTAATAGGTTTAGTCGTGTAAGCTACCATAATATATGCATTAACCAGGTAACAAATCGTCAATTATGCCAGAAGCTGGATTTGTAATCAAGCTCTAAATACTTTCGGATAACGTTTTGAAGGAACCTTTTGCCTCGTTGGAGTAGATGGTAGCGTGTCTGCCTCACGTTCAAGAGGTTCCGAGTTCGAATCTCGGTCAGAGTGAGTTACCTGGATAAGGTATTTTTCCCGCGGTTTTCCCTTATCCTTAAAGACGAATGTCGGGTAGCTGTAAGCTCCATGGACCCTGTACACATTTGAGCATCATTTCACTCACTTCATTCACCGTCCGATATGACTTAACGTTGGAGGAAGAAAATTGCAAAAGCAAAAAGGAACCTTTAATTGTTTTCTAGGGCCAACTTCTGTAAACAAACCTGTAGGCCTATAGGTAGTGACAATTTTATTTTGATTCTTGATATGTACTAGAAGCTGGACATTAATTCATATACGCATAAAGCAACACCCATTCTTGTTCTAATTGTTAGTTATTGCAGTCAGGTCCTAGTTGCGTGTTCTTCTAGAACGTGTTTAGCGTCACATCACGAGTCAGTGAAAGTGTGCGTTTGAAACTGAAACATTAACCACAGATGAGCAACCAAGAAATTTAAACAGCTAATGAAAACCAACACGCGTGAAAGCATGCAGTGAATGTACGTCATTGGTACTCACATATGTTTTACTTTCTTCACTATTTACCCGTTGTAGGTAGAGGGATATTGTATTTCATCTAAAGATTCCATAAGCAGATTATGTGCGCGCACGTATTCGCACTAACAGCATAATTCAAAGCAAACTGTTGGGTCAACACTAAATTTCATGTTTGAGTTGGACACCAACCATTTCGGATGAAACTTGTCGAGGAATCCTACCCTCTACATGGAAATCTTTATTATTGTTATTTTTCTCGAAAATGATTAACAGTTATGAATAAAATAGCAAGCATTTGGTATATTAGCGTATCTTACAATTTGTAATCTTGAATTTTCTGTGAATGACGTATAAAGCTATCTTTATTCTACACTTTAGAGCTCATTCAAATAACAATTTCCATGTAGAACTGTTATATTAAATCTATAAAACATCTGGAATTCTCCTTTTATTTTCCTGCATGAACTTATTGATAACAAAAACCTACTTGCGGTATGTGAACAATAGCTGTTTTGTTTTTACGTATCATGCATGCAACTAAATCCAATTTTGTTAGTTAAAGATTATTTCTAATAGAGAACTTATCGTGGATAAACGTAACACGAGTAAACGAATCACTTTTATGCGAATAGAAACTTAGTGCAAAAACATCATTTACATATATTTTTTTGTAGAGCACTCGCAAGCAGCTTCTATGGCCTTGGTATTACGATTAAAACCAAACTGCAGAAGATGTTGAAAATCCTCTTTGTTGTCGACTTGGCCCACCATTTTATTGACCTGAAGGGAATAAACAGTACAGAAGCATGCTGAAACTAAACACGCTATTCTGTAGAATTACATAAAAGTTACTTCCAATATATTTTATTTTTAATACGAAGCATTCACTTTAGAAACGGAACGTTTGGATCAACGGATTACCTATAGAAGTGCTACGACGGAAATCGAAGAAGTCGTTATTAGGATTAATACAAGTAATTAAGGAAAATTTATGGAAATAATCATTTCTTCGACACTAGCCGTGTGTATGCTAAGGTTTGAATGAGTAGAGCCAGACTGAAAAATTCAATTCCATAGCCGGGATTTGAACCACGGATCTCCCGGTCTCCGTGCGGTTGCTCTAACCCATTGAGCAACTATTACCAACATAGGGGATCTCATATGCTATGAGCAGAGGCAAGATTTTGTGGTGACAATTATTTATAAAATTAGCATTAATAATTTTAATTGGTGGTGTTTCGTGTTTTTAACCATAAATTCGCATTAATTTCGCATAAATTTTTGTGGAAGAATTAATGAGTAATGACATGGCTCAAATGAAAAGTAACAGGTAACTAGAGTAGCACAACTGTTAAAACCCATTTTTTTTCGATTAAAACATGTTATTTGAAATCAGCAGACAGTAGGTAACATGAATAAGATCAAATATCACACATCGGACATCGCCAAATTACAGCATACATCAAGTTGTGATATTTTCACTTTTCATACTTGTTCTGTTGTCTGTCACAACTACGTTATATGTAGAGAAAACTCTCTCACTGTCAGCGTTTGACATCCGCAGCCAAAGACATTAAAGACACTTTTCACAGAAATTGCGGCAAGACTCAGCTTTTACCTTCAATACCAAGAGTTCTGTTACTCATCTAATCTTATCGTTACCACCATGGCTTTGCTGTTCAACAATTTCACAAAGCTCTTTGTAATAAAGAAGTAAATCAGAATCACAAGTGATATCACTGGTTTTAAATGCATTTAGTTGTTTAAATGCTGCCTGCTACTATACATGATCGCCTATACTTGATTTAGTAACTAGCCTAGAAGGTTCAAACAAATGATATAGCTCCTTTGGTTATTACATCATCAGTTTCTTCTGCCATAAGGGAGTTTAATTTAGACAAAGTCATACGGCAGCAAACTTTTAGATTCTCTTCTACTACTTTTCTAACATTGGGATCCATGATATCATCTACAAGTCAAAATAGCTGGCAATGTAAACTACTGAATTAAACCAGCTAGACCAGCGTGTCAGTACAGGCAATGGGAACAGTTTAGCTTCCAAATCTGGGTGGTTTTTAGTGAGGTATTGTTTGTATTCGTTTTTAAACTTTCGGGCATTTCGGAACACATTCTTAAGCCCCGAGGGACAATAATTTCATATTAATGTAATGTCTGAGAGTAGCGTCCTAGAAGTTCAGTACCTTCTCAGTACCTTTAGTCAGCATAAGGAGTTTTTGCTGTCCACGGTGTGGTATCCAATAAATAACATTTTTAGTTAGAATACGGCAAACAGTTCTCAGTATCACAGACCAGCCGGGTGCTGTAGCGTCAGTTTATTGTTGCACCATTTAGCTGTTATTTCATTGCGCCTGATGTCATTGTATTGGCTTTGTTAAGTGCTACATTTTTTCTTGCTTTCATTAAATCTGTAAACTTTTTTTTCATGACTTCTAGCTTGATGCTATGAAGACAAGAATGTTAAATTAGTTATATTGTCACACCCTACATTAGAATAGATTTAATATTTATTAGCTTTGGGGGGAATCCGTAGCGGTAGAGCTAAACTATCTCAACAAACACTAGTTACACCACGCGGTAGGGTGGACATGTTATTTTACTGATAACTAGCTTACCTGCAGGGTGGTGAAAGGTGGAAGGTCCAGCGAAGGAAAACTCACAAATGCATTTTAAAAAGAGGTTTAATAATTCCAGACAACTTACATTCAATGAGGCTTGTGTTCCGGAGGGTTGCTACAAACACATCCTCTCACGCTGGTGGCGGCCGCTCGTCTGGGGGAAGAGGATATGCCATCCCCCCTCCCCAGCGCAGCCAACGAACAAAGTTAAGCCAGTCGCCAGGTCTGACAACCCATACAGGGTTGCCACAATATTTATGCAATTTGAAATAAATGTAAATTTTTCTATGCAAACTAAAAATAAGAGAAACGTTCTCATTTATCGCTAAAGTAAGTATTATTCTCGAAAACAGGAAAAATTCGCGAAAATTCGCAAAAAAAATTATTAAAAACAGAAACTCTTGCTTCTGTCTATGAGACACGCACCTTTTGTGGCGACTTATTATGCTGTAAGTACTAAGTCCCAGGCTTTATGATTACTTCCACTTACCTGAATAACATAGTGGTTTAACTATGAAGCCTGGGACTTAAATACTTACAGCATAGTAAGCCGCCAGAGAAGGTGCGTGTCTCATAGCATATGAGAACCACTAGTGGTCTACCGGGAAACATATGAGTCAGTTGGAGAATTTAATGTCATATCGGCATGTTGGTCGTAGTAGCTCAATGGTTTAGAGCAACCGCACGGAGAGCGGGAGATCCGTGTTTCAAATCCCAGTTATGGCATTGAATTTTTCAGTCTGGCTCTACTCATAGAAGTAATTAAGATAGGCAGTAGCATGAAATAATTTTAGTTTATTTTCTCAAGTATATGCTATAACTTAAGTTCATCAATAAGTTTAATACAGATGATCTTGATCTGGAACCATCATGTTTAACAACTGCTAATATTTTACTTTCGTATGAGTAATATTTCTATTTTTTTACTATAAATGGAACACTTATATGCAATACATGTTAAGTGCATTCTAGACAGTATAAAATACTGACTTTTCATAATTTCAAAATTTTCCTAGTTCTCCAATGATGTAGCCACCATATTTGTACCTACTGCAATGCCCTACTACATATTTCCAGTAGATACTTTTGCTGAAAACGTTTATATTCTGTCAAATTAACCTTTAGGGGAATGAGCGAAAGGACCCTGAACACCCAAAATAATTACTTATCGAGGCAAAGTTAAACTTAATAACGGCGGATTGCTAATCGATGAAGTATAAAACATGGTTTTAGTTTCGCTTTGCCTCTGAAAGTAGATTTAATTACCAATTATCCTGCTCACCGCAGTAGTATACACAGGGAGTTAAATGTGCAGTAAAACAAAATGTTACATTCCCCTTAATAACCACAAAGATGAATCTCAGCATGTAGCTATTCTGAGTTTAATAATATACTGTCATATCTGACCACACAGATACGGCGGGTTTATTAAACATAAACAAGTTGTTCCCGGAGAATAATGCATAGCTCTTTGGTTTTATGACCTCTATAATCCAGATGGCCCTAATGGAAACACATTTAAACTTTTTTCATCTTAGTATAATGCAGTCCTTTATAAACTTCAATCTAATGTTGATCAAGGTTTAGTTGTTTGGTTCCTTTTCTCCTAACTATGAAATTTGCAGATTAAAAACCTTCCAAATTGATAAATGATTACATCTGTCACATATATAAAATATTTTAAAACTTAACCAAAATATATCTTTTACCGATATATTGTAACAGGCGTTATTTACTGGGTGCTGTACAAAAATACTCAGCTTCATTGTTACAGTGCAAACACATCTAATTATTAACAATTAATAAATTGGAAGGCATAAAATTGTATATAAGTACTTCAATATCATTGACTGCCAGGATGTAACTTCGATCTGCATCAGTATACACTGTTTCCATAATTACGTTTATAAAACCTTGTACCGTTTTATTATTTAAGTTCAAGCATTCCATATTTACATAAAATTATTTAGAAAGGCGTGGAATTGATAAATTATGGAGTAATTTAATGCTGCTAATGACTACCTTAAATGTATTTCCTGTATTGTAATGTTTATAATTGCCTCAGCGTTAACGTTATTAGCTTTTCAAGAGGTTTATAGTTATTGTAATTTTGCGATTACTACAGTTAATGAATATCTTCTATTGTTTTGACCAATTGAATCACGAAGAGATTAGCAAGACATACCTAAGTGTTTTTATGGGGGATAACGTTCAACATAAAGTACTAATTGTTAAAAGTAAGGCTTATAAATGTCAATTACTTAATATTTGTCATCAGCTAGAACACATGCCACTTTTTAATATCTAAAAATGTGTCTTATGTTTTAGACAAACAAGAGCCGTTAGGATACCATTTAAAATACACGAAGGTGATTTGCATCATTTTTAAGGGCCGTGACCCGGGTTCGATCCCAGGTGACCGCAACTGAGATTTGAGGTGGATAACTCGGTGGGGTGGGTTTTCTCCAAGATCCCCGGTTTCCCCCACCATCATTCCACCAGTTGATCCATTATCATCTTCCCTTTCATTTATTTCGGCTTCATTCTGTTCCTCAACCCGACACCTATGTGCCTAAGGAATACAGGAAGAAGAATCCCCAAACACCTCGATAGTGGCAAAACTAGGGAAGTTAACGAAGATGATCTGAGGAGTTTTAAACCCATGAATGCACATTCTTAAGTGCTGTTTTGAGAGGGACAAATGCCTATCAAAGATAGAACCTATATCCTTGGTGAGTTAGTTTAGAAGTGTTACAAAAAAAAACAGTTAAATGCTATTGTTCTGAGAACTTAGGTTTCTATTAATAAATTCGTGTTTTACAATTGTGTACTTTTATGCCATCAAATTTCGCAACTATATAAATGTCTAATAGAAACGCTTTTAACAAATGTATTGACTAAGAAATCACAAACCAAAAGTTTACTTCATAGGTAACGAATTATAGTTCACTTTATAATTAGAATGATATAACTAAGGTGTTTCAAGCTGTAAAGCAGAAACCAGCTCCTATCACGTGACTTACTCCAGGTGGAGAGGATACTCTGGTTGGCTGAAGATAGGTATGAATCGATTCCATCTGAGTAGAACGAGGTAGTTTTTTTTAGTAGTAGCGAGCTCTACTCCAGCAAATGAAGAATGTAGTCGATTCAGGGAGCTTGGAGCTTGTGAGCGGCGTTGGTTACGTTCAACCTGGAATCCATTCCACGCTTTATGCATGTCGTCTTCCGAATCTGATCAGCCTTCGGGTTTCTTCCTTCTCCCTTACTAAATATCACGTTTGAAGAACCAAGGACCAAGTTGTCCCGGTTTCCTGGGCTCCTCCACAATATGTATCTTTTTGTTTACAAATAATTCAAAAATATTAATTAGTTTGACAAACTAAAGCAATGACAATCGGTCACCAAGGCGGCCCGGGTTCGATCCCAGGCGACTGCAAAGAGAGATTTGTGATGAACAACACGCCATCTCATTCCACCGGTGCTCCATCTTCATCTCATGTATCATCAGTGTCACCGCCTGCGGTGCCGTATGTAGTAAAAGCGGGCGTTAAACACTACACACATTTTCAATGACAACCGGCCTTTATAGAACAGAATAACTACTGAAACACCTTTTTTGATTTGATATATGCAATTATGTACCCAGCAGAATTTAGTACATAACCGAATACAAAAAATAAAATTTCTGCATATCTAATTGCCGTTTTCAAATTTCCTTTAACATCAGTTCTCAAACTGAAGTCTGAAAATAATTTCGTACATTATAATACAATATTTCATGTGACAAAGTGGAATGGTACTGGAACTATGCTCATCCTCAATTTATATTAACGATTTTCTGAGTAAGTTTGCTGCATGCTAAAGTGTTGGAATTGTAATGAAATATTTTAAGAATAATGTACGTACTTCAAACACCTCAAAAGTTACACTATTCTTCTGAAAATCGCTTCACTCTTCTTAAAAACAAAGTCAATGTCGCATATTTTACTACCTACGTATATGAAGCTTTCCAAGGACACATAAACAAGGACAAAAATATTTGCTTGACATACAAAACAAGTTTCAGCATACATATCTAAGAAGGTTGGGTTAAGTTTTATCTCCTGAAGAATTTTCTTTGTAATGACTTGCCTACTTCATCGTAAAATTTATTAAACAGTAAAACTTAACACTTAAACAGTTAAAAAGGTTAGAACAGCATTCCAACAACTTACAAGAATCTTGGAATGTAACCAACCCAATATGATATGTTGGTTAATTGAAACATCCTCTCTAAACTGTCCACTTTATCCAGTAGATAAGAATAAAAATAACACTCTTGGTTTGAACTACTGGTCTGTACAAGATTAGCAGAAAGACAAGAAAAAACTTATGAATGAAGCCAAGTTAAGGTCTTCGATTGAAGATATCTGTTACTTTAGTGTACCAACATTTGTAGACCATTTCAGTAAAGTTGCTGTGTATTATGTCATATTTCCTCTGAGTGTGTCCAGAAATGTATATACTCATAGACTAAACGAAAATATTAGATGAATTTGTGGAATGAAGGTGCTGCCAGTTAAATATAGTCAGGCGAAATGGCTGAAAACAAATCGGACCGACATCCACAAAAGACCACATTACGAAATGAACACTATACATTGAGGGAGCGTATGGATCTTCAACGTCCTTGAAAATATTGTGAATGTGTAAAAAAATTATGCAGCAAGAAATAACATGTTTAGACGTATGGATATTAAGGATACACAATAAAAGGTTTTCTTTTTCTGTTCTTTCTTTCTTCTGCTTTTTAAGGGATTAAGGGGTACTTCAGTGCAGAAATTCACAAAAAGATGGGTAACTTAAATGAAAGGCTTCATTTTTCTATATACAATATCAAAGAGACAAATCCTGAAAAAGGAAGATACATAAAAAGAAATTGGACTTTTTTGGTAAAGAGCATGAGAGAGAGAGAGAGAGAGAGAGAGAGAGAGAGAGAGAGAGAGAGAGAGGGGGGGGGGAGATAGGGGGAGAGAGAGTCCATTATGTGACGAAAAGAAGATTCAAAGCCTCTATCACTTGAGTGTAATAGAACTACTTGAGAGGCACGAATAAATTTCTTATATCTTCTCTTCTTTGCCTTATCCCTAGTAAACCACTTATCGCGGTGTTACGGAATTCTTGTTCCTCTATCCTTAAAGGTCGGGTCTGATGAACGACAGCTTTGGATCTGGTAGAGAACCAGGAGGGGTGATCATCCCGATGCCTGCTGTGAGGTTGAGATGAATGTTAGGAAAGGTAATGATGGCGGGGGAAGCAGTAGATTCCGGAGAAAATCCAGCCCAGAGTCATATTGTCTACCACAAATCTCACTGTGCGGTCGCCTGGAATCGAACCCGGGCAGCCTTGGGAAGAGTCGAGACATTTAACCGCTCGACCACGGTACAGCTCCAAATTTCATATATCTTTTTCTTCAACTTCCCTAATTTTACCACTATCGTGGTGTTTGGGGATCCCTAATTTCGTATACCAAGGAAGAAAATTGGTTATAAGGCTTCAATACAAAATCAAAGGCAAATAGAAGCGCATAATTAAAGGAAAAACGAATAAGAGAATAAGTTCTGGAATCATTGCTGAAAGAGGAATTTTAACAGACTGGTAAAATGAATCATTTATTACTTCATGTTATCAGATCACATTAAAATAAGATAGATATTTTAAATGAGGAAACAGTTTGTAAACGTTTTCCCTTTATTTCTGAAGTAATAGTATACGAAAGACTTACGCACTAACATGTTATGAGTTTGATGATGCCCGCCTTGGTAAAGTGGTGGTAGAGTACCTGCTTCACGTTCAAGAGGTCCCGTGTTCGAATCTCGGTCAGGGTGAGTTACCTGGATAAGGTTTTTCCGGGGTTTTCCCTTATCCTGAAAGACGAATGTCGGGTAACTCCAAGCTCTATGGAGCCTGGGCTCATTTGAGCATCATTTCATCCATTCCATTAATCGTCCGATATGACTTAACGTTGGAGGACGTAAAATTACAAAAAAAAAAAAAAAAAAAAAAAAAAAAAGTTTGATGATAAAATGATTGCCTGCTATAATCCTGAATTATATAAGAATAGTTCGTACCAAAGGAATCCTTAGTAAGACTTCCTTCGAAGCGGAAGTAAACCCGAGGTCCCATGTCATGTATTTACGACACCTGAGCAAATTAAGCGGTCTCTCAAACCCAAAACAGTATGGGACGCTGAAAACCAAAGCATTCATATATATCAAAAACTCAAATGGAATTTAGGACTGTCTTCGACCTTAAGTTTTGTGTTTGATGCCTTGAACGAAACTAAGTACAAGATAATCCGGCAACTGAAGAAGGGCCCTTCTGGTGAGTGGTGTAACGCGCCAATCACAAAGCTGATTGCGCGTAAATTCAAAGTTCCCAAAGAGTCTAAATAACACTTTGTGGTATAGCCATATCACTTTATTAGAAACACAGCAGCTAACAATGAATCCGCAACGAAGTTCCACTTTTGAACGAATTAGACAGGCAGTTTGGTTATCCCAGGAT
Source organism: Mantis religiosa (assembly GCA_030765055.1). Taxonomy (NCBI): domain Eukaryota; kingdom Metazoa; phylum Arthropoda; class Insecta; order Mantodea; family Mantidae; genus Mantis; species Mantis religiosa. The sequence continues at coordinate 82,061,813 of CM060950.1, read as the reverse complement.
TCGAATCCGATAACTCAGCGTGAAAATAAGGAATATTATCAGCATCTCTACTTTATCGTGATAGCAATAACAAATTTCTTTGCCAGATTATTATTATTATTATTATCATCATCATCATCATCATCATCATCATCATCATCATCATCATCATCATCATCATCATCATCATTATTATTATTATTATTATTATTATTATTATTATTTACAGCGGCGATGAATTCACTTGGTAATGGAAAAGGCATATGACCTGCTCCTATTAAGTACTCTTATATAAGAACTCCAATTACAAATCGAGAATCATATTTAAAAAAATCTGATGAATTGCACTCACATGACTTTCTCTACTTTTAGTTGAGGAAAGCATTTGCAGAGATTATCTTATTGCTAACTTTTGTAGATGCGAGAACATAGGAATAAAGTAGGCTTTAAGTGAAAGTCAAATCGTCAAAGAGCCGGTCACTATGATGCTTTTGGAAATTTCATTTTCTTTGCACTGCCAAGAGATAAAACAATGAATAACGACATCCCATTTGAGAACGGTATAAGAACTGGAAAGTTCAGGCAAATAACATTGAACATCCGGGAAAGGTTCACTCCAAAAATATATATGACACGAATTGTATAGTGTAATGAGATCTACATATTCTATGAAGTACAATTTTGTCTATCTCCTACGGTTTACCAGTTATTGAACCAGCTTTGTCAACCTACCATTTTGCTACACCAATTTTGAAGCAGTGTGTTGTGTTGTCTCAATCTCGAGCAGAGTCCTATCACAAGGTTTGCGTGGGTGAGCAATAAAAGTTAGGATGTCAACCGGGATCTGAGTTTGAAACGTTTAACAACTTTTTAAGTATTTACTTAAATCGAGAAGTTAACGACCATAGAAACTAATAAATAAATATCCGGAGTTAACGTATTTGAATCTTATACTGCGCAACAACACGTGATTCTATCACTGAAGCAAGAAGACACCTCATTCAGCTACGTCTTACCCCATCGGCGACCAGTCCAGAAGTGTTCAAGATTCTGCCTAGAATGTCCTGCTCAGCTAACAAAATTCTCCTAATAACCCCCCCCCCTATCCTTCGGCTAATTACTAAGGTCTCCACTACTAGCATCTCATACTATGTTCCCAATTCATTTCTATATTACTGAAATTTTCTTCTTTTCATCCTAAAGTCTCTCTACAAATTTATAGAATTACTTTCACATATTCCAAGAAATCCAAGTTCACCTGCCATACCTAATCTGGTAACTTTGGATAGTAGCTTTGCCCTCTCATCGCCTAACCTAACTACTTCTACGAAATGGCTGACAACCACATCTTGCTAATTACTTTACTTAATGACATCTTACCCCGAGCCAAACAGTACTCATAGTTAACTGCCAAACCTAAAACCCTTTAACATTAAACAAATATGCACAAAATATTCATATTTAATATTATTATAATTCTTAATTTATTTAACTGATCAATAATTTTTGTATCATTATAAAAAGGCATACAGAATGAAGAAGACTTCCGAGAGGAACTCCCAGAAAATTCCAGATATATATTACATTTGCCATTATATATTATATTCTAATGAAAATCGTTAGGGCCATTTACGAGGAAATAACAATTTTTGTAAAATGTTCTATGTAAAGGAAATCTAGAGTGGGGGGGATTTCTTGAAAATCTTGTTTTCAAAGATGCTGAACTTAAATGCAGGCTTAGTATTTACCTTACTTTTTGTTTTAGTTATGCTGTTCACACATACGGACACGTGTTTCTTTTAGATTCGAGGGTACCCCAAAATATGTATATCCTGTGAAATCTCGATAAAAGAAATTTTGGTGGAATGCAATTCTTCAGCAGAGAAAGTAATTAGACCACAGCGCCACATAGTTTCATCCATTGTTGCGGCTGGTTGGTTTGACATGAATTATGATCTCAGCAGCCACGGAGCAACTGCTCGAACCTTTTTGAAACTGTGTGCGTGAACCTGACCCCAAATGCTCTACATACCTGAACATTCCTGAGGTCTCTGAAAAGCGGTCATCTGTTTGAGGGTAAAAAGCATTGTCTTGCGAGTAAGTTGCGACATCGCTAGAACGAGACTGGGCGGTGCGATCATTATTACAAGAATATGAGTGCTTCAGAAACGAGACAAGTGTTCGAGCCTTGTAATATTACGTGAAAACGGATAGTAACTACGAAAGTCATGAACCTACCAAAGACAATATCTAGCGCAATAGAAAACATAATTTAGTGTACATGGAAGTGGAACGTACATGTTCGTGTTTAAACTTCCATTTTAAATTTCAGCCATTCCAGTGATCATATAGTTTCTGTGATTCTAAAGTAATTCTGTTATCCAAAACTTTGCCACAAATTTTAGTGCTGATGTATGCTATATAATATTTCTTTCTAAATATCATTTCTCTTTCAATGCAAAGCAATTAGTATGTTTCAATTAAAGTTCATGGAGCATGATTAAATAGCTATTAATTTAGAATCTAATTATTGTAACTAAATATCGCTTATTTATACATGATTTGAGCCTGTAGCATAGCAGTGTCTTTTGAGCGTCAAACATTAAATAAGCATTTTTAAAATTATTTCGAAGTGTATTGCTACAATTTCTACTAAATGATGTAATCAAGCGTATAATTAATTTACAGCTTTTTGTGCAACTGTGCTCCTTTCCCAATCCTTAGAAGTAAAAGGTTTTAAGATGGTACCACTTTATTGTATAATCTTGAATTTCTTTTTTACGTCTTCCAACGTTGTCATATCTGACGATGGATGAAATGATCATCAAATGAGCCCAGTGTACATTGAGCTTAGAGTTAACAGACATTCATTTTTAAGAATAAGGGAAAACTTCAGGGGGAACCTTATTCAGATAATTCCCCCTGATCGAGATTCGAACTTAGGGCCTCTTAAACACGAGGTGGACATGCTACTAACTACGCTACAGAGGGGGGGGGGCGTATAATAATCCTCAAGTCCTATATTGTTTGAGAAAAGATAAAAAGAGCCAGCTAAAAGCGCAGTTCACCAGAAGGCTATATGCATAACAGTTTGTGCTTAGTGTTTGAGTGAATTCAATCTAAGTATCAGTTGAAAGTGGAGGATAAAATTATTTTCTCATAAGGAATTATAAACTTCGAGCATTGGACTTAAGCACTAAGGCAAGGATTCAGAAAACGAGTAGAAGGGCAAAAAGTTCTTGTAACATATATAAAAATCTTTATTAAAGAAGACTTAAAACCAAAACACAACCTACTAAGCAGTTGCTTAGTAGCACAATTCTAGTCTGGACCACTATTTGAAGTAGCCCTCACTCCATTGTTTTCAACTTCCACAAACAGCCCCAAGATTACGTCCACCTCTTGGTCGGAATAGCACGAGCATTAGATCCATGCAGCAAAACAAAAAATTGCTTTTATATACTATAGGTACTCTACCCACCGAAAGAAGGCAAGAGGGGCTTAAACAGTTTATCTGTTCTGTTAGTGGATCTGTTTACTACGAAATAAGTGTATGAGAATGCATATGAGTCACCCATGCTGCAAGATCTAATGCTCGTTTCAGAATAAATGCAGTGATAGGTATTATTATGCATGGATGAGATATGTCACAACACTAATAAACATCATGTGGGCAGCAAAGGCGATAACATTACACATTCCTCCGCCTTGCATTCTTGTGTTGGGTGTACAGTGTGCTGTACTCTTTGTAGACAAAACATTAATTTTGCCTGTTTAGGCTACAGTATAGGTGCACTATACTCTACTTTGGTAAGATAGAAGCTGCTACAAGCGCTATGGGATGTACCATACATTAAAAATATTTACATGAAATATAAAGTATGTGTATTGCATTTTCTGGAAATAATATTATACGGAAAGAGTTTCATATAGTACTGTGAACCCAAACAAGAAAGTAAAGTTGAAATCACCTTCTTCCATTTGCTGCGACAGAACGACCCCACATATGTGTGGTTACTGAGTTCCAGCGATGGCACTGCGGTGTCATCCTTATGTACAGTGTGTGTGTGTGTGTGTGTGTGTGTGTGTGTGTGTGTGTGTGTGTGTGTGTGTGTGTGTGGTGTTTTAGGGCCCGTCGACAACAAGGTCATTTGGGCCTCCTTATGTACAGCAAATCACATTTTTACACATTCATGCGCCTCCGTCTACTAGGCTTGTCGTTCGTTGTCTTGGTCGTGCTCTGGGGTTGAGCACTTCTAGTGTAACTAGTAAACATTAAGTCATATCGGACGATGAATGAAATGGCACACAAATGAACCCAAGGTCTACAGAGCTTAATTGCCCGATATTCTCCTTTCAGGATAAGGAAAAAGAGTCATCCACATAACTCACCCTGGCCAAGATTCGAACTCGGCACCTCTTGAACGCGATGCAGACACGCTACAGAGGCGGGATGGATATAAAAAAAAACAATACACCTGCTAATAAAGAACTAGAGCAGAGGAAGTAAGGTCAGATATCTTCAATTTGCATGTTTGTACTTCAGTTACACTTTTTAATGGCGTGCCTACCAGCGTTGTTTCCATTTTTCAATAAAAATTAACTGAACGTAATATTCCTATTAAGGTGTTATGTATGCAGGAATCTAGTATTGCCGGTAGACATTATTTAACGAGTGGTTTGAATAAAAGGTTTCTGAAGAAGAAAAACGTTTTAGAATCTGCCATCATTACAGACTCTATCTGTATCCTCCAAATTGTTCACTGTTGTTACTCAAATTGTGGTCTTGTTAGTGTTACTTTCTACAATAAATCTTTGACGTGCGGGTTCATTTGAAAGATCAAGTGCCTATATGTACTTTCATTTAAACTACAGCCCTAAAAAGTTATCTGTAAAGTAGTGCTCTTATTATTGGGGATTTAACAAATTCTACTTGATAAATTTGACAGCAGTTCACGAACTGGTTAGCTTCGGAGAGAGAGAGAGAGAGAGAGAGAGAGAGAGAGAGAGAGAGAGAGAGACAGAGAGAGAGAGAGAGAGAGAGAGAGAGAGAGAGAGAGAGAGAGAGAGAGAGAGAGAGAGAGAGAGAGAGAGAGAGAGAGACATTTTCTGTTAGGTTACTTTACTATTCCTTCCAAGGTCGTTTTCTAACAAAATGTCCATGATGGTATAACAAGGTAACACATTTCTTGACTAACGAAGCTGCTGTAAACCAAATCCGGAATATTACGGAATTTATATCTCGAGAGAGCTGATTTGACTAATTATGTACACATCTTTGGCCCGGTTTAGTTTTAGCACTGTCCTCTTTTACGTGGATTCCTTGTTAATGAGCCTACGTTTGTGGGGATTTGTCAGAAGCTCCTCCTACCCCACCTGTTTGAAGGTCACTGCAGGGAAATTTCACACTATTTAGCTTCTCTGTCAACTCGTAAGATATAATTGTAGTCATGTTGCCACCTCTAGTCCTAACGAACTCAAATGGATGCAGCATTTTGTTACACGCATGTAACCAATTAAATAACATCAGTCAATCTGGTGCAGGCAATTCAGAGTTTACTAATGAATGTGCTTCTCTGTGAGGTCAATAACAGGTTGACGTATAAGTCCTGACCTTTTTCTTTTCTTTTTCTTGTTTTAAGTGAAAGCTTTGGGTTACAAATGAAATATTTTGGTAAAACGTTTTAGGTTTTCCAATAGGGTTACGTACTCCACAAAATAGTATGTTTAATTTCCGTATTCTTATATGCTGTTTTACTTTTGAGATCAATAAGATTGAGTGTCAAGTCGACAACAAAGAGTATTTTCAACACCTTCTGCCTTCAGTGTTTAAAGAAGGAGTTCGATTAAATTAAACTCTAGGTATGGAAAAAGGTTTTTATGAGAATAAAAGAAAGTTTGTATTTGAAGACAAAAACAGTCTGTGAGAAAGCATAATTCAAAGTCGGGCGTGTATAAAAAACATGTACTTGTCTATAGTTTCAGTTAAGTGGTAATTCAAATTAACTAAGTGAAAAAAAAAAAACCTTAAGATTTAGAATTGATATTATTTCATCATAAATATTAATATTATAATTCTTTTTACATTTCTAGTTCAATTTCACATATGCATTACCTCGTGGGACACTGACACTCAACTTTTGGCTGGAATTCTGGAAAATATTTTAACATTTAAGCATCGAAATGTCGTTACAGCCTTTACGACTTTTTAGATAGGCATGCTACTCTCATTAAATTTCGTTGCTCTGGATATTTCCAAAAATACAATTAAAATGTGTTGTTTTTTCCCCCTTCAGAATAATACATAGGTATACAAACACGAGATAAATTTGTTCAGCACATATATTGGAACAATTTCGTGCATGCCCTTGTCGGGCATTTAAAATGATAATTTTGTAACCAACAAAAGGGAAACACTTGATTACAAATTAGACATTTAGACCTGAGGAGATGAATATTTTGTTTTTAACGGTCTGATTACCATTTTCAAACCTGTGCTTAGCATTTTTGCAACCGAATGTTTACATTGGGAAGTCCTTTGTTGAATTTTATTGATTTAGCTTTTCGGAAAACAAAAATAATGAAAATCTGTATACTGCAGTTACTACTGAATCAAAATCAAGCTATTAAGGAAACTATCAGAAGATTATTCGCTAAGAAACAACTTTTAACTATCATGAACTAGATGAAACGCAGTAATGTATTGTTGTATTGTGGATGTGAATCTTCTGAACCTCAGGCGAATTCATAACTACTAGTGCCTGTCACGTAAAGAATGCTAAGTGTTTTCGTGCCTTGCATGTGAACACGCGTTCTCACCATCAAGGCCAGCATATGCTACCGAAATATTAATCTTTCATCTACAATCAATGGGTCTCAAAATCTGAATAATAAAATTGCTTAAGCGATACGATGTGGTACAGCTAAATCTTTGAGGTGTACCCAATAGCACCCAACATTTGGAGATGAAAGTTTCTAGCGCTTTACTGGCAGAATATCTAACCAGGAAAAAGATATGGAATTTAGATGTGATACATATATGTGTCAAGAATAAGAAACCAAAAGTTCTTTTGTTATAGATGATGTCTATATCGCTAAGGTGATGCTCTCCTCTTAGACTTAATTGTGGGTGGCAAGCATGCTTGTCCCTGAGAGTGCCAGGCAACGGATATAAAAGAAACCACGCCACAGGCATACAAGCCTGTGAATTTATTTTACAAACTTGTTATGTACTTAAGTTTAAGAAAGCTGGAATTTAAAACAATTAAAGGGAAATAGAATATTTGATTGGATATCTTTATCCAGTGTGAATTGCTGGATATAATTTTTTCATTTCCAAACTATGAACACTGCATCCAGGGTCACTATCCCATTAAGATATTTTTCTTTAATTCAATAGAAGTCTAACAAACCACGAAGAAACCTCAAGCCCGCCTTGGTAGCGTGGTGGTAGCTTGTCTGCCTCACGTTCAAGAGGTCCCGAGTTCGAATCTCGGTCAGGGTGAGTTACCTGGATAAGATTTTGTTCCGGGGTTTTCCCTTATCCTGAAAGACGAATGTCGGGTAAGTCTAAGCTCTATGGACCCTGGGCTCATTTGAGCATCATTTCACCCATTCCATTCATCGTCCGATATGACTTAACGCGTTGGAGGACCTAATTTTAAAAAAAAAAAAAAAACCTCAAAAACACTCAGGCACATGAAAATGCCCTGTGAATGCACTGGGCTTTAAAACAGGCCAAGAGCAGATAGGTCCCTTTCCTGAGTGATTTTGGTACTTCGGATGGCCTGAAATTGCCACAAGAAGCTTAGTCTGGGCTAGCTGAAGCAAAATTTCGTAGATCCTATTGTTTTCACTTCAAATTGAAATAAATAAAATAGTAAAATTGCAATAAATTCACAATCCCATTTTATGTACACTTTCTGCCCAAATATCATCACGTTTATGCTTCTGGCAGCTTCTTTTTCAATTAGAAAACCTTCCTTTCTATGAATATTTAAGAAAATTAAGTTTTTCGTCAATACCATTCATGTACATACCGCGGAAAACAATATTTCCAAGATCGCATTACAAGTATAAGAATTAAGCACGTTTATGTTCAGTTCAACCATTCATTTGTGTCTTAATTTTTATTAGTACCTCAGAGAAAAAGCTGGTTTTCAAAATACAACATGGCATTACGTTGCGGAGAGGGAGCCAAAACTGAGCATTGGAGGGGGAGAGTAAAAATTTAGAGAAGACTGCAAACGAAGCTCTGATTTCCATTATATTTATAAAATAACCAAATATTTAATGTACTCTATCTTTTCCTTGTGTAAAATTTAAAAATGCAATACAAATTACTTACTTTGGCTGATGTTTTTCTTTAGAGTCCTATACAAGTTTAAAACCATGAAATTGTTCAGGATTTGTTTGACAAAACCCCAAAAATGCAAACAGCGACTGCAGAATTTAGAAATCTAGTTAAAGAAAGAAAAAAGACTGGCTAATTTTGGTGCCTTTAAGTTAGCTTTCGAGGATATTATCACGGTTGAAGGCTGATGACTGTACAAAACAATGGTCTTCCTATGAAACGTTTACATCACTGGTTTATCTTCATGCATGTAAGTATCCTTTATAATTTCCGGAAGAATCCTGAAAAGACTGCCTTTAATATAAAACAAAATATATATACACACTTATTATGTCCCATATAAGTTTTTTGTTGCATCCTCACGATTAATAATGGAAAATTTGGCAGCATTTCAGATATTACACAACAGCAAATGCGTACCCGCTAGCGAACAGAGGCAGTGTGTCTGCAGACAATGTGACAGTTGTAATTTCAAGGAAGCACGATGACTCCAGGTCAGGGTTAGTGGTAGAACTGGTATCTTACCACATGAGCTCAGACTGGCTATGGAATCTAAACCTGCAGCTGCGACATCCATATAAGAAAAATGTAGCTTGATGGCTACACAATAATAAATATTATTGTTCCATCTAATGCTCAATCAATTGTTTTCCAATGTGGAAAATAAACCGCTTCCGTTTAATGTAGCTCATGTTCGATCTAAAGTTTCAAGTGGTAGTTAAAACTTACTTGTAATTTCAAAAAAAAAAAAAAAAAAAAAAGTTTATTTCTATACGGATATTAAAGGTAAGCTTTGAAAAATGAAGGAATATAAATATATGGAAGCATTTGGGTGCTCACAAATCCAAACTGCATCTCGCATGAACAAGTAATTCTGTTTTCATACTGCAAACACCCTCTTCTGAATGGTGAAAGACATAATTGATGACATCCGATCACTAAGTTCAATAACTGTACTTGATATATTCATTATGGGGAGAGAAACCTAGTAGTTCCATACATAACATGGAGAACAGGAAAAATTCCAAAAGACCGTTCATTTTTCTCTGAAAACAAAATATTTAAAATATATCCTATATTATATCTAAGTGTGCAAACTGTAACAACTTTTCATAAACATATTACCATTGTATTTACAATAAACTAAAATAATCGCTAGTAGTAGTAATATACATGTAGTGACTGAAAATGATAAATCAGTTTCTCACGAGCAACTTCTTGCAACTCGATTACAAACAAAAGATACCTAAAATGCTCTTGGTTGTCTACTCTGACACTCCATTTAACTAAGCTGGAAATAACAAACGTTGTATAGCCATACAGAAACTAAACACACTAGTTTGTAACGTATATAGTTCTCTATCGAATAACGTACTTACAAAACATTTTATTTTTTTAAATAAAACTTTTACTAAAGAAAAAGAAAAACGCCAGAACTTATAGCCCAGCCCTTTGTTAACTTTACATAGATCCAGAGAAACCTTCTTCTTGTTTAACTTCCTTAGTTGAACCACTATCGTAGTGTTAAGGGATTCTTGTTCCTCTATCCCTTTCTTAAGGTCGGGCCTGAGGAACCGAAGCTTTGGATCCGATAGAGAACCAGGATAGATGATAGCCTAATGCCTGATGTGAAGGTGAAGGAAGTGGATGATAGAAGATGATGGAGCAATTGGTGGAATCCTGACGGGGGAAACCAGATGATCCAGAGAAAACCCATCCCCGCATATGTTGTACACTACAAATCTCAGTTTACGGTCGCCTGGGGTCGAACCCGGGCCACCTTGGTGAGAGCCAAGCGGTCTAATCACTCAACCATGACGCGGCCATTCAGAGAAACCGTTGGCATTATTTCTTTTTTCTTTCTTTTTCTCGTACTGCAGTAGCCGGCCTGTCTCCTGGAAACAGAAGGGACTAGCAACAGCCTGATAAAGAATTAAAGAGATGAACGAAGTTTTAGATTCCGATGATTGTATAATGGGCACGGTGATAAAGGACTGCAAATCCTCGTTCTCTTAAACTTCAAAGTTATGGTTATCAATAATCCGTGTTTCAGATTGGAGTACTCTAACAATTATTTTGCATACACAAACAGTCCAACATAACTACCACTGAGAATTATATCAAATAAATATTACTTTAAAGTAGCATATTAACTTTACTTTCGTATCTTCTTTCACGCTTTAATAAAATACAATTATAACTATGAATCCATAATGTAGTCAGAATTTATTTAATTTTTAGAACAAACATTATTAGTAAAAACGTAACGTAGCACCCTATATTTCTTGAGATTTTACTTCTTTTAGTACAGTAAAAACTTTCACTTGCACTTGAGGTACAGATTAATGCAGAGGATGAATATTAGAAGTGAAAAGCAATTAAGTATTTCAAATCACTGATTAAATTATGTTAAAATTAATAATTTCCATGTATTACTTCTGGTAAGTTTCCTACCACATAACGTGTTTAAGAGGAACAGATTTACTGCATCCCGCATTCATTCATAACTATCACATTATCAGTAGAAGAGACATATGCCTTAACAAATTTGAAATAGAGTTGCAACGATGTCGGCAACTGTGCAACAAGTGACTTATCACATGAATCAACTGCTTAAATCATATCAGAGATCAATGTTGCCTACAGTTTTTAGAAACACCAGTATATATTCTTTATGAGAAAAGCTCCTTAATAGCAATTTTAATCTTTGGAATGCTACCCGCTTCGAACAATCTCCCTTCATATGCAGTTTTCATGCACAGAGGCCATGTAAGCGCTATCACTATAAACCTTACCAACATATATCGTTTCTAAAACACAACAATTTGTAACGCGAAGTCTTCGTAAAATAACGACGGAAAAATATAAGACAGAAAGACACAAGAATTCTTGGGGAATTTGCTTGGGGCAGCATCTCCGCCTTAGTCATTAATCTTTCGTTGGTGAAATATTTCTGTAACTTAGGGGTTCACGGTGGGGAGGCCGTTCCAAGGGCTTTAGAAAATTAGACGTTCGGCAGAAAGAACGCCAATGAGTACAAAGTGAGCGTAGCCAATACGCTTGGAGGTAAAGGAATCGAATTTTAGAAGTATGGGGAGACGCTAAATAACTAAGACGGAAAAAACAAACGTAAATGAACGGGAAACGAACGTATGAGAGTGAAGCCTGAGTGTGGAATGTTAATGCGTGGAAGTAAAGTTACCACAATGATAAATGCTATGGATAAAAAGTCCATGTGTTTTTAGTGTTTCCGGAAATTTCTGTAACAGTTTTCTGGTAGTAATAAAATAGAGAGAATATTGCTATGTATGGCAGTGTGCACCAATCTCGTTAAACCCTTTAGAGACGTTTACCGAAAAGCGGTAAGAAGTTGACCGCGGTAAAGCCTACGTCCCTGTGCCAGCTGTTTAGCTGGCTTGATTATCTAGCAGGCGTTCGCTGCGGTAGAACGCACCGCTCGTTTCAAATGTAACTGTGTGAAAACTACCGCACACACCCGAAAGTTTACCACCTCATGTTCGTCATTTGTTGTTTGCTTTTCGCTTAGCATTTGTCGAGCAGAAACACGTGGGTAACTACATAACGGAAAATAAAAGGACCCTTAACTTATTTTAATAGACTTGGCATTTCACTTCAAAAAGGTCATAGAAAATAAAAAAAAAAAAAAAAAGACTGCCCCCCCTGCAACGATATTTCTAATCAATAAGTTGTGATCACTTACAGTTTGGCAGTTCAATTCTGTTTTCATCTCCAGGCGACTGAATCCTAATGTGCATTCAATCTATGTCCCCAAGCTCTTCCGGAAACCCACTAATTGCACTAAAGTTACCAATAACAGCCCTTACGTCAGCTTTACTTGCTAGAAGTCGCATATTATTCCGTCCAAGATCGGCTATTATTCGCGACACGCTGTTTATGATAGCGTGCAACGCCCTGGTTCGATAAGTGTTTTTTTTTAACAATATTTGAAACGTCGCCGATTAGTATAAGTCTTGTAGGCACCCGTTGCATAAAAACGTAACACTGCTGATACTCGATTCACATGTGACACCGGATTGTTTCTGTAGGGAATTCTAACCTATCACACAATTTGTCCACTAATCACCACAGTACTTCCACGGATAATCTGAAATAGACTTTCAGATTGGAATTTCATATCTTCTAAAGGATTTCCTCTCTTCACTCTCATGGGCATGCGAGTGCTGTTGCCACCGTAAATGAATTGCACGTACATATAATAACGCATCCTCGAAATTGTGGCGTTCAAAAACATAAGTCTCCATTTTAAAACTGTAAGCCAACATAATCAACTGTAACGGCCATTCACCGTCGGTCAGAGTTAAACGGTGATGAAACCCTCTGTGAATGTTAACCGTCTACGATGGAGCACAAATGACCGCTCATCACGATAAAATTAGTATTTTACCATGTTAAAATATTGATCGAATTCTCGTATGCCTTGTTGGACACTTACAATCCTCGCAAAAATATCTTGTGAGTACCGAATCTTCTTCCCGATAATCCCGATACCGACAATCATTTGATGTAAGGTCGACGCCTAGGACGACCAACTGACTGAGCAACCACGGCAGACATGACAACGATGGCGACGCCCACCGCAACCCAAGCTTTTAAAAAAGTAACATATGCCAATCCTTGAGTGTGGTTTTAAATGTTCATGCAAAAATTTCCTGCCACAGTCATCATCTTGAACACATTAAGTGGAATATTTATTACTTGACATAAAACGCCATTGACTGTCTACATGTCTATACAAACGCAATTAAACGCACTCTCTCTCACTCTCTTACTCTCTCTCTCTCCATTCGCTGTAACCATAATTTATATAAATATGGCGATATACTCGTACGGGCATTGTAAGAGCAAAATTACACATTTCAAGTGGACATCACTTGCCAAGCTTCAGGCATGGTCATAAACCATTCGAGGGTAGGATGGTTTAATGACCTCATACACCTTGGCAGGTAATGCCTCTGAATTCACCCAACAGCTATAAAATGTCTGGTGGCATATGAATCTCGTATCTCGGTAAACTCTGTGAAATCTGAGTATATTGTAACACAGACTTTAATTAAATACAAAAGCATGCAATATCTAGTAGAAAGGGATAAGCCAAACACTAATATTTAAAAACCGATTTTGAATGCACTCATGAGTTGTCATTTCTATCTTTCACAAGCTCTCAGAAAACTACCTTTAGAAAAAGGATACAGCGCGCCTTACCTGCAGACGTAAAACAAAATTCTCTCTGGAGGGACAAAGCCACTCTTGTATTCCTATTAGCGCGTATTCTGAGTTTCTGTAAGTAGCTTATGACTGTAGTATATTACAAAAATTGTATCAGCTTCTGCTGATATTAATTCTTAAAAAGGTCCCCAAATATTTTAGAACAAGGCTCTAGTTGCGGTTATTATTTAATCATTTATATGTCCAAAACAGCTAAGAGGATGTGCACCTGAGGCATAGAATCTTAAACCTGGATTTTCTCCAAATCTATTTTTTATTTGTTCCATTTATACCCGCCTTTAACTGCAATGATCATATCGGCGACCGTTCTCCTTTGGAACATTCGAAGGAGAACTCGTATTCCTTGGCTTTTAATCATTAGATGACGCACACATTCGGATTCTCATTCACACTTCCAGACTCTGGGGAAGATGAGGAATTATCTTAGTCGGAGAAAATCCCCACCCCCAACGCCAGGAATTGAACCCGCGATCCCTAGCACGGCAGGCAGGTGTTCTATCGACTGAGCTACGGAGCCAGCCCTCCAAATCTTGTGTTATTACATTTTACTGCTTCAAATGGCTCAACATCTCTAAATTTTGTTTGTATTTTGTCCTTCTTAATATCAAGGAGAAGATAGTTCATTACAAAGTTAATTCTTAGAAAATTAAAAGAATTGCACACTTATTTATTCAGGAAATTTTTGATATGAATATTTAAGTTGATTATACGTAACTAAATTCGAAAAAAATTAACAGCCTAACATTTTAATGTATAATTTTACATAGAAATATTTTCATGATTTTAAAATCATTTTCTTAGAAAGTTGGGTGCACTGGTTTTGAATTGCAATTATATTTATGTTTAATAAATTGGGGATTACGTAACAGGTATGCCCAAAATCCACAAACTTCAGCTACATTCCAGCATGAAAAGCGGAAATCAAATATAACTATCATCATAATTCTAAGATGCTGCTATTATGTTCATACTTTTGAATGACCAATTTGTGTAATTCATCATATGTATGTATTTAATATTTTTATCTGTAAATCTGAAATGTGTCAAAGATATTATTTCTGTCCAGTATGCCAGTTAATGAGCTATGAAACAAGAGATGTCATCCATTTTGCAGATGTTATAGATATTCTTATTACACTAGACTACTTTTATGACAGTGTTTTTAATCCTCTTGTAGGATATCTGTGGGTGCAAATTGGGTAAATTAGGTATAATTAAGTAAGATCCTTAGCAATATTTCTGAAACAAATGAGAAACGTATTCAACAGAAGCGTATCCTTTATTACGGTGTTTCCAGATGCAATAACTTGTCCACATAAACGCTTATAAAGTTTTCAACTCTCTTCTAACAAGACCTTTGGTATTTTTACCATGTTTTGCCTTGATATCTTTAATGGACGCGAAACATGATATGTGAAAACGTGATAAGCTTAAAACGTCTTATTTTCCTTCCACAGTAGTCTTTTTCTTTCTTTTCACAGGCCACACGAGAGCTGAGCTACAAATTTAAATCAAGATCATTTGTTCCTTTCACTTGTTTGGGCGTGGCCTGCTGTTGAATACAGTTGTGTAGTTTATCTGGAACAGGCACCTAGCTGAGAAATATTTAACTCGTCTTTGGGAACCTTAATAACGGATCCACTAAAAGGAGAATCTGTGTATTATACAATATCTTACAGATAAGAAAGTCAGAATTAGACACTGCTCCATTAACCCTTTCATTGATAACAATGCATCCATCCATCAGAGCACTGTCTGACTTTGGGTCTTCATCTGCCATTAAGTTTTATCTCTCGTAAAACCTTCTGTATGTCCTGGGATGGGCTGTTTGTCCCCTGAGTGATCTAACTGAACCCAGAATTTTAGCTTTTATTTTGCATACGGATATCATTTTGGAGTTCTCTGTTGAGACAAAATGTTTGTCTTTATGTGAGTTTTATACAGTCATTACTTATGCCGTTTACGTATGCTGATTTAGTCTGCTAACCCTGCTCAGAGTAGATATGATCCAACTGAATTGCTATGATTGCATGGTTGGAACAACCGTTGCTCGTTAAAGTGTTGTTTGTTTCTCTGCAATTACAGGAAGTCAGTAGGAGTGATGTCAACATGCCTCAGAGCTACTAAACTTGAGCGTGCCAAATAATACCTAATATGCTTGCGGTCGCCTTGCGAACAAGGTCGGCACTGATTGCGTGAGGCAGGTATTTAGTAGTGAAAGGGTTAATTTTCCACCTGCCCAAGATTCAGTGGGGTTTAAGTCTTTGTGGTATCACCTGCTCTACACTTGCAAAATCTACAATGTCGCTTCTGTGAACATACAGTGTATTCACTCCTGGTCGCTTAATGGCTTCATAGAGGTCTACCAGCTTTTAACACTGGTCTGATCTAAAACACATTTTGCTCGTTGAAGAATTCTACGCAAACATTTTCAGGTCTGCTTTGAATGAACATAGCATTTGCTTCTTAGTGGTGTGATTTCATATCTTAGGATAAGATAGCCAGATGGAGAAGGACGCCAGACTGAAGCTCCGCGCGGATTTAGGCCATCTTCGTAGGCTCATTGTCTTATGTGACCTCTAGGGAGCAATGGGAGAAAACCTGGAGGGCAATCACATGATGCACGATAACATCGAGGAGTCTATCAATTCCAGAGTGACGCCAATCTAGAAGTCGGCGCGAGCCCACTATGTCATCTTCATTCCGGGAAATTCTGAGAATGAACATTCCCAGGAAGAGGCACCAGTTAATACTCCACCGCTACGCAGCCAAAGACTAAACCCAATCGCCTGGTCCTGCAACTTTGAAATATCTGAAAGGATTGAAACAAATGGAAGAAAATTGGCCTACCGATCGGGAAAATTACGACAAAGCTGCTCAAGGTGGCCGGCCAGCATATTCAAATCCAGCACCTCCCTAGTTACCACTGTATCAGCTCACTTGGTAATTCAGATTTTTGTGGATTATGGTTCTGACTGAATAAATGTTAGACGTGAAAAGTGAAGCATGTGTGGTGTATACTACTCAGTATTCACTTTATTTTAATTTCAAAGATCTACTTCTGTGCATCGAATTTTTTATTTCTGAGTGCAATTGCGATGAGAAAATTGCATGTAATTCTCTTCTATCCAAGCTCATGATCTACTCCTTTACCAAATTCAAGTCTCATTAGCATCCTTTATGTAGGACTCGATTTTTTTAGCCGTATAATTGAAGTTTACTTCATAGACCTTTAATTTTAAAGATATTTAATCAACAATTATGTTCTTACAAAAGAGGAAGTAGACAACATACCCTACAAGAATTCTCCAGGATGGTCACCAAAAACTCGTAAATGTCCAAGTTAAATGTCTAGATTTTAGAATATACACATTATCACTGGACTTCGAAACCAAAAGTTTCCAACTACCCACTGCAGAGGATTGCAATGGTATATAGTCAAAACACACAAGTAATGCGTATAATATATAGTCGTTACTTCCTTTGAATTTCTGAAGCATAGGTCCTATCCTCTACACAAGGTTACAACCTACTGCGGACACTGGGCGATCTAAGTTTAGAAATATCAAGAGTAGCACCACCATCATCAGGATAGATAGTATGTTAAAAAACTAGTTTTATTAACGACTGCTTTTAAATCCGTAGTTCAATTGTCAAACTTGGTCATTTTACTTTGGTTAAGCTGACATTTACATCTGCTCATTTTCTTTTTTTCAACTCATCTTCAGTATTTTAAACTTGGTTAACGTTACATTAACTTCAACATACAATCTTTTATGTATTTATTTATACATTAAAATAAAGTAAGAGCAAAATAATGCAAGTTATAATAAAATACAGCTGAACATTTACGTGGATCTATCCTAAATTTCGTAAGTTCGCTAATTGCACATAACTAATTGATAACTTCCTTGTTTTAATGTCATGGTCCCATTTTAGTTTGAATATCACATATTAGATTGCATTCCATTCCAATATATTGTGGGGTTTCCCCCCCGCAAGGAATCTTGAAGAACGTCTATCGATCATAGGGTGAACACATGTCCGGTACATTTTGGGACAGAACCGCATTTCGAGAATTTTCAGGATTTCCTCCGAAACCGTTGTTCCTTGATAGTTTAACTTAGTTTCTGGTTGGTTTCGAGTCTCGATATTGCTGTGTTAACCATGCTTTCCTCAGTAGTATAGCGTACTTACGCTGAAAAGAATATGAGACCGTCGAATTGTACGTGATATTGCAAAGAAGGAATACCACTCTAGCTGTTAACCACTCCGCAGTCACTTACTTTGAAGATGCCAGACAGTCACGGACGAAACGTCATTGCCTGGACCATGGCCTACAACCCGGTGAAGTACATTCTACCGGGCTAGCAATAAATCCGCTTCAGAAAACAGAACTACAACTCTTGTACTGCAAATTCTTTTGTCAACATTTTCAGTAACAGCATTCTCGATTTAGCACCTCCCTATAGAACTATCAAGCCAAAAATCCGCTGATAATCGCTGCAGTTTCGTGCCCTTAGCGTGCCTATCGAAAAATCTGGTCTCAATACCCTTAAATTACCGCACGTGTACCTATTTAAGAGATTTAATAAGGAGGCACATTTAAACTGCCTTGTTCAATTTTCAGTGCCTTAGCCACTTTTAAATTTTCATTAGCTGATTAAATCTATACTTATATTACTAAGAGATAAAGAACGTATGCGTGCGCTTGTGTGCATAGGCTAAACTAGAAAAATAACTATTTTTTATAATTGTTTCACAATTGGAAGGATCTGTTCTTTTCAGCGGCGTGGATTATAAAACAGTTTATAATTTTAACTCCTAAGAATCTGAAGGAAAAAAAAATGAAAATATATGTAAGTCCTGCATTAAAATGGGCGTAAATCGAACTCAAGGTTTGTTAATTTATTTTAGTGCTTTGAGAATGAAAAGAGGAAATTCCAGCACACCGACGGTGTTGATGTGAACCTGGTAATGATACCATTGTTAATAATCTGCATATTTATTTATATATATATTTATTTATTCTGCATTTACTTACCAGACCTAGAGAGGCCGTTATGATAACACGAATGCAGAAAGTAGTATTACCCTACATTATTTCGGTCTGAAATTAAAATAAACAACGTAAAACGCCACTAAAACATGTTAATCAATGTGTCCAGGACTTTAATCACTTGAAAACTACATGTAGATTTCCTCAGGGGTATTTAATTAACCCAGACAGCTGATAACAGGGATCAATTGCATAATGGATCAGGAGAGAATACAAACTAATGGGACAGTAATGGATGCTAATACTTCCGCTAATTAAAATCCACATTCGTAATGAATATTTGTACTTTATCCCAAACATTCATAGCATCTTAAAAGAGAACGCAATTACCAACAGTAAAAAAACAACAACAAAAGCCCTATCGTTACCAGCTCAAGTTTTCTATAGTTACATTTTCTTTAAATGAATGGTGTATTACGCAATTTTTGGTCAAGGAGTTTTCTTATTTCTCTTCAGTGTTGTATAGCTGAAGAACCTTGCATCAGTTAAGCTAGGGTGTAAGCTGCAAGAGATTTCTACGCCATTGTTGTTTTTAACGAAATAATCATATTTAGAAAAGATATGTGCAGAGTGCGTTACACTTAGTATTGTACTCTTTAGATTACACGTATCTATGTTTTAATAGCTTTTTATTAGAAAATATACATGATGTATTACATATCAATTATTACATTGTTTCTAATCAGTAAAGGCAGGAGGCATGTGCGTTTTTCCATAGGTATAGGTATAGTGCACTTGGTCTGTTTAGTTAACGCGTGAGCACGTCGGCCGACTCTGACGAACCCTTATAATCGATTTACAACCCCGGCCCTCCTCCAGACCTTTCTGCAAGGTTGCCACCTTTATCGGTACGTCATGGGTATCGTACGAGATTTCGTTTAAATAACTTATTGTCAATTGCTGCGAAACTTCCTTAGTTTTGACACACACACGCGCGCGTGCGCGCCGCGCATAATAAACCTTATCGTATTCAAAGTGCGGTACTTGAAACCCAGCTCCTTTAGGAGACCACGCAAAGTGCAGTGCCCATAAGGAAAATCACACATTTCTTGTAAATGTGCAACCAATTCGTCTAAGGTGGGCGCTCTCCCTTTTGCATGAAATCTACAAATTTCTCGGTGAATTAAATCGCATGTCAAATTATCTACTTTAAAGAAACGTTTCCTTTTGTTTTCACAGTTGATCGGCGTCTTTGGTATTCCTTTCGTATATTCCAGTATATTTCTTACTGTATTTTTTAGAACACCCAGAATTTATCATCAGGTTCATTGCACGAACCCTTACCAAGATTATTTTTCAGCACATATTTTTGTGTGTTCAAAACAAGTACTTGAATTTGCTTAGAAACAGTTCCCTTTATAACTTTTTTTTTGTTTTTTTTTTTAAGGCTTTTCCAGTAACATAACTCGGCCCAGCAACACTTTGCAATTTATTCACACTATTGTCATCACTTTGATTATTTTCACTTGACTGAAAGTTATTGGTCCTCAACGACAGCGTTCCATTTCTGAAGTGTGAAGATAGATTTATGACGGTCATTAGTGGGTGGTAGGGTCAGTTTCCTTTGAGTCGGAACTGCACTCACATTGACTAGACAGACTTTACTGTTATCGCTCTTGTATATAAACTACAGTTAGGTATAACCTGACCATGACAACTGCCTCACTGCGAGAGAAACAAAACAGTCGCATTATACTACATCTTGACCTTGCGTCTGCATACACTTGAAAAACAATGCTTTACTAGTTCGCAGATTACTATGCTGCATTGTTTTCGACGATTGCATATTTCATGGTCGTGCTGTACATCTGACGTCATTCATACAATGTGTCCAGCTAACTTGTAACTCATGCGACCGCATATCTCTCCAGCCTTTGCTGATCACCATTGCATTCTGTGGTAGCTAATGCTGCATTTTGAAGAAAAGAGAAAAGTGCCCCCAAATTTGATCTTTAGGATGCCAAAGAAACAAAGTGTAGCAGCAAAGTGTAATTCCACAAATCATGTGATAACTGAAATGTTCAGCATTGCCTTTTTTTTAAATTAACTTTAACGGCAATAAAACAAGTAGCTAAAAATGAAATAGTTGATATTTAACGAGAATTTTATTAACAAAGTAAGGAAATACGGATTGATATTGTGTGTTTTAGTCCAACCATATACCAATTTCAGAGGTAAGTTCACATCGCAGAATTGGTGTACATTTAAATTTTATACCAATTTTTAAAATCATATAACCGGTAAAATTCGGCTCGTTACCCAATACAAACCAAGAGAGAAAATATGATTCGGAAACCGAGTGAAGCTTACGAACTTAAATGTAAGAAGTCAAATATAAATTCAAATCATGTGTTCAAATTGTCAGAAACAGGCTCTCCAAGTAAAGTTGATCCTGACATTCTGGGTCAGCTT
The DNA here is from genome assembly GCA_030765055.1 of Mantis religiosa. NCBI lineage: Eukaryota > Metazoa > Arthropoda > Insecta > Mantodea > Mantidae > Mantis > Mantis religiosa. The sequence continues at coordinate 82,040,742 of CM060950.1, read as the reverse complement.
TTTGAATGAGGATGCTCGTATACCTTTTCAAAAACATACAACTTCAGAAGATGGCCGGGATTTGCGTCAAAAAGCACAAGTTTAAATTTCTGCGATTAAGTATTTCCATTTTTTTTTTTTTTTTTTTTTTTTTTTTTTTTTTTTTTTTTTTTTTTTTGCTTGTTCCATTTATACCCCGCCGTTAACTACTATATGGTCATACAGGCGGCCGTTCTCCTTTGGAACATACCGAAGATGTTAACTCGTTATCTTTTTTTTTTTTTAATCATTGCATCACGCACACATTCACACTCTCATTCATACTTCCAGACTCTGTGGAAGATGGGGAATTATCTTGGACGGAGAAAAATCCCCACCCCCACCGCCGGGAATCGAACCCGGGACCCCTAGCACGGTAGGCAGGTGCTCTACCGACTGAGCTCATGTAAATTTATATTGAGGAATTAATCCTTAAAGAATTAATCCTTTTAAATACATTACTCCGGTATATGGGTGATTTTTAATTCCTGTCAGGAAGGCACGTTGACCATGGTAGCTCAAGGGATATAGCAACTGGACGGAAACCAGTAGATCCGTGGTTCAAATCCCGGCCATGGCATTGAATTTTTCAGTTGGCTCTAATTAATTAAAAATCACCCACATACCGGAGTAATGTATTTAAAAGCATTAATTCTTTAAGGATTAATTCCTCAATATAAATTTACATTAAAAATAATCTACGATAAAAATCCTGGTAATTAAGTACTTACAATAGTAAGTCGCCACAAGTGGTTGTCTCAAATATGACAACCCTAAGTGGTCTACCGGGAAATGAGTCAATTGGAGAATTTAATGTTAGGAGGCACGTTGACCATGGTAGCTCAAGGGGTAGAGCAAATGGACGGAAACCAGTAGATCCGTGGTTCAAATCCCGGCCATGGCATTGAATTTTTCAGTTGGCTCTAATTAATTATTTGCATGTTCACTGAATGACTAAGGTAATTACATTGCCCGATTAACAGTATATTACTTCAAATGTTGTGCAAAACATCACACCCTTTCTGTACATAGCTCCATTCATATGCCCCAATTTAGTAACTATGAAAAAAAAATTGTAAACCAAGCTTTATTCTTCTAGGTATGCTTCATTCTGAATTTTAAAGCCTGTCGCTTAGGTAATCCCGGAAGTTCCTAGTTTAAATCTTCCTCTTTTCCCTTTGCTGTTTATATATGGAGCTTTCTTGGTAAATGTGATGCATATTTTTGAGACTGAAATGCGGATACCAGAACCGTAAAGATGGAAAAGTTTCATATGGAATAGACTGATTGATAGAAAATGAAACTGATAAACTAATAAACCATTATGGAGCAGTAAAAGAGACAAATTTTGGAACTATTGAAAACATGAAAGAAGTTGATTTGACTACTCTGCACTACAATTGCACAAAATACGAAAAAGCTTGACATTAACTTTTAGGGTGATCAGATTTGTGGTGCAAATACAATAACAATCTAAATGAATCTAAGCATCACAATCTTAAATATGATGTAAACATTTTTAAAAAATGCTTAAATTGAAAAACATCAAGTACAAAAACTTCTTTAATAATTTGATGTGTATTAGATTTAACAAAGCTGTGCATGCAGGGATGAAGGCAATGCTGCTAAACCTTGGTATGGAACCAGTTACAAACTACACAATATGCTAATTTCTTAGGTAAAAACGAATAAAACAGCAGAAAAAGCCACGGAAATACTGGAAAAAGAGCACGGAAGGAAGTACAGGAATGAAAAAATTACGACAGAAGTTATACAGAAAACATATTATGGGTCGGGGACTTTCTAACAAGGTTTTATCGCGAGTAGAGATGAAAAAGTTTAACGTTGGTTTTCGCAATTTTACATTTTCTTAGACTTGGACTCCATTTCCTTAAATTCCATTTAAGACAGGAAGCTGAAACTTTGCATAAGTATGCGGTCATAGCTTGAACCAAATTTTAGTACCCTAATGCTTGATATTGAATATACTTACTTTGCTAAATGTTTAAATTTTGAGAAACAATTTTAATATTCACTTCCACATTTATGTTTTTTAAACAGTCAGAGTTAATATTGATAAAACTAAGTTCATTGGAAGCATACGCGATCTTACTATAAGCACTAGCATTAATTTATATAATATGAGATGATTGAACCCAAGTTTTCAAAACTTAAACATTATAGATACAACCTTATCAATCTATCCTTTAGATTTTAGTAAATGAGCTTCACTCAGAACTCTTAACACTGCAACCTTTCTAAAATCATGTGTTATATGGGAGCGAGATGAATTGCAGCTATATTCATCCTTAACCTCGCGGCGGTGTGGTTGTCTTTTTGAGAAAGGCTATTTTACATGCCTATTTGGACATCTAGTGGAGCCAGATAAATATTTTTTTGGCCATATGAACATTCTTCATAGTAATAAGAATTATAAAAACGGTATAAGAAACTCAAACTGATAATCTATATCACTTAATATTAACTTAATATCGTACCTTAACCTTACGATATTAATTTAATATCGTACCTTCACTTTATAACGCATCTGAGTCATTATATATATTAAAGAGAACAATCAATGATGCCATTATTATCATCATTTATTATTACTATAGAAAAGATATCCGTCTTTATCTCACACATTATTATTTATTATTATTAAAAGATGTTTTGTTTGAAGAATCTGAAAATAAAGACTAAGAAAACTGTTTTTAAAACGGCTAAAAAAAGCTATAACACTTACTCTTTGAGCTCTCAGATTATGTGGAGCCTTTTTTATTTTATTGAATCATGAGACTATCAACCTGACTATGCTTCCAGTTATACAGAAAAGGGAAAACGTATCTCTTTCGTCCCCAGTTTTGGATATAAACGAATAATTGTTCTATTGTCAAATAACCCCCCCCCCCTTTCAAGCCTTTCCAGACTAACCATTATATAGGAATCTGATTAATTTTTCAAGATTGCGAGTATAACCGTGTCAATTTCTGATGCTTGCAAAATTCATCGCCATGCTAAGTATCAGTGTGAAAACGTTTACATATCCATGATAACTTCAAGAAATGCCATGCAATGTTAAAATAATGACTTAAAACGAACAAATGCCCTAAAGGGGAAAATGAACTAATAAATATGTATTTTCATAATTAGAAGACCTGATATAATCAATGCATGTTTAAAATTGCTAACTGATATAAACACTCCGTTGTTATTTATTATATGCAACTATGTACAAGTATTTAGAGATATTTGCAACTATTTACATATGTGATTCACATTATCAGCAGCCGACTCTCTCTCTCTCTCTCTCTCTCTCTCTCTCTCTCTCTCTCTCTCTCTCTCTCTCTCTCTCTCTCTCTCTCTCTCTCTCTCTCTCTCTCTCTCTGTTGTTTGTCCATTCACCGTAGCTTCTATACAAAAGTTAGATTTAGAGAAATGAATAACATCCAAATTGGTGGATGCCGGGGTTACAACGGGCATTGAGAATTGGCAAAGGAGCAAAGAAACAAAGCACAGTGTCACAATAAAAATTAGTGAAACGAATATGAGACATAAACAGGCAGAAAATCGGACTTGAATATAGACAAAAAGCACCACTGGAGCTACAAAATGAAATAAAAACTGTTTGAGGTATTGAAACATACGAGGGTCGGCTGATAATTCCCGGACCTATAAAAATATATATAATTTTTTTTTCTTTGATTCTCAACATAATTTCCAGAAAGGCTAATACATTTGTCATATCGGTGTTCTAATTTAATTAAACCATCTATGTAGTGCAATTTATCACGGTCCTCAAAATGACCACATCAATGACCTCCTCTTTGCTGTGAATTCTTCGTCCCCCCAAGAAATTGTTTGAGGTTGAGGATCAGGTGGTAATCACTGGGTGCTAGATCTGGCGAATAGGGTGGATGTTCAAGCAATTCGAAATTTAATTTGCACATTTTTTTTTTCCATTCCAGTGACTGAACGATGGCCCGGAGATTTGTCGTGAAGAAACAAATTCTTTTTTCTTTACAAATGATGTATTTTCTTTTCACCCCATCGCTCAAACGTTGCAGTAAACTTGCGTAGCTGTCACCGATGATACTTTTGCCCTTTTCAATAAAAATCAATAAGACATAATAATCAATAAAAATAATTCCTTGTACATCCCAGAAAACAGTCACTGTAACCATGTTAGCTGAAAAAATTGACTTGGCTATTTTGGAGTTGGTTCACCTGGCGCAATCCACTGTTTTTACTGCGATTTATTTTCTGGAGTATAGTGATGTATCCAGGTTTGATCCATGGTAATAAGCCGTATCAAAACTTCACTGGCAGTTTTAAGGTAGAGCTCCAAATTCTTAACAAAAACAGTTTTTCTTTGCAACTTTTGATCAGATGGCAACAAACGCAGCACCCATATTACACAGATTTTATGAAATCCCAAAACATTACTTAAAATATTGCCTGCACGTTCTTTTCATATATTTGTGGTCTCTGCTATCTCAAACAACTTTAATTTGCTATCTTCCAGTACTAAACGATGAATTTTTTCAATGATCTCTAGAGTTGTGGCTTCCAGAGCAAGACTCGTACATCCCATTTTACACTCTGCAATCCACCTTTTAATCATTGTATATGAAGTGGCAGAGTCTTTCAATGCACTGCCCATTTCCTCCTTCATTTCTTTATGCCTTTCAAATTGAAGTATTTAATCATTGCTCGTTTTTCCAAATCCTCCATTTTCGTGAAACCTCTACGCTTGTATTGTTTAAAATGCTGTCATTCAAAACCTAAAATAGCTACTGACTTGTAATTATGGATGAAAGCTAGTTCTACAGTTAAACTATATGATGCTATCCGTGAAACTGGCCCAGTGGCACCATCTCTGTGTGAGATCCGGGACATACCAGCCAACCCTCGTACATTTTGGAATGTTATATAAAAGAGAGGTCAGGAATAGCATTGCTTAGGCTGGGAGGACGGAAAGCTTTCAGACAATGCTGATAGGAGAGAGAATCTTTTATGTGGAGAACAGGAAGACGAGATGCATATTTGGGTAGCATGCGCGCAGCCGGAAGATGCTAGAAAATATCATGTGAGACATTTTCGGCTCCAGATGGAATAGATGCTGGCATTTCAGACTAAACACCCAAAGTTTTTCAAAGCGTTTGCATCTAATTAGTGAAAATGCGTGTATTAAGGGATAAAAGTAACAGTGCAAATAATGTTTAAATATATTTGATACTTGAGCATTGATACATGTGTGCGTGTACTCGTGCTTGTGTATGATTTAGCTGCGTGTATGTATAGATTTACTATATTGCGAATATAAAATGGATGTTTCTGGTCGATTCTGATAAGATTACCAAATTAATATTTTTCTAGAGAGCATGCACGGACTTTTGATCCGTGTTACTGCCTTGCGCAAGTAATATAATATTAGGTATACAATAAATAACATTATTATTACAGTTACCAACATTTTGGAGACAGTTCGTTACATTTTACTTTTAAAGCTGCCCCATATGATTTTATTTTCTTCCTTCTAATTTTCTATACTTTTGTTTATATTTCTTTCAGGTACATTACAATGCTATATCCTTCAACAGCTGATTCTAAATACTCTTTTTAAGATTTCTGAAAGAAGATGTGTTTTCCCACGACAACATTGAACTTATGGCACCAGCCTTCTACAGCTTTCGTTGTTCGTCCAGTGGCACTTCGCATTGCAGTTCCACATCTCCAGGGTATTTCGGCGTTTAGAAACCACTAATCAATGAAGTAATCGAAGCATTCCGTGAAATTCTCGTTCTACGGAGTACTTTTCTGAATACAAAGTCGGGTTTCATCGATAGGTATATTCCACAAGCAGATGAGCCAAAGGCGCAGCATTCTTAAATATTCATGTACTTCCTGGTTACTCGAGTACTCTTGTGATAATTCAATTTTCTCAAGTGCACTGATTGAAATAAAAATTACAAAACTGGCTCTCAAATAAGACACGAGCACTTTCAAAGTATGCTGTCATCTTGTTTCATTTTCAGTAGCATTTAGTATTGAAGAAAATGTTCTGATTATCTCCTTTGTTTTGTAGTTGATAGTCCAAAAGACTACTGACATGTGCTACTTGCATCCACATGAATTTCAGAAAACTGTGACACACATCTTTTAAAGGTGTCATCCCTGAAACAGTTCTCTCAAGTAGCATCTGTTTATCCGGAGTATTGCATAAGTCAAGAAATCTAACATTACTGGCATCATTAATGGACAAAGAACAGTATTCACGACATAGTGTTCAGTTGTGATTGCCTTCTTGTGGTGGGTAAACAGTACGTGATTTCTGCATACTGTGGAGTAATTTTGAATAATATTTCTGTGTTTCAATTTGCCTCCGCAAATAGAGACATTGTTGAAGTGACCACTCTGTGAAACACAAGACCTGTATCTATCCATAATTTTTCACTAATATAATTTTACACGTGCAGTATACTACAACTGTTGTTTCCGTAAACTATTTTATTATTTAAATGATAAAGACTTGTGTTAAGGTTTAAACCCTCTAAATGTAGGTTTAAAGACATGTTTGTATATAAATTATATGAAAATGCTAAGTACATACATATCTCTGGATTCCTTCAGCTATCCACTTAAACATAAAATCATGGCTAGAGTAATGGTGCTATTGGTGTAGCGTTTCATGCCAATTGTTAGATTTTTTAAATAACGAAACGTAAATAAGTGAACTGCACATGAAGTATATTAACTCGAGCTGATGTGTGCATCCTAACTTTTCATAGTAGAAACAGTTTTATTTGCACAGTCTATCACAAGCATTACGAATCTGCTCACGTGTATGTATTTCCTGATGCTTCCAGTTAGTCTCTGCCAAGTTGATGTCAGTATTGTCTTCGTTTGTGATGATCTTTGGGGCAGAAATGCACTACATGTTACGACTTAGCCTGCTTTTCTATCTTCTTCCATTTATAAAATACATAGGTAAGGGTGCACATTACTTGTTTAATGAGCGAAACTGAATTATGGTGAAGGCTTTATACCACCAGCATTTTGCCAGCAAATTACAAGATAATTGAAGAAGGGATGTAAAAAGGAAGTCTAAAGAGAGCAAGTATGTTTCCATTTTATGATTCATAAAAGCGTTATAAAAAATTAAACCACAGCAATTTCCCTTATTGCTCGTCATGGTTTTATTATGTAATTGGTATCTACGAATGTGTACTATGATATCAAAAGACACTCAAATGTGTACTTTAAAGTGTTTTTTTTTAAACACATTCGAACAAATAAGCGAATGTTCAACTATTTTTAAACCAAAGATTAACGTCTTTATCATATAAACTTTTCCACTCGTTACAAATTAGCAGGCCTGTGATTCTTTAATCCATGTTTAGATACTGTCTGTCCACCACAAGAGGGCAAGAGAGGAATGAAGGGGAGAGGGGTTTGAACTGTTTACCTGCTCTGTTAGTGGATCTGTTTACTAGGAAATGAGTATGTGAGTGCATATGAGTCACCCATGATGCCAAATCTAATGCTTGTTGCAGTAACTGCAGTGATAGGTACTATGTATGGATGGGCTATGCGACAACACTTGTGTATTTTAAACGAACCTAGCATCCTTGCCATACTCGGAAGGCGAGCATAAACGCCGTGGGGTCAGCAAAAGTGATTACGTTACCCATTCATCTAGCCTGCCTTCCTGTGTTGGGCACAGAGTATTCACGACACATCATTGTGCATACATTATTCAAAATTACTCCACAGTACGCAGAAATCACGTTCAAATGAGTATCAGAAGTATGGAAGAGTAGCGTCTACCCACCACAAGAAGGCAAGCTAGAGAAATGTATAACGTAATCACTTTTGCTGTCCCCACGGTGTTTATGCTCGCCTTACGAGTATGACAAGGATGCTAGATTCGTCTAAAATACACAAGTGCTGTCACACAACTCACCCATACATAATACCTATCACTGCAGTTAAGATTCACTAAAAGAGCAGATAAACAGTTTAAACTCTTCTCTGCATTCCTCTCTTGCCTTCTTGTGCTAGGTAGACAGTACATTCAGACGTCACTTTAGCAGCTTCAAATGAAGAAAAATAAAAATTAAGACTCGAAGACCTCATGTAAAGTATTCTTCCTCAGCTGACACCTTTACATTTGAAACATACAGCATGATGCACTTAGAAAACGGCTAACGTTACGGAGGATAACACAGATGGCGTGCTTTAATAAGCATCATGACCTTCCTGAAATAAGCTTTGCCATGTGTTATAGCAGAAGAACTTCCGTGACACTGGCAAATCAATTAAACGCAAAAAGTATCGTTGTGGTAAACTAAGCACTCATTGACCTGAAAGGAGCAAACTGTATATAAGCGTTCAAACACACACTATTTTGTAGCCCACAGAATTTTCTATCGAGTAACATAAAATCCATTGTCAAAACGTTTAAGGCCAAAGCTTATGAGCCATCTCGTAGGATGGAGCAGCAAATTTAGATGGCGCTGACTACATCCGATAGAATTAAACGGTTTCTGTGATAGTGCATCATGAATTAAGGTAATTAAGCATTAGCGAGACAGGATTTTAGTCTCCCAAGAGCTCATATTGTGAACGAGGTTTTTCAAATATTCCTGAGGTTTCCTTTCACTATACCTTTTCATGAAGTCACACTGAACATGTTCTGAACTATTGGGAAGAGAGGTACTAAGTAAATGCAATCAAGCAGACTAGCATTTGAATAGGAGCAATTACATATCTAAACCTTAAACAAACAAGGAAGAAAAGATATCAGTTGTTGATGATATCGAGATAAGCAACACCACCAAGTAGATAACAAACGAAAGCTGTGGTGTCTTAAGACTGAGAAGGACTTTCTTCAGTAGAAACATTGGATTCAACTCGGGTTAGTCTTCTACAGTCAGTGTTCAAAGTTTCAGAGGACATTTTAAATACAATGCGCATAAAGGATACGCTTTACTGTAAGGGCACGCCTCTATTTCTGCCTGTGGACTGACATAACCTCATGTCCGCCGCACACTCGTACAGCTGCATGATCTGTGCATTCACCCGAATTACAGCGTTGCCAGCGTGTGCGATACAACCTGAGATGAATGCCGTGATTAGCAGATTCATTCCAAGTCTACGTTTCCGTTATTCCGCACAGAAGAGGATGTCTCAACAGATAACACTAATTGATGATAGTGTTTTTATCATGATATGAGAGGAAAATAAACTACCGGATATGTAAATGCTCAAAAGTAAACTAACAACATTTGCAGGAATTAAATATATGTAGGCAATTTGAACTAAACTAAATGTCCTCCTTTAGCTGCTATATGACCATACCAGTGGAAACAAATGTTTCTTTAGCGAAACAGTTCCAATTTGTTATTAAGAACATAGTTCCATAAGTTCTTTTCATTTATGTTGGTATTTTAAAGATATGCTGTGCATTATTTATTTCAAACAAATAACACTTCAAACTTTATATATCGACACATTTCCATCTAGTCTTTGATCTCAATTGTTCCTCTTTAGGATCAATAAGCTTTGAATACTGATGCCCTAAAAGTTTGAAAAATAAACCTAATATTTAATTACAGAAGATTATCTAAAACTGAGATAAGTACCATTTATTAAGATAAATGTACATGCAATTATAAATAACTTTACACATAAGTATACAAGTGGTAAAAGAAGATAGGAATATAAGAATAATGATGCAATAATTTAAAACTTAACTGAGATAAGTCTTTGTAAAAGGAAAACTGACCTGTCTCGTACATAGTTTGGAAAGTCATTTCATAACTGCTCCAGACATTAGGCAACCTTTTAACCAGAAGTAGGCTTTTCCAGACTATGATTATTTTTAAAATAATGCACAAATTTACACTTTATTTCATAAATGAGTACATTTCTGATGTTTGAAAATATAGCATTATGTAACATTTGAGTAATCCTTATATATACAATATAAATGTAAGAAAATAACTAAATAAATATAAATATGACAATAATAACCCATGGCACGACAGTCCATAGAGGGCCAATGTCTGCCAACCCGACTGCCGGCCTCACGCCCACATACTCAAGGTATAGAGGGTGATCAACCAACCGATACGGGGAGGAGTTGTGGTCAGCATCTCGACACCCCCAAACGGAAAGTTGCCTTTCATGACCAGGGCCACTTATCTATCGTCACTTTCCCCACTATGCTGAGAGGGCAACGATCCTATACCCGGGACTCCTATACCCAGGGTTGGGATCGATCCCGGATCACTTTCCGTGGCAGGGAACCAAAGCATGCTGCCCTAGCCCACTACGCCACGATGCTGGACATGAGTATGACAATCAAATGAAGAAGGCTTCACATAATTTGTGAACTCAAAGAGTAAGTGTTATCTGTTTTAATTGTTTCAAAAAGATTTTCTGGTCTTTATTTTCAGATTCTTCAAACAAAAATCAAGTTTTAAATTAATTTTCTAAATCACTTCATAATTTTATCTTTTATGTACTTGTATAGCAGTTTTATTCATTTTATACATTAAGTTATGACTCTCTGTACACTAATTTTGATAAATGGATAATCATTTTAGTAAATATGCTGTGTTATTTAAAACATTCTAGACAGTTTTACAGGTCATTAAAATCTGGGATCTGATTGCAATTATGCACCAGTTATATTATCGTCAATTCAAGTCTGAATTAAGTGTGAGGAAATCTTACTGATATTGTAAATGGGGGTTTTAAAAAGGCAATTCTAACGTTAAAATTATAAAAGAGAAATGAAGCTATCTCTTCTCTCCAAAACCTGTCATTAAAGTCTAATCGTTGTATCAGACAAAGGCACCGGCCGCAACTATAACGCTATGAATGACCTTGACCTCGTCTGTCTATAACAGAACGCCAACAAATATACTGAATTAACGGGCCAACCTGTGTATCCATGTTTGGTTTTCTTATTTGTGGTTTGCTACAACGGTAATACAGTGGTAACGTACCTTCAGGACAGACTCAAAGCCTACATTTAGTAATGGCATCAATCACGAAGGTAATTGCGTGAAATCTATTGGCGAGCAATACTAATAAAAATAGTGTCTTAACAACATTAACATATAGTATATAGCACATTGATTGAACACAGTAAATTAATACAAGGCACATTACACATCACAAGCATATGATCTGTAAAAAGTTCTCTCTCAATGTAATGTTCAACTCTGCCTGTAAAATTTAAAGTTGTTAAAAATACACACTTCCGGAATTAACTACACGGTGTTCACAAAAGGAATACCGATTTTTTTCGTGCTGGAAACACCCAAAGAGTATTTTAATACAGTGAATTTTAGATCCAAAAGAAATTGTGGGTGTAATATAAACGCAATATTACAGTCATGCAAACTGAGTGTGTGGTGCACTTGTTTGTATGCTAAACCTGTTTGTGCTACTCTGGTTATTTACTTACATTATGATTAACCCCTCCTCCCTTTGGGTCAACTCGGCTCATAGTAAACACTTAAAGGGGAAGGGAAACCCCCTCTTGAAGTTATCTTAACAACCACTTCATTTAGTCCATTCCCAGAACGTTCATGGAATGCGATTAGGTATGTAACTATTGTCATTAAATCATGGATTGTGTAAACGGTGGATTTGTTGAGATACATTCATTCCATGGCCACCCCAGATCGTACACCGTTGGATATATATATATCCAGTGGAGCCATCAAGTGTGCAATCAAGCCAATGGCCGACATTTCTGAATATTACTATAAAACAACATTCATAGCTCTGCTTTTCTTACTTTTAACAACATTTATTACATTTTTTATTATGGCTAAGGAAAAAAAAAACTTTGATGTTATTTGTAAATTATATCCACATAGTTACAAATCTGACTTTGAATTAACGATAGGGTTGGGCAGGGATTTGTATTTTCCTATCTCGCCAAGAAACTATTTTGTACAAATAATTTGCTCACAAGGGCATGTATTTTCCTTTTGGTGCAATACAGCTATATTTTAATAAAATAAGAAGGAAAACCTATGGAATTCACGTTCATGTTTCACTCTTATCTCAGCCAACAAAAACACAATTAACTGAAATAGAAGTTCCTGAAAATGCTGTTACAGGAGATATTATCTGCAACTCTTTGGTACTTCTTACTCGACAAGTTTCATTTTTCATTAAATCTACTGCGTAATCAGTTTCTTTTGGGCATTTCTGTGTTAAACATAAAAATTAGACACTATCACCTGAAAATGGCTTGAAAGTAACAAACCAATTCATAAAATATCTAGAAATGCCATTAGCTAATGTTCGCAAAATAAAGGCTGTTGCTTCAAAAAGAAGCATGTGTAACCACAAGAAAGAAAACGAATATGACAACATGCTTTTGCTTCGCTTCTGACTTGACACTTTGTTGGAAAACCCCTTTACATTGCCAACTAATAATAATAATAATAATAATAATAATAATAATAATAATAATAATAATAATAATAATAATAATAATAATAATAATAATAATAATAATAATAATAATAATAATAATAATAATAATAATAATGATGTGCAAGCTTATGCCTACCATCCCGGCTACCGATCTCACGCGCATGCGCATTGAGTAGACGATCATCCAGCAGGGAGATAATGTGCTTGGCATCAACTTCCGCCAACCGGAATGTTGATTTTCGTGACCGCTACCAATCGTAGCTCAAATTTATCCTTACGGCGAGTGGACACGATTACATACAAGAGTCGAAAAACACGCAGCATCATGGGTGGGCTCGAACCCACGCTATACAACTGGGAACCGGAACTACACGCTCCAATCCACTGCGTTACAGCTCAGGATGTAAATTTATCTCAATGCGATGGAAATACTCATGCGCCAAACTAGCTGCATGGTGGCAAAATATCTACCGAACATAGATACGCCTGGGAAATCTGTTGATGGTATGCGAGGTTTTCCAATAAGATTAATGTGCTGTATTCATGAAAATGCGCTGGAGAGTGGGTAACAATTTCGCTGGAGTTGATGAGATTGAATGCACACTACTGGAAAGATCACACGCAGTATGCATCCTCAAAGAATTTGTCAACTGTAATACCAGGAGCATGATGCGAATATCTCCAGCGGCCTAACCCTCTAGACACGTTGTAATTTTAGATAGCTGCGGCATTCGTATGACTTCATTATGAAAATAGTCCACTTTGTTGAACTAATAGCTGAAAGTGAAGATTTGCTCGAATCTATTTAATTGTAGATATACAAGTTGAATTGCCTTGGGAGGCCGTTACCAAGATTCGTCTCTGTCTGGGCTATTTCTACAAATACGAAAAAATTCGTTAGGCATTTCCACGACAAAAGCATTGTTTAGACCTCTGTTACATTATCGCAAATAATGTTAGAATGTTGTAGCACCTGAAGTCTTCTATGTCGCGCTTGCAGAATTTCTGAAAAGATGGCTGAACTTGCGAGGAATTTGAACGTTTTTCCTAACTACGTATACATGTTTGGACATTGATAAACACTGTTATGGATTATTACGCTATTCAATCCACAGCCATTCTGTTTCTTCTATTTTCTGTTATTTCTGGGTATGTTTCAGTTATTCAATAAAGGCGGTGGATAACTAGGTTCTTTATGCGACTTGTAGGACCACATGCGGACTTCTGGACTACTTTCACTGGCGTTTTGGAATCCATTGCTGTGTGAGTGTGGGCGGTTTACTGTAACCCATAGGTACTGGCTGCCTTAAATAGAGGACGATGATGTAGAAGCCAGGTTAATAAACGGCCCATAATTTCCGCAATACCAAAACTATGCCTTCGTTTTCTAAATAAACATTTACCAACATCGATGATATACAGATCAAGGAAACATACACTGGAAAAGCTAGATTGATCATGCTAACATTCAAATCTATGTTACAATATTTACGAGCAATGCATCCATAAAATTGACACTTGTTTTGTGACACAATACTCCAGGCTAGATTACCTTATCTACTACGTTTGGTGGTTCTTCTAGTAATGCTAATAAACAAACATGTTCTTTTTTTTTTTTCAAATAGGTAGAGTGATCGTAATAAAACAGCATATTTACAATGAGTTCCAAATTCTTTTATTTGGAATGATAAGGTGTATAAATGTACTACTGCACGAACTTTAAGTTTATTTAATGTGTACTGTCCAAAGGAGTTGGTTCTGCTAATCTAACATTTTGTCTTTACTTTTGAGGTTAGGTATTCCTTGATAACTCGGCATATGGTAATAGTACAATGCACTGTGATGTGGCTATTTGTATCTAAACAAAACATAGAAAGATGGGTTTTGTTAATTAAATTTATAACAATAGCCATAATCATAATAATTACTTGTACCGTAGGTGGTAGCGTACCTGCCTCACGTTCAAGAGATCCACAGGGTGAGTTATCTAGATAAGAATTTTTCCGAGTATCCTCTTATTCTAAAAGATGCATGTCAGATAATTCTAAGCTCCACAGATCCTGGACTCATTTGACCATCATTTCCGCAACTTCATTCAACGTTAATTCATAATAAATAAAACAAAAAATAATTAATGTTACAAGTTAGGCCCTCGTCTGCCTCAGCGACTGGTATTCAATATCAACGAAGGCCTGTTAAAGTCTGTTTAGTTAAAGCATGTGCACGTCGGCTTCTGCCTTTGACGAACCCTTATAATCGTTTTACAACCCCCGACCCTCCTTCTCCCAGATCTTTCTGCAAGGTTACCACCTTTCTCGATACGTCATGGGTATCGTACGAGGTTTCGTCTAAATAAATAATCTTATGTCCATTACTGCAAAACTTCCTTAGTTTTGACAAGCTACAAGTCTTCTGGATTCCATAATAACCATTATCTTATTCAAAGTGCAGTATTTGAAGCCCAGCTCCTTTAGGCGACCGCGCAAAGTGAAGCGCCCATAAGGAAAATCACAAATTTCTTGCAAATGTGCAACCAATTCGTCTAAGGTGGGCGCTCTCCCTTTTGCATAGAATCTATAAATTTCTCGACGAATTAAATCGCATGTAAAATTATCTACTGTAGAGAAACGTTTCCTTTTGTTTTCACACTTGATCAGCGTCTTTGGTATTCCTTTCGTCACAATATTTCTCACTGTATTTCTGTGAATACCCAGAATTTATCAGGTTCATTGCATGACCCCTTACCAAGATTAATTGTCAGCACATATTTATATGTGTTCAAAACAAGCGCTTGAATTTGCTTAGAAACAGTTCCCGTTATAACTTTGTTATTTTTTAGGCTTTTCCAGTAATATAATTCGGCCCAGTTATTCACACTGTCTTCCCTTTGATTATTTATCTCTACTTCATTTGCATTTACCACTGCATTTCCCTCCTACGGTTTCCACATTGTGACACACAACGAATTTCTGCACGTAATGAAACAGATCAACTGGAAGTTGGAACTTTGGCAACTGAGACTCCACGTGGACTAGACATGCGACTGTCACTTCGAGAAAATCAGGTTTGCTATTGGTCCTCAACGATAGCGTTCCATTTCTGAAGTGTGGAGATAGATTTATGACGGTCATTAGTGGGCGGTCGAGTCAGGTTTCTTTGACTCGGAACTGCACATGCGTTCAGTAAACGGACTTTACCAGCCAGAGGTGCTCTCACCGAGTATACTAAGGACATGTGATTGTATTTATCAGCCACTGGAGGAATCACGCATACTTTGCCTAACAGGTGTTAAGGGTAAGCAGGTAAACGGAAACTAATCCATGCGTATTGCTAAATGTCTGAAATAATGTACTCATGTAGCTTTATCTCATATATGTAGTTCCATTTGGGCGCAGGCCACACCGGGTTCAAAGATCAGATTTTTTTAAGAATTGAACCACAATACAGTGGTTTTGGTCACACAAGAAATCTTTAGTTTTCAAGTTTCCCGGTCCTTAGCATTCCTGTCAGTCAGTCCCCTTTGTTGCATCCTCTTTTTAAGGCCATTCATCCACTTCTCTCTAGGTCGCCGCTTCCTTCTTGATCCTTCTATCTCGCACTGCAATATCTTATTTTGTATTCTTTTATTTGGCATTCTAATGACATGTCCACACCACCTTAGTCTTCTCTCCAATTATTTCCAAAACATTCTTTTCCACTTTCATCATTTCCCTAATTGTGGTGTTTCTTATTTTCTCAGTTCTTGATGTCCTGGCTGCTCGCCTTCAGATATCCATTTCAGGTGATAGTAATCATTTATTCGCTTACTGTCTACCAATAAAATTGTTCAAGTTTCTAATTCATACATGACACTCTGTACCAGAGCATCATATATCCATGCTCTGGTTTTCAGAAGAATATTTTTGGTCTATAACTCAGAGTTAAATATTCCAATTACTTTTCTTCCATCTGTTATTCACTTCTCTATTTTTGATGTTGTCGAACCATCCCTTTCTAGTATTGATCAGAGATATTTAGTCGTATTATTAATTTGACGTTTTTCAGTTTTATTTGATCTATATTTAAAGTAATTTTAAGTACTCTGTGTAAAATAATAATAATAATAATAATAATAATAATAATAATAATAATAATAATAATAATAATAATAATAATAATAATAATAATAATAATAATAATAATAATAATAATAATAATAATAATAATAATAATAATAATAATAATAATAATAATAATAATAATAATAATAATAATAATAATAATAATAATTTCCAAATGTCTTGTTACCTCCTATAGATTCGCTTCAGTATCGCGTTGTTCCGAAATCTTGTTTGAAGTAATGTAAAAAGTAGTAGATGGTGTTGACTGTGATCACCTTTTCAAGTGTGTGACGGTACATTCCTCAAGGACATCATTAAGATAACAGTGTGAGGACCCTAAGCTACTTGTAAAAACGTGCATGTTGCGGAAAGATCGTTGTTGATACGACCAGCAGCTTGACCTACTGAGCTGCTGCCAGATGTTCTGCAATCAACTCGATCTGCCACAAGTTACACTTCAAGAAGTAGTGATTTAACATGAGAGTTTCTTTGCTTCAATTTTGCGTCTTAGTACTACGTACCAAGTGCCAATACACTAACCACTAACCAATACTAACTCCACAGAAATGCATCTCGCTTTTATTACAGATGAAAATCAGCAACTTCATAAAATTCTCGAATCACAGTTTCCAGCTCATTGAAGTGAACTGCCAATAATCTCAGAACACATTAGTTATCCAACCACTGGGCCCGCATTTCTAATATCTAATATTCTTTATTATTTTTAATTGCCTTGCTTACTAAGTTGAGCTATTTAATTTTCACTCTTGCTTAAGTTTCCCATTTCCTTTAAATATCTCTTAATTTTAAAATTATCATCCCATTCCCTCAATAATTCCACTCGGCAAGTTGTTTCAAGCAAGAGCCACTTTTTCTTTTCTTCTTCTTAGGTGCTGTCAGTTTGGTTGCAAAATATACATGTTTTCTGAATTCATTTACTGTTAGCACTTTAAATATCAGAACCCCTGTTCCAGCCCATGAAAAGCCTTTTCTTGATGTTTTAATATATTATTCAACATAACATTCTCCACTCCACAAGGTTTTTAATTCTCGGCACATGATCAATGAAGTTTCCAAATTAAACCTGATAAATATTTCATTCTCCTGTGTTCAATACATTCAACCTAAAGCCAACTTCTAAATAGTCTTAGCCCTCCAAAGACATTTTTCTTTCCAAAAATTGTCTAGTCTAACTGAGCCAAGTTTCTTCTTAAATTAACCTTTGTTGGTCATTCAAACACTGATGAGTAAAAGCCGGAGGGATGTGCGCCCGCATGCAAACTTGAAACATGACCTACTTAGCGTTACCCCTCCCTGTAACAAGAGAGGGGTGAAAAGTTTTGCAAACACATTGACACGTATCCCCGACTGCCTAGTCTCCGTGACAGGTGTACAACCAGTGCAGGTCTTGCTTATTTACAAACAGCCTTTATATCTATTGACAATGAAATATGGTAATAATGGAAATATGGTATAAAAACCGGTGTTATACGAGATAATTAAGAGAAACAAAGATAAGATCAAACTGTATACAATCGACGCCATGGCTGAATTAAATGGACATAACCTTACCTTCGTGTCATTGTGATATGAATGGTATAAGGCTAATATGGACACAAATTAATGAAGGACATAGAAAAGATGAGCTGGGGAAAATACGGATTAATTGATATGTTGGAACATTTCATCATAAATGTAGAAGAAAGTGACTCTCCAAAAATCCCTAATGGACAGTACTCTAACGACATCTACCAGCAGTCTTCAAAGCGCTGCGCTTGAAAGTATTAAAGGGATAGCTACAATATAATCACGCGGAATAAATCGGTATATTGCATGGAAGTAATGCGATGTGGGATTAAGCAGTCATGAGTTACCTACGCGGACAATAACGCATTCTCTCCCCCTCTCTAATTCCCATGTTTCAAGATAAACCATGCAAACTGTACATAGAAGTGATGCGATGTGGGATTATGCAGTTATGGGTTACCTATATCAGAGCAGGCAATAGTGCGCTCTCTAATTTCTGTGCTTCAAGTTAAACCAGACGAACTGTAGCTGGACGTAGAGCATGAATGACGTCAGATGCACAGCACGGCCACCAAATGTGAAAACAGCTGCCAATAGAAGCAACGTCGAGAACAACGCAACGTAGTACTCTGCGAAATAATAGGATACCTCTTTTGCCAGGTATCGAAAAGGTGAAAGCTAAATTCCAGAGCGTTCTAAAAAATAATGGCTATCAAGCTATGTGTGAACGTTTGAAAATTAGTAAGAAGGAAAACATGCCAGGCGACAGAGTGGAATTGTTTACACTTGCACCTCTGACATTGAGTAACGTCGCAAGAAGTCTTTCAATGTCTAAAAACCGCTTCAGTGATAGACGTCGAAATTTCACACTTTATAATTTATGAATATACATTGTAACCCAGTATAATTTACTCTGTGACGATATTACAGTAAATAGAGCTTAAGTGCAGTTACAGAATGCATAGTTCATGATGCTTGTAAGTTGCGCTGCAGTGAGGCGGTTGTAATGGTCAGCTTGTACTTACCTGCAGTTGTTTACATGCGCGAGCGATAACAGTACAGTCCATGTGCAGTAAACCTACTCGTATGGAAAGATGCACACGCCTCCGATCTTTACTGATGAGTAGGGCCCGGATTTTGATGAAAAGTCATATTTTTTGTGAGCAGTCACAGACGATGCTTATGTGAAATTAAGTGCATTCTGGAACAAATACATTATATATATAACCACACACACATATATATATAACCACACACACACATATATATATATATATATATGTGTGTGTGTGTGTGTGTGTGTGTGTGTGTGTGTGTGTGTGTGTGTGTGTGTGTGTGTGTGGTTTTATGGGTCATCAAAATGCATTTTTTGCACATTTGATTATAAAGTCGCTTCTTAACATTTAGATGCATTTTCCGGTCAATTTTCTTTCTTTTTCACGAATTTATTGGGCATTTCCATCTGTGGAGCGCAGTCGGGTGGCCCGGGTTAGATTCCCGTGGCCGACCTGACCCTGCTTGTGAAGAAATGGCGCATCAATTCGAGGAATCGCCGATTACATCGTGCAATACGTGTGGATTGCATCAGGCAGGGCTTCAGGAGCTAGAATGTCGCAGTAAGGAGAGCAGTTTGTGAGGTGTGTCAATTTTTTGTGTTGTGGAATTGAAATGCCAAATGAAAAACAGTCAACTGCGTCCCGTTTGAAACAGTATGTCTCAGAGTTTGGCGGAAACATATTCTCTACTGATGGAACTGTATTATTCTGTAAAGTGTCCGAAATTAAAGTCGCTGCAGACAAACGGTTCACCATCCATGTTGGGCGGGAGAAACACTTGCGAGTTCTTCAAAATGTGAAAAAAAGACTAGAGTCTCAGTTACTGTTAAAAGAAACGGCTTTGTCGTGAAGTAACAAGTCATTTTCCTTTTATAAAGAATTATGTGAAGTGTTTGTTAGTGCAAATATTCCGCTAGGAAAATTAAATAATTCCAAATTTCGAGATTTCCTTGAACGTCACACTGGTCATACAATACCAGAAAAAGCCCCTAATACAGCTTTGTCCCCGGCACCAATTTTAACACGCTGGGGTACATGGTTAACTGCATGTATATACCACTGTGACAATTTTCAAATAGTGAGAGAAGTAGTGGATAGCTTTGATAGGGTAGATTCTAAGGCAATTGTGAGCGCACAGGATCTGTTTTCTGATACTCAAATCCAAGGTAAATTAGCTTTCATTATATAAAATTTTACATTTTTGACAGAAACCATAACCCACCTTGAAGAGAGTGGCATGACATGGGGTAAGTCGATTGAGTTAGTGAGGATCGCGGAGGAGAGGCTATAAAATGTAAAAGGTGAGATTGGGGATAAAATTAGACAGAAACTAAAATTTGTGTTGGACAAAAATGAAGGACATCAAACAGTTTGTCTGATTGCCGATATCTGTCAGGATTAAACTTCAGAACTGATATTTTTGAACAGGATTTAACAGGCAGTGACAGTGTTTGTCAAATATGCACCTATAACATCTGTGGAAGTGGAGAGAAGCGTCTCAAAGTATAAAGCAGTTTTAGCTGACAACCGCCGTTCCTTTACTTTTGGTAACTTGAAGATGACCATGGCTGTGTACTGCAGCGCTAAGTAAGGTAGTGACTTTGTGGGTTCGTACAATTAAAAGTCCAATGTGCCGAAATTCTGATGTTCTTAATTTTTACACTGTTCACTTCTCACGTAACAACATTACCTCTCATATACAACACAATCTTCCAAGGTCGATGACAATAACGGACAGCGTTCAGCTCTCGTTACATCAATAACACTTTACAGCTGTTTTCTGCTTACTCGCAACTCTTGTTACACAACTGTCCGCTGGCGTGTCATAATCGCTTATATATCTCATTCATAAATTCGAGAGGTTTCGAGTACAAACCAGAAACCAACCTTTCTCTGTCAATCACGATATCACTACAACCTTCCAAACGTGAAATCCTACCTGAGCGGCAAGTCCTTTATCTTAGCTATCTTTAATTGCCTGCTCTTTGTGAACACTAGCCGCGCTATCGTTAACTGCTTATGCAAGCTCTTTATTACCCTGAAACACTATCCACCGTCTGTTATCTATTTGCGCCGAAAATTTAATGCCCGTTACCGCGACAATATGTTTTGGCTAATAGGAACAGTAACTTATTTTTTCATATTTTATAAAATTGAAAATGACCTGATGAATTGTGAATTTATTATTTAGTAGCAATCATTGCATTATTTACTAAGAAAGTTAATTTTAAAATGTGGTTTTTCGAGCCATATATTCGTTATTTGTCTGAGTCATTGACTTATTATGAGAGAAATTATTAATTTTTGATACGTCATTTTTTACATTATCTTTCCTTAAACACCAACATTTTAGTTTTACTTAAATTAATGCTGGAACTCTATTTCCTACAAGGTTGGTCTATTGCTTTAATGGTATTCGTTAATCCACAACTGGCTATTGATTCTTCTGAGGTTATCCGCAAATAGCAAACTAGACATTTCTTTGTTAATTGCTGGAACATGTCTATTAGACTTCTTAGCTGACCCTAGAATAATGAACAAATTAAGAAACACAGGTCTTAGTTTACAGCTTTGTCTTAGTTCTCTGTTATTCTTAATAGCTTTTGTCATTTTGTTGCTTTAAATTTCAATACATAACTTATTATCGGTATACACTGTTTTCAAATATTCGAATGAACCTTTCTACTTCATTTGATCTATAGCGCTCCCCTAATCATCCGAGTATATAGGAAGCTACTTTTACATTTGGAATCTTTAGTTTAAATGCACATAAGCCAAGCTGGAAACTACTTGGTACTACACTATCGGCATACATTAGCACCATACAGTTATGCTCATTATGATATCAGGTGTGTGCAATAATTATAAAATTTGTGTTCAGGAAACTGCACACAGGCGGCCATGAGATACAATTAATTGCTTAATTTAGTAAAACACTCACACTCACACTGCTGCATGCGTACCAATATTTAGACAGATCAGTAAGTCTCATATACTGAAATGAATCCACCGAATGCCTAGGAATGCTTTTACAAATATCTAGCTCTCCATTTCTTCTACTCTAAGCAATCTATCATTGTTCATCCTCTGTACATGTCGTCACCAGTTCTCTTCATTCTGTTTAATCCTTTGGGCTAACTATGTTCAATTCTTCCCTTATTTCTTCATTTGTTTTTTGATGTAACAGCAAATATCGAGGCATCGATCTCAAAAAGCTAATTTCTGCTGATGCAATTCTTCTTTTCTGTTTAATGTCCATGTTTCACTTAAACACAGTAATACAGGGACTATCGTTGTCTTAATTTGCGTCTCTCTTTCAGTTTTCTATCCTAAGGGTTCTCTTTATCATGCTGCACAAAACTCTAAAATCATTTACTTTTTGGCATAGCAAAGAAATTCCCCAAGGAAAGAGGCGCAGGGGGTTGGAGAAGGTTCCAACACCCTGCCTCGACAGGTTTATGACACCCCAGGTCAGTTCCAGACCATTCAAAAACATTCTGACGCCCACTATTTTTGTGAATAAATCTTCTCAGTTGTAGTGTACTGAGTGAATATGACGCATGTTTTTTTAAAGGTTTTGCTACTTGTGTAGCATGATTTCTCTGTCACACATTCGCTGTCCTTGTCGCACTGTGCAAGGGTGGCGCATTCCTCTCAGGGACCTTCTTTGTGTTGTTAGACAGCAGTTTCTTGCCAACATCTTTCTCTTCTAATACAGCGGTGAAATATAAATGTATTCTTGAAATATGTTATTGCTATATTTTTAAGTATTCTTATTTCCTTTCTCCCCTCCCCCCCTTTACGATCTTTCCTGTTGCTTTATTATTTCATCTGCAATCTAAATGCGTTGTTCATACATTTGGTTTTCAAAATCAGTTTTGGATAAAATGTGATTATAATGAGCTATTAGTTGATCACTATAGGAAATGCAAATATTGAATTTCGGGCAAGAAATCTTGGGTCATGTGAACACTTCGTTAAGAGATCCATGTCAAATAGAGATGTCTTTAAGCTAACGACGACCTTAAGATGGCGTCAGCGTAACATATTAATTCCGTTTAGGAAACTCTGCAACCATTATCATTTTATGTCGCCTCCAGGTTTACCCGTAACACTGCATTCCGACATATCGTATGAGTCATTACTTATTTGGCCCATAGGCTTACCTCAATTATAAGCGATTTCCACCAGCTCACATCTCAGACATGTCCACTTCGGGTCATGAAAGTAAAACAGCATTCGTCCCATACTCGAGCTTTGCGCGTAGCAAACGGTGATAAATTAAACTTAGATGGTTTGTACTATTGTCATTTAGCAGCTCAATAATACATGCAGAAATTTAGCTTTTAAGGATGCAATCTAATATCTAACATTTTTAAATAAATATCAATTTCACTATAAGAAATAAGCACTAGTGAAAAGCGTTTCAGACCGCATATCTCGGTTAATCAACTTGTATCTTAAAATGCCTAACAGCTTAGACTTTCAAAATACATCGCAGTTCTACTCGCCACTTTAAATACAATAAGATAAGCACCAGAAAACTACATACTTATGGGTGTTTCGACCTCTTGAACGTGTTGGAAGTTTCCTACGGCCATAGCAGCAAGCACTCTCGCAAAGAGAATAAACTTAGTAGGGTTCCAGAGAGAGTCGGGGCGGCCAAGTCAGTCTTGCAGTATACTTAGCAAGTTTGTGCAACAAACGCCGTTGTTCGAGCGAGTTGGTGGTGACTTGCGGTGAGTGCTTTACGGCAAAGAATCGCAAGTGTCCAATGTTCGACTCCCCAGCGAAAAGGTCGGATTTCAACGAGAATTCTCAACTAAACTTGAAGTAGATCATGACAGCAACGGTGTAAACTAAGTGAACTAAGTGTTAGAAAAAATGAAGTCACAATATCAATTCTCTTGATGTTTGCTCTTCGCCGTTTTTTTCTGTGTTGTAATTTACGTCTTCCAACGTTAAGTCATATCGGACGGTGAATGAATTGGGTGAAATGAAGCTCAAATGACTCCAGGATCCATGGAGCTTACAGTTACCCGAAATTCGTCTGGAAGGATAAGGGAAAACCCCGTAAAAACCTTATCCATGTAACTCACCCTGACCGAGATTCAAACTCGGGACCTCTTGAACGTGAGGCAGACACGCTACCCTCTCACGCTACCAAGGCGGGCGTCTCTTCGCCGCTGTTCTTACAAAATGAAATGTGTAGTGTTTAACGCCCGCTTTTACTACATACAGCACCGCAGGCGGTGACACTGATGATGCATGAGATGAAGATGGAGCACTGGTGGAATGAGATGGCGGGGGAAACCGGAGGTCCCGGAGAAAACTCGCCCCAACGCCGTGTTGTCCACCACAAATCTCACTTTGCGGTCGCCTGGGATCGAACCCGGGCCGCCTTGGTGAGAGCCAAGCGGTCTAACCACTGAGCCACGGCGTGGCCTGTTGTTCATACAAACACTTGTGATAGGGGTGCAAGCGAAAATTAAATTCCATTGTTCGAACAAGCTGTCTAAAACAGCCGTGATGGACTCAAACAAGAACGGAAAAGTTGAAATCACCTCTTTCCACCCGCTGCAATAGAATGACCCTACTTGTGTTATTACTGAATTCCAGTGACGGCACTGCGTCTACCTACAGGAAATAAAAGGTGTGGACATTCAGCAGCCTTTGACTACATAGTTAGCATGTCTGTCGTTGCCTTGGACAATGGTGGGGAGAAGTAACATGTTTAGGCGAAACGAGCACATGCTCTAAGGTCGTGCACCCCTGGTCTATACATCTGAGACAATGTTAATTTATTTTAGTGTTATGTACATTCACTCTACACTACACATATTTGGGACTGCAGTGTCGCCTAATTTGATTTAAACCTATACGTTTAACAAATAAAACATTTCACAAGTCGCAACAACATTTCTCCTGCGAAATGCAACATTGTCTTTGAACTTTAGCCAAATATAGTTTATTTTTTCTTGGAGTGTATTGTAGACACCGTGTAATTTTAAGCGTAACACATTGATAAGAATTTTTAGTAGCATATTTCAGGGTCACAGACACTAATTTTCTCCTGAAATATCCACCCGAATTTTTGAATATGTAGGAACTCAACAAAACTACACGTTTGGTAAAATGTACTTACTACATTCATCATAAAACATTTAGTGTAAGAAAAGGCCACTGTAGATTGTTCGCGCAAAATAATATGCTCATTATTTACACATTGATTCGCATTTAATTACTGATAAGGTCATCAATGAAAGGTCATTACGATTATAAGTTTAACTAACGATTTTTGAATATGTAGGATCACTTAGTTTACATCAACAAAGACTATTCTTTTCCAAGCTGAATAATTCGTCAGGTGTAAAACTACGACAATTAGGAGGTAATCCTGACCAGATACCCACTGCCTGTTGTTTTGCTATTAAAACAAGGACGGTAACCTAAAGGCAATTAACCTCAGATACATGTGTGATACGTTAAAAAGAACATCAAAGAAGACGTTAAAAAAGAGGCCAAGATCACGAGTGACCCTTCTAAACTTGATCGTAGGAATAGTAGATTCTATCCCTGAGAATGACCTACCTGACTCAGGTTTCTTTCAGTTTACCCTGAATTGTTTGGATGAATACGGATATTAATTACATCCCCCGAAGTTCTTGTCTCCCCATCTGACTCCCTTCTCCTTTCACTTTAACTTCCACCTGCTTGGTTGTTTCACGGTTGTAAGTGTCGGCGGGGTAGCAAGGAAAATGGATGCTCTCTATAAACTTCCGTCTTCAACACCGGGGGCGATCTTCCAAGTCACAGGCTTCTTAGTGGCCTGCAGAAGGGGAGGGAAGCCGGTTGTACCCACACGTGCAAAAGTTTTCCGATGGACGAGGGGGTTGGAGAGGTAAGGGGAACAAAATTCTATGATCGTTCAATTTAGCCTAGTGAAGGCAAAGGTCAAGTTTACCTGCTGATCAACACTGACGTTACCCTCCACCGACCACTGGAGGCAGGTGACAATGAATTATTCTGTGTAGCAGTCTACCAAACAACAACAATAATAATAATAATAATAATAATAATCATCATCATTAGAGTCACAACCATCATCGTCATAAAAATAATAATAACAATAATAATAATAATAATAATAATAATAATAATAATAATAATAATAATAATAATAATAATAATAATAACAATAATCATCATCATTACAGTCACAACCATCATCGTCATAATAATAATAATAATAATAATAATAATAATAATAATAATAATAATAATAATAATAATAATAATAATAATAATAATAATAATAATAATAATAATAATAATAATAATAATAATAATAATAATAATAATAATAATAATAATAATAATAATAATAATAATAATAATAATAATAATAATAATAATAATAATAATAATAAATAATGGTGATGGTGATAATGATGATAATCATAAAACCCAGAGGTGATGAAAGAATACACTGCCACTTCCAACTTGCAACCTGATTTCAGGTCTGCTGTTAGAAGAAAAGAACTACCGAGGAGGAAAAAATGGACTACAGAGATGAATATGGAAGTTAAACGAACATTTTTCCCCATTACAAGGTGTAATGGTGTACCATCACCTAGTTGGAGATACTCAATGTGTATGGAGTCACAGACTTGACTTTAACTGACCAGAAACTGGCATTAGAGATCAAAAATATCTGAAAATTACAAAGTGTAAAAATTATACCAATAGTTACATCGTTGGAAGCTGTGGTGTCAACATTCTTAGCAGAGAACATTCAAGACATCGGAATTCCAGTGAAGATAATCTGCAATATACAATGAGCAACACTACTCCAAACGCCCGCCTCGGTAGCGTGTCTGCCTCACGTACAAGAGGTCCCGAGTTCGAATCTCGTTCGGGGCGAGTTACATGGATAAAGATTTTTCCCAGGTTTTCCCTTATCCCGAAAGACGAATTTCGGGTAGCTGTAAGCTCCATGGATCCCGGATTCATTTAAGCATCATTTTACCCATTTCATTTAGAGTCCGATATGACTTAACGATGGAGAGCGTAAATTAAAGAAGAAAAAACTACTCCAAACAAGCCACATTGTGAGAAAGTTTTGGAGCTGCTGAATGAGATTAAATTCTTCTCAGCAGCATCAATGCCAACAAAAGTTGTGAAATAGTGATAACGAAATAATAATAATAATAATAATAATAATAATAATAATAATAATAATAATAATAATAATAATAATAATAATAATAATAATAATAATAATAATAATAATCACAGTCATAATGATAATAACAACAATAATACATGTTTTCTATGTTTATTTGTTTCGAAATATTCAAAATGAAATTATCTATTTCTCACACATTTATCTATACATATATTGCACATTTGTTGGTATAATTGATAGTGTTCAATATCTATTTCAAATAAATAATTCACTGAAGAAACCAGATTCACAAACTATATATTTCGTCCTAAAACGGTCCTGTGAATAATAAATAAATAATAAATTAATAAATAATAATACAAATAATAATACTAAAAGCTGACCAGGATAACTTAGGTGCCGGCATTCTGATACCAAGTTTGCGAGTTCAGGCCCGGTCTAGTTCGATGATTCTACGTGCGGCTAAAAGTGAAATGCATCATATCAGTTTAACTGACATTTAAAGAACTCCTTCGTGAAACCTCCGACATGCCGGTGATGCTAATGTGAATTTGTATTTGAACTGTCATTATTAAACAAAATAATTATTTTATTTATTTCGTTAGTCGTTAAGTCATTTGGTAACTTTGTGGCTATATTAATTGTAGTAGTATATCCATATAATCTGTTCTTGAGAAATGTAACAAAGGAAATAATGTATTTATTTTCGGAACAATGGTTGAGGTATGTGTGTGCAAGAGAGGAAGAGAGAGAAAATGACGTCAATAAGAAAAGGATCGATTAATACCTAAGTTGATACTGGAGAGTTGTATAATACCACCAACGTTTCATGTGGCAAAATTGTTTTTATTTTCCATTGAGGCTTATATACTTGTGCGCCGAACTTCCTGGTCAGGTATAAGGAAACTGAAGCGTCCTGGCGCAACTAGCTGATAAGAAACTCGCTTTCCTCCCGTAGGCCATCCTTGCATGAATCGGAATACATTTGCTCGCGTTTGTACGAGCTGCCACACTGCCCTCTGTTGTGCTTCCTAGTTCCGGACTCTCTTCCTTTCCTCTCACCTCATTCCTCCCTCCGGCTGGTAGCCCGTCAGGGACGTATAAAAAAGCTTCAATCGAGGAGTGCTAAGTCCCCATTTGAACCTTTCCATGTCTCTCTCCTTATGTGACAGTAAATTAGCTTTAGGAGTCTTCATTTAACAGAATGCAATAATCACTTAATAAAAGTACCTATATAGAAAATGTGACCCGTTTTGTAGCCATAGACGTATGGCAGAACCAATAATTATTTCAGCAAACACTGTGTCAGAGCGAGAGAGTGAAATGCGTTTATATACAGATTAATACAAATTCAATAAGCTGGCTTCCGTATGCAGAACAAAACAAAGAGAAGCACATGGATATGTAAAATGCGAAAGATTGCATGATTAACATAAAATTTAACGATGGTTATTAAAATTATAATTGCAGCAGTTTACCTACCTCACGCCAAAACATATCCACATGCAATAATCGTAACCATAAGCGATATAGCATAGTAATGTGTTGGCACATAGATCCTAGAGCTTATTTCCTAAGTTAAGGTTTGCTTGCAATACAAAATTCACTGACACGGTGATTTACGCTATTCGATAGAAAAATATGTGCTCCATAAATTAGTGCGTTCAGTTCCTGTATACTTTTATATACTGTTTGTTATTTTTGATCCAATAAAATGGAGTGTTAAGAAGATAACAAAGAGCATTTTACATATAGGCTTACACCGTGTAGAAATTCCCTATAAGAACGACAGTAATACCTCGGTGTGTGTAATAATATAACATTTTTTAAATCCTCAGATTACCAGTAATTAAGTTAGTCTTTATTCTAAATGTAGATGGTGTACCCTCAATAAGAACGGAAGCAAATAACAAAATAATCTTGTACTATCTTATTTTGCTTGCAAAGCGGAGCAAGCTGAATTATTCTGGCAACAGATTAATTCGAAGTTGGCTGCTTTCTGCTCTTTAACAAACACAAAAGAAAGGCGTTTAGATTGCAGAACAGATACCCTGTGTCAACATAAGGTAAACAATGCACTTCCTGAATACCCACGAAGTGTTTTATCACCATAAAACTATCTGGCAGTACACATTCATATATTGTTCCGGTCTCAAACGCTACCAACCCATTATTACATGAAATAAACAAAGAACAATTCAAGCCAACTTCAACCGCGTTTGCTCACAATGTTACATGAGGAATCGAAAACTGAAAACGAATTAGTTACATGTTTCAAATGAAATATTTCACCCTTACATGCCTTAATACTTATTTATGTTATAAATAAATAGTTGCAATAAATAATAACACAGGAAAGCCGAATAAAGATTTGGAAAAGTTGTCGAGTGAGGGAATAGTTTAAGTAACTAATCTCTATAAACTGTTAAGCATGAGAATGGAAGTGTTGTTGGAACACCAAAAACTTGCACACCACCATGCAGACAAATCAGTGTGTGTATGTGATGGGAATAATGCCTTGTTCATTCTCGTTCGGGTACTATGATGTATTCCATTGTTCAATTTTCACGTTGTTCCTTCCTGTAGTCCATCCGATATTCGGGAACAGCTAGTAGTGTTGTGGAAATAGCATTGCCCCACATAACGAATATTTTGAGATACATAAAGCCCACAAGCGTTTGAATCAGTTTATACTAATAATACACTTAGTACTGCTGCAGTTTCCTACATTTGTCCATTTCTATCGCTTTCTTTCCCATCAAGGGCAGTTGAAAAAATCTGAGGGTAATTCTGACCCTCATGAAATGAAACGTTGGTTTGAAAATCAAACTGTGAGATCCTAACAGGCCATATACACCAATATATATGAACGACGTAAGAGCTGTGGTCAGCGCTCTGAGCTCCCTGTCACAGCTTATATGCTTTCTCCATCAAGTAGCCCTCTATTCGTCTTCAATGACCTCCACAGGTAGAGGGGACACTTGATACTAAAATTCCTGTTGCTGACCCAGATGGCTCCAGGATAACGTGTATAGGTGGCATTCGAGATGTCTTGGATTCGATTTCCGATGAGACGGCTACTTTGATATTGGGGGTTGTCATTTGGTAGGCGAATGCTGGAGAGGAATACACGAATTTTCCTCTCATTTAACCCGAGTTTGAAGGAAAAATACAAAATATCTTGGATATGGAAAAGTCCTCTGGTACCACGTGGCACCAAGATCTATGCACAAGCCCAAGGAGGCCCAGATCCCTCCCCCTACCTCACCATCTTTGGCAGTTTCCTCCGGGATGGAGCCTTCAGGATGCCGGTGGTGGGGAAGTGGTTATTGATAGCAGCTGGAGTACCAGAAGGGGTGTACTGTCACCACTGTTCTACACTGCCTACGTATGCGACTTACCCCATGGAGCCCCGTACTGTTAGTTCAAGTGTGTCGACATGCCCCGCATACTGGCACAGAACAAGAACATCCATTGCTGTTTCCCTCCCTGCAACGAAAACTCCACCTTATTTGCAGATGGAGAATGGCCCGTTTCTTTCTGACAAAGATGCGCAGATGGCAGCCAGAGAAGTTCTTGAGGGTATCGTGGAGAAGAATCCTATTGGTTACCATTTCCAAATACCTGGGAGTCCTAAAGGATCGTGGACTGATCTTCACTTCACATGCTAGGACAAACGTGAGCTTGGACCACGCTGTCCTTACACAATTGCATCCAATTCTCCGAACAATACAGCCCAAACTACAGCTGTATAGTGTTATCATCCCACCTCTGATACAGTACGGCACCAAGATCTGGAGTTCGGCGGCTCGTTCTGCCGTTGCATCCGATTCATAGAGTAGGCCGTGCGGGACAGAGCTCGCATACTCTATGTCAAGATCACGACGCAGCCGAAGCGGCTGGTCAATGGCTTCTTAGAAGGCAGATGATCTCCGTCCTACCCAAGGAGGTCTTGGGCTGGTAAAGACCACCGCTTTGTCGCTTCCTAACATATTCTGTCAGGTAAAGTCGCATCGGGGCTTGGCAAGTTAAATAAAATAACACGAATGAATTTATTATTTTTCCGTAAATATGCAAACAAAGTACCCATTTTTTTATTTCACTGAATGCACAGGTAAAATTTTGGTTTTCATACCTAAAAAAATAAAATAATGTACTTGGTTTTCATTTTAAAGGCATGTTTAGTTACTTCAATCCAAGTTTTGAGTTTAGCGTAGGATTACCACATATTCGTAATTCTATGGACATACTCATATTTTGGAGCTTAATGCAGCGTCCACATACACTTTTATTATTTTTGCTGATGTAAAATGTGTCTATTACGCTGTTAGTATTAAAATCCTCCTCCGTTTCCTTATGACAATTACCATTAAATCCCCATGCCGACCCATTGATGCTCCCTAAGGTGCACTAATAGCTTCAGGTAATGAAAAAAAAATATCCAGCAGCTTGCACGGTGACCCGAGTGTTAAAAGAACACACGCTACGATTTCCTTATATTCTCAACTTGCAAAATATCCTTTAGATAGATTTATGCAACACAAAGTTCGAGCAGGACTTAATAGGCTATACGGTAGAAAAAGACCGACGCCCTATAAGCTTATATATCAAGAGAAATGCGCAGCTATTCTGGGGCAATATTGTTTATGTGTACTGGATCGTATGTTTGATTAACTGATACATCAATTTAATGAATACCTCAATTAAAATCCTCTAGATAGGTAAACTAGAACTACAGTGTACCCACATTTATGTCAACTACAAGCAAGAAAGCAAAGACTGAAATCGCAGATTTCCAATGTTACCAAATCTCTGAAGCGACTAACGGTTTAAAAAATACATTATCTGTTTATTACATGAAGCCTACGAACGTCCGCCAGGGACTGCCTATATAAGCCCCCATGAATTTTTCTGCACCAATCAGCAGCCTAAAAGTGTTCCGTTTAAATATGTATTACTCTTTCTCGCCTCCTATATGTTCACCACATGAACATTCCAGTTTGAAATAGATTATAAGGACATTACTGCAAAACGAATGCCTTGCCAGCAAAGCTTTATAACAAAAGTAGTACTTCTATTTTGTTATAAATAAACATGTATTATAAGAAAATGCGGTTCATATTTCTATGAATAACTAGCATATTCTTAAGATGTAAAATTACTATTATTAACCTACTGATGTTGGACTGTTGCAATAGGGCAGGTCAGAGCAGATATATTCTGGAAGCTTGGGGGCGTTTAGATAATTGCCCAACAGCTCGCGCTACAGGTAAGGAAAGGACAGATGGAATGTGCTGCGGTAACATTCTAAGAGCGGGTGTACCCACCCCTAACTTGCACCATAGGTGCTGCTCTATGAACCATGTCAGTATGGGAAGCAGTTGGCGGAAACAGATGCTTCTTTCTAAATGAGTGAATATGAAGTCACCATTTCGTTATTTACTGCTAAGGCATAAGTTCTGTTACATATTATAGTCCAGCTAGTTCGAATATTTTCAAGTAGTCATTTAGCAAGGAACGATTTACGGAAGGTAAAACTTATTTCTGAATTTTCATGAGGGTTTTTCTGTGTACAACATACAAGACATCTAATCTAAACAAACTATTTCTATATGAAAAATGTTATACAAATATGGAATGTTTATACACATAATAATTGATGTAAATCGAACATGGAGCAATAATGATGCACGACAGAATCTATCAAAGAGTACCTGGCTCATGAATACTGTGGAGCTACTAGAAAAACTGTTTGCAAAAGAACAAATAAAGATCTCATAATCACTTCAATTTTGGAACATTAATAAGTGTAACCTATAATTTTTCAAAATTAATTTTAGGTAATCATCTCAACTGAAACATACGAAACAACAATAACATCCTAATTGTAAGGATGTGTGCCTCTGTCATAAAGTAATGCAGTTGGTTCCAGATTTATTTAGGCATAATAAAATCTGTTTGATATTACTTACGTATATACAATAAAACAGTCCATTTTAGGACTGACATTCCGAGGAAGGTCAACTTTCAAAAGAATTTAAGTGCCAAGCAATTCAACAATTGTGATAAAATAAGATATCCAAAGTGAAAACAATCCTCCACATGGTATGAGTAATTTTTCAGTTAATTTGTGTGTGCTTTTTTTCTTTTTAATTTTAGATCCCCTTATTTTGATTTCCGTGAAACACACTTAAGACGGAATCAACGACCAAAGATTCCATGAAATGCATGTGACTAATCAACGGAAAATGGAAGTATAGGTAATGCTCACTCTCTACCTAAATGTTTTCGAACTACCCCCAAGCAACTGAAGGAATTTGTTTTTCACTCCGACAGATTGATGCAAATTTATTCCGCTTTCTCAAAAAGAAACAGAATTTTTTTTAAAATTTGATGACATGCTGTAACATGTCATGTAGGAATCGTAGCCCACTACATATTTAACTAGGGATAAAAAGAAAACCTCCTGTTGTGTTTTGATGGATTTATCATGAGGTTAAACTGAACCCTAGAATAACAGGTACATGTATGGGATTTTAGAGTACCTAGTAGTTTAGGCTTAAGTATCGGAAGCAGAACCAAGACTAAGTATATAAAACAATTTGGCTTTTGGTACTCAGCCAAGACCTCTGTGGCACGCCGCCTGCATGTGCAAAGATACCATCACTTTCGTATCGGGTCTGCTGTTATATTTTAGGACATTGGACATTTCTGTTTTCACGTATAGCATTGTATTTTATAAACATACATTTTGTGTTATCTACTGTTGTCATCACAAGCCACCATTGGATCGCATATGTTGCTGTCAATGAGACATATGTTCCAGTACATGAAATTTAAAGGAACGACGCCTTCACGCTTGCAATATGGTCCTTTAACGTCCGAACACAGCGTCCACAGAACGCCCCATCAGATGTTATACAACTGCTAATCGTGTCCCATATATTTGTTGCTGCCATGGAAAATAATAAAATGGGAGCAAATGGCTAACGGAAAGGATACTCGATGTACGGCATAGATATTTGGGTTCTAACACAATATAACCCGTAATCCATTAAATTTATAAAATTAGAAAATTTCTGCACGAATAATTTGAAATTTTAATACAGCAATCAGGGTTTTAGACACACCAAATGACTGAATATTTTTATCTAGTTCATGAGATACTAACTTTGTATTTTTAAATTAATATTTTACAATTAAACTAATACATTAATGAAATGAGTTTTTAAATGAGTTACTAGTTAGAGAGAAAAATGTCAAATATAAGACCAAGACTAAAAATGTAGACCATGAAGTATAGTTAGTTAATGATATCACAACCAAGCAGATTAAAAAATTTGTTTCTCTTAATTCTCATAATTTATAAAGAGGCATACAAACTTTCATCTGAATCGAAAATTACCTGCGCCAACAAATGAAAAAAAAAGTTTAAAGTATATAACGCTTAAAAGACAGGGATTCTGATTATGCTGAAAATTATTTAGTTTACATATCGAATGTTAGCAATAGATATAGGTATTCTGATAATCTATACTTTAATGTGTATTCACTGTTTTCTCTTTTCTTCGTTTACCTGTTTTCCTACAAATACTTCATATAGTTAACTACCTGATATTTTCTTCACGCCGTAGCCGCGCAGCAAACTGAGCAACACCTATCAGAATAGACCATCCACTTTGCTTTCCCATGTTCATATGGATATGACTTCCTGGACCAGGTAATTTGGGGGACATTAGCCCTATAGAAAGTATTGCAATACTATATAAATAATGAATGTATTAGAAATTCAAGAAGAAGAATTAAATCCTAATTAAACATATTTACAGATCATTATCTATGAACGTGTACATTGTAGTCTTGTAAGTAGCGCAAAGTATGTGGCCATCAGAACGGCAACTGATCCCTCCATTTATTTTTAGTTTCCTGAGCATAACCTCGAAGTTCACTATCACGGGAACTGTCCCCTTTCAATAACTCATTCCTCACGCTGAGGGAAAATAAAATATATAGCTTTCGTTGTCCATGCATAATTGGAGGTACTAACCATCCTGAAAACACATTACTAATCTTATCAATGTAATGAAGTAAATTTTGAAGAACTGTTGTCCTAAATTACCAATACAAATATGTGCAATTGTACTCCTAACATCCCCTTTACAACCTTAGTAATCCCCGAAAGCTAAGTTTTGAGATTTCTGAATGGTTGATGCACCTCAATGTAGGCCATACTTCCTTTTGGGTGGGGAACCGAAGCCTCCCGCGGTCAGAAAATTAGCTCCAAAGCCTTTCGGACCCTTAAAGGTCCCTAATTACATAGTTCCAAAGCCTCCCGCTATGAAGCTCTACATACTTCTAGTGGAAGATGTTACATTTTTTGAGTTTATGATTAATAACAAAGAAACACGGCTCCAGTACCAAAAGAAAATGAACCTCTAATGCTTAAATTTGAATTAGTGGTTGTTGTCATAGTTTAGCGCTAACCAGGGTGCACCACGAGGAGGCTAACTGGCTCGCACCCCAAAAGATTCCACATTTAACATCTTCGTCATTACTTCTTTGTTTTCTGTAATTTACTCACAATGGATTCGCATTTAGATGCCTCGTTATTTTGACATTCTAAACTCTATCATACAATAATATGTATTGTCGTCTTTAAAATAAGAGCTATTTTCCCTTTTAGATTTTATTTCCATGTATTTGCAGGTTTGGTTCTATAAGAAATCGACTTCACGTATTCCATTCTTGAAATTTTTCCAGCTTTGAAATTTTATATTTACTGCATTAAGAGTTTCAAGTGTGGATAAGACCTTTCCTTTTTTATTTGTTTAGGAATTAATTGTAATTTTAGTACCCAGCGGCATTTGCTTCAGCGCTTCAAGAAATCTATACAGATCTGGGCTGCAGGAGTAAAACTTATAGTTGTAGTTGTTGTGGGAATTTTCGCAACCGTTGGTAGTTCTCTGTCTATTGCAATTTAGTTCTGACCCATGGAAAGAGGAAACGTGCATTTTCGTATATGCAAGTTTCCACTAAATAGTTGCAAAACATTTGTCGGTTTTCCGAGACAGGCATCACTGCCATGAAGTCTTCAGCAAAACAGTCACCAACCATATCACAATCCACCACTGACAAACCAAATATGTAGTTCAGAAGTTTTCCGATTTCATTTCTGAAATAGTAGTCACGTGCAACTCCCAAGTTTCGTATCTTTCACCACCAGGTTTGTGTTAGATAAAATTTACGTCCTTGGATTTTAACAGCGGTCCACACTTCTCTTCCAGCATTCATGATGCTTTCTTCAAACTTAGAAAACATTGTTGATGGAGAGAATTTCATACCAAGCTTATTATATTTATCAACTACTGTTGAAAATACCTGCTGATATGTTGAAGTCCTTCAACAAAGAAAATACAATTGGAATATGTCCATTAACGAGGCCATGGATTGTAAACAGCTGCCCCCCCCCAAAAAAAACCCTTGTGGAATATTTGAAACTTCCATCAACATATATTGTTAACTGTGAACAAATTTGCCGTATACGAAAAGAAATCCTGGGAAGAATTAGGCATATTCATTCCATTCCACTCTGCCTGCTGAGGAAGTTTCGCGGAAGGCTTGGAGGTTTGTTACCTGCTAAGCTTAGCTAGGTACGGGAAGCTTCGGTCCTGCACCCTTCCTTTTTATTAAAAGCAGTTATTACAAGCTTTGAAATGTCTTACATCTACGAAAACTACATAGAACTAAGGCAGAACTTAATCATTCTATAGCATATACTAACACTAAAGTCCATATTTGTTACTTTTGCTAATTATTGGGCTTTTTTCACAGATGGGTATCTTTAAGAGTGGAACACATTGGCGAATAAATAGACGTATTGACAAAGCTCTGAAGGTATCTAGCCTTGCATCACAAAACAAACCACTACACAATTATCGCAGAATACGGTTTGTATATCCCCTTTTTGTACTTCTTGTATACATGAAAGCAACTAATGAAAATAAAGTTACGAGTACTGAGGCAATGAGAAAGCGCATTAATCCAGGCTAGAAAAACTAGAAAAAAGAAAAAAAAACGTGATGAATTATAGCAAAACTCCTGAGTTGTGAACTTTTATAAATTGACGTCTGGCACGAAAGTGTAGGTATAATAAACTTTCTTAAAGACACGCTCAGATGAGCATAAATCGCGTGTTGTTCCAGAGTAGCAAACTTAAAAAAAAAATAACAAAAAAATATGAACGTGGCTCAAGTCCGTAATAAGCTGTTTGTGAAATTGAATGTAAGTACTAACTGGTGAAGAGCAGTTTCTTGTAAATGTTTTATACCATGCAAATGTGAACATCAAATTGTAAACAAGCAAAGATTATACACAGACGTTTTATTCATCTCCCCGTAGTGCATTTACAACCACAAAGAACAGGCATTGTGTTGTGGTAAAGGGCAGATGAGATTACATTGGATGAATTAGTACAAAACGCTAAAGGCACTTTGCTCAGGAGACCACAGAGACAACATAACCGTTCAAATCAATTACTATCTAAAATAAGGTTACTGTTTCTGCTCCCAATCCCAATGGGATTAAAACCTAACGGAAATCAACATACACATGTTTCGTCTGTTACTACAGTAAAGTCGGACTATAACAGACCCCTTACATGCCGGAAACCTGGAAAAACGGAAAATAAATTTCGGAACGAAGCTAATTCCCTTGTAAAATTATGCTCGAAGCCGAAAAACTACCTAACGCAGAAATGTGAATATTTTTGTGAAGCGTTTGCGCAAATAACCTATTTAAAACGAATAACTTTATGTATAATGGACTACAATGTACGTCTTTTAAAAAGTGCAATGATTTGGTGGGCGACGGTGCTTGTACCGAATTTTCATGAACCAAAAAGTCGAACTATAATCCTTCGAGGAAAAGGGAAAACAAACCATTAGCTCTCTCAATTCTCTTCCAACACGCTAAAGGTACAACTGTTTTGCAGTGTGTTCATTCTCAGTTTCGGTGTTACAAGTGATCAAGTACCAGTGAAAGAAACCTGTGAACTTTTGGTGATCCTTGTGTGTAGTGTTTAACGCCCGCTTTTACTACATACGGCACCGCAGGCGGTGACACTGATGATGCACGAGATGAAGATGGAGCACCGGTGGAATGAGATGGCGGGGGAAACCGGAGGTCCCGGAGAAAACCCGCCCCAACGCCGTGTTGTCCACCACAAATCTCAATTTGCGGTCGCCTGGGATTGAACCCGGGCCGCCTTGGTGAGAGCCAAGCGGTCTAACCACTGAGCCACGGCGTGGCCTATGGGTGATCCTTAAAAACATAGTTCCTGTGTATACAAATTCTGTAAAATGGATTCTAAGCATACGACATAATCACTGGAGGAAAAAGTTAAGGCTAGTGAAGAACACAGAAAGAACAAGTTTACA
Source organism: Mantis religiosa (assembly GCA_030765055.1). NCBI lineage: Eukaryota > Metazoa > Arthropoda > Insecta > Mantodea > Mantidae > Mantis > Mantis religiosa. The sequence goes on along the minus strand of CM060950.1, from coordinate 82,001,951 downwards.
GCTAAAGAATTAACTGTGTTAATTGTTCTTTCACACTGGCCGTGTGTAGGCTAAATTGTGGAAACGTAGAGCCAGACTGAAAATTTCAATGCCATTGCCGGTATTTGAACCACGGATCTTCTGGTTTCCGTCCAGCCATTCTGCCATTGAGCTACTATGGCCAACGTGCCGATATGACATTAAGTACTTATATGTTGTAAGTCGCCATAAGTTAGTCGTATCATGTGTTTATGAGAACTCCTAAGTGGTTTACCGGGAAAATACGAGTCAGTTGGAGAATTTAATGTCATATCGGCACGTTGGCCATAGTAGCTCAATGGTAGAGCGGCTGAACGGAAACCAAAAGATCCGTGGTTCAAATCTCGGCAATGGCATTAAATTTTTCAGTCTTACTCTACGTTTCCACAATTAATTGTGTTGTTTAAAGTGGGAAAATCTCAGATTTATGAGACTTTGAAAAAATAAAAATTAAAGACGAATGGTTAAACGGAACAACAGGGCATGTGAAACGTATCACAAAATCTAAAAAGTATGACGAGTTAAATTGTGCTGTGTTGGTTTGTTAGTGCGCGCGCTAAAGGAATTCCCATTTCTGGACCATTGCTTCAGAATCAAGCTTTAGAGACAGCAAGAAAATTAGGCCAAGAAAATGTCCGAGTTTTCAATGGATGCTTCGACAGTTTCAAACATCGCCATAGAATGATGTGTGTGTGGTGAAGCAAAGGATGTTAGTTGCAGATTGGAGAGGGAAAATTGAAAACAGACAAACAAACTATGCGATAAACTACAATTATTGTCTATAAGTTGAAAATACAGTACATAATACATATCAGCATACTATTATTTATACTTCATTCTATATTGTTCCTTCACTGTAAGCCTGTGTGATTATTATGTGATTGCTTTGTATTCAAACACAACCCCATATAAGACGGAAACCTGCGTTAACGGAAAATAAATGTCAGAACGATCACATTCCGTTTTAAATATATTTTACTCTATAATATTTAGTAATTACTCATATGATAAATATTTAATTTTCGTCCACAGTGTCTACATCTACCAACTATAATAAACACCTCCAAGTGACACGTGGTCTTGCGGTTAGAGTGTTATCCTAATCCAGAGCTTCCGTGTTCAATCACCCTGCTGGAAATTGCAACTTTTTCTTTCGACTATTATTCCCAATTCCACGTAAAATCTGGAAGTATTAAAGAAGAGAGTAAATGTGTGACATTGTTTAAAAAGACAGCCTAAAGATAAACACAAACAGTAAACGAGGAAACATTGGAATCAGCAATTATTCAAAGGGCCAACATGATCTTGACATTTAAAGAAAGGAAGTAACTGCAAACATTATCTCATGTGTGCACTCTCATGAATTTCTTTAACTCACTTTGCAGAAATTGACTTACTACATATGTCCTTATGGGTATAATGGAAATAGGAGAATGTTAATTTATGTCATCCATGTTATGTCATGTAGGACGATAAATGAAATGGGTGAAATGATGCTCAAATGAGCCCAGGGTCCATAGAGCCTAGAGTTACCGGACATTCGTCTCTCAGGATAAGGGAAAACCCGTATCCAGATAACTAGCCCTGACCGAAATTCGAACTCGAGATCTCTTGAGCTTGAGGCAGATACGCTACCATCTACGCTACCGAGGCGGGCAAAATAGGAGAATGTAGTAGGCTTAATCAATGGTGATAAGTGCTCTTCACTATGTGGAATTCCATTGTCTATGTACAGAAGCTTACTAGATTGTACCCAGTTATTATCCTGCTTCTCAAAAGGTTAACCTGGCTTTATCTTTGTTAATACAAACCTCTCATATAACGCACTGATTATTCTCGGAAGAGTGAGAGGGCTACTGGCTCGCTTCTCGGATGTGTGCTAAGCACTAAGGAATACATCACTTCAGTCAGCGGAAAGCGCAAGAATCACAAATGACAGATAGATGGTATGTCCACATAGAGTAATCAGTGCATTATCTGAGAAGTTTATATTAACAAAGATAAATCCGGGGTAAACTTTTGAGCAGCACAATAAGATCAATAGCTTGTTACTTTTTGAATGACAGCTTTCTAAACAAGACAAATGTACAGGTTTCACGAAAATGGAAGATTTGGAAGAACGACCAGTGATTAATTACTTCCATTTGAAAGGCTTAGCGCCTAAAGAAATCAAGGAGGAAACGGACAGTACATTGAAAAACTCTGTCCCTTCATATACAATGATTGAAACGTGGGTTGCAGAGTTTAAAATAGGACGTACGAGACTCGCTCTGGACGCCCCGTGGAAGTCACAACTCCAGATGTCACTGAAAAAAAAATCATCGTTTAGTATTGGAAGACCGCAAATTAAAGTTTTTTGAAATAGCAGAGACCGTAAATATATGAAACGAACGTGCAGGCAATATTTTAAGTAATGTTTTGGGCTTTCACAAGGTCTATGCAAGATGGGTGCCGCGTTTGTTAACACCTGATCAAAAGTTGCAAAGAAAAACTGTTTCTGTTAAGAATTTGGAGCTCTACCGCAAAAGTCCTAGTGAATTTTCGAGACGGCTTATTACACAGATGAAACTTGGATGCATCACTACACTCTAGAAAGCAAATCACTGTCAAAACAGTAGAATGCGATCGGTGAACCAACTCCAAAAAAGCCAAATCAATTGTCAGCTAACAAAGTTATGGCAACTGTTTTATGGGATGCACAATGAATTACTTTTATTGATTACTTGGAAAAGAGTAAAAGTATTACTGGTTACTGCTACGTAAGTTTACTGCAACGTTTGAGTGATGAGGTGAAAAGACAAAGACCTCATTTGGCAAAGAAAAAATTCTGGTTTCTTCACAAAAATGCACCGGTCCATCGTTCACTCATTGGAATGGAAATAAAGTATGAATTAAAGTTCGAAGTGCTTGAACATCCATCCTATTGGCCAGATCTAGCAAACAGTGACTACCACTTGTTCCCAAAGCTTAAAAATATGTCTTGGAGGACGAAGATTTCACAACAACGAGGGGGTCATTGATGCGGTAAACAGCTGTTTTGAGGACCATGAAAAATAACACTACAGAGATGGTTTAATTAAATTGGAGCACCGATATGACAAATGTGTTAACCTTTCTGGAGAAAATGTTGAGAAATAAACAAAACTAAATTTTAATTTTTTTTATTGAAAGGCCCGGGACCATCGTATAAGAAATCATCCAGAAGAAACAGGACTTCCGATGACACTCCCAAAAAATTGAAGAAGCGCATTTCATTTATCAAAAAAATATCTTAAACATATGATATTTGAATATTTGAATCAGAGATATTAGAACCAATTTTTATAAAATAAAAATTTTGAAAAATATTCCATGCAAGGTCTTGAAAATCCTCAATAGAAGATCGTCTGTGGTTTTTTTAACTAAGCTGTCCACAGACATACATACACGTACCTTTTTCTTCATCAGGGAGTCTTAAAATGTGAATTTCATGCGAATCTTACTATCGAGTACAGTGTTTTCTGTACTTACTGCCCGTAGCAGAGAAGGTAAAGATCAATGAACAAGTCTTCCAGCACTTCAGTAGGCTGCTATTCCTAAAAGAACACTCATGAACTACAAGCCTACATACAACCAATATCCTATCTTCAAGTTATTCTTTAATATAATGAAAGGAATTGAATTCGAACTTCCCATTTTTTTAACTTACGTCCTTCAACGTTAAGTCATATCGGACGATGAAATGGGTGAAATGATGTTCAAATGAGACCGGGGGCCATGGAGCTTAGAGTTACGCGTTATTCGTCTATCAGGATAAGGGAAACCCCCGGAATAAACCTTATCCAGGTAACTCACCCAAACCGAGATTTGAACGCGGGACCTCTTGAACGTGAGGCAGAACGCTACCCAGGCGGGCACGAGCTTCCCTGCGTGTGCCTTCGTAACCTTTAAAACGTCGTCTCCAGCTAATCACACTAACGTAATTAGAACGCAGATAATGAAGCGAGGAATTAATTCCAGCATATACACATCTAACAAAAGAAAAGGGAACGTTGTGACTAAAGTGTGAGAGAGAATGTGAAATCAGTTGAAGGTTAAGGCTCTTGTTTCATAAGCGCTCAACATTCCTATCACCTCTGACGGCGTTTTATACTGCGAATAACCAGAAGAAGCAATATCGTGTACAGAATACTTTTTAATGTGCATACAGTAGGAAAATTGTTATTCTCTACATAATTTCAACAAACAATTCTTTCCGAATAGGGCCCGCCTCGGTAGCGTACCTGCCTCACGTTCAAGAGGTCCCGAGTTCGAATCTCGGTTGGGGTGAGTTACCTGGATAAGGTTTTTCCGGAATTTTCCCTTATCCTGATAGACGAATAACGCGTAACTCTAAGCTCCATGGCCCCCGGACTCATTTGAGCTGTAACTACATTATAGTCAAACCGAGCAAGTTGGTGCCGCGGTAACGAGTGTGACTCGCATCTGGGAGGCCGTGGGTTCTACCCCCGCGACCAACCTACCTGACCCATCGGTTCTTTTCAAGGGGTTTCCACGCATCACCAGAATGCTGAGAAGGTTCCTGTCTCACTATCTCACTTCACCTCCATTGTTTCGGCTGTTTCAAGATAAGAGTGTCTGTGACACCCTTGGCACTGCATGGTAGGGAAAATGCCCCTGTAAACCTCCGTCCTCCGGATCTGAGACGGTCTCTGGATCACAGATCTGCCAGTGGCACTCTAAATCTGCAGGGAGAAGGAAGACAGAGGTGCCAGCTCTCAACGGCGAGTCCATATCTGTAAGCTGTGGGAGCCTTGGCCTCTGATGTCCTGTCTTCTAGATCTCAACACTCTTTTGTCACCTCTCACCTGACCCCTCCCTTCTGTTGGACCCTTGCAAACCTTGCAGTTTACTGCCAACTAAAATTATTCTGTAGCTCAACATTTAGCAATACAACAATGCAAAACTCGCATGAAAATGAAGTTTAGAGGGAAGCCACATTCAGCCTATCGTGCCATATGCAGTAAGAACGGGCGTCAGACACTTGAAAAATGGCAAAAGTAGCAGGTACTTAATGCATATAGGAGTTCCTCACCGATAAAACATGCAGAGCAAACTTAGCGACCCCTACGGCCCGCATTAAACCGAAAGATTTCAAGCTTTAAACATGGTTTCAGTTCAAATGCTCAGAGGTATCCTATTCCTATCCAATTTGAATGTAATAATTATAAAACACATTTTATTATGTCCACCATGGTGGCAGTGACGTCATAAAGTTGCTAAAAGCCCGCTTCTGTAACGTAGGTGATAGCGTGTCTGTCTCACGTTCAAGAAGTCCGAGTTCGAATCTCGGTCAAGGTGAGTTATCTGGTGACTTTTTTTTCTCCGGGGCTATCCCTCATCCTGAGTGTCGAGTGAGTAAGCTCGCATCCTTTCGCGCAGTTTATTCATCGCGCCATATGACAACATTAGAAGACAATTATTACAACAGTTACTATTATTGCATAAAATTACTTATATTATGAAACACAGGCTCAAAGTAGCTCCACTATGAAGATATAAGAAGTGCAACGGGCAGCTGTAATCTTGCCACTGTCGAAAGAATTTGCACAGCCAGAACACCAAAGTGCAGTGTTGCCGATAATAATCGCTTTATGCTGAATGCTTCCCATGCAAACGCGCAGTTTGAAACGGCACGACTTTCGTTTGCAACTGCCAGTCATGCAGTGAAAACACTAATAATGTTTCACCTTGTACTCACAAAAAGCCAATCGAGGTCAATCCAACATTCAATATCAAAACATAACAAATATAAACGAGAAAACAATACACATTAGTGAAAACGACATATAAATACGGTGTTAAGTATGAAGCCCATACCACCTAATGTTTGCCACAGCAAAGAAAGTCCCCGGGGAATGAGACGCAGGGTGGTTGGAGAAGGTTCCAACACCCTCCCTCGACATGTTTATGACACATGGGTCAGTTCAGTTACAGCCCATTCGAAAGCATTCTGACGCCTTCTACATTTGTGAATATGCGTTTTCTGTCACACATATTCGTTGTCCTCGTCGCACTGTGTAAGGGCGGCGCATTCCTTTCAGGGACTTTCTTTGCATTGGCGAACAGTACGTACAACCTGTCTGAAGAATGAATTCAGAGAGCCAACAGTAGAAGACTGCGCAAAAACAAACAGATAAACTGTTCTAAGTCATCATTCCCTATAGAACAGGCGTACTTCCATAAATTCCCTGCATTTAAAGTAGCTTAGCTTAGAAACGAGCCCCATCCAGCTCAGTGGGAGTGGTAGGAGGTGTGACGGTGCGCTACTTTAAGGGGATTGGGGAAGCTCTGTGATGCCATCCAAATAATCGTCTGCTGCGCTTGAGTAAGGAACAATAACAAACTCATGTGATAATTTATGATTATGTAAGCATCGCCACAGTCACCAGCTTATGCAGACTTCCCCGCATCCCGCAACTACACAGAGCTTGGTCCCGTACAGTGCTTTACTCGTCTGTAACCAACACTTACTTTCGCGCATAAAGGTTTGCGCACGTGACGACTGGACGGCTCGCCTGCTGAGACGCTGCCATTGCCAGGGAGTTTATGGAAGTATGGCTACTTTACGGTTCGACAATATTGAAATGCAACAATTTAGTCTCTCACAGTGAGCGGGTTCAAATCAAGTCAAAATGCAAACTGTCGCGTGAAATACGCTCACAAAGTAGAAAATGAATATTCAGCTTTTAAAGAAGAGAAACGTAAATTTCTAAATTCCGTTAAATGATGCTCTAAAAAGGATAGCAATGGCAGTGGAAAAACGTGAACAAAGTGTACATAATATAGTAAAAGAGGCTCAAAATTCAAAGCGTACGGGACAAAAGCTTTCAACACCTAGCAAACATCGCCCACGTCCAAAAAGTTTCGAACTCAACGAATTTGACAAATGTGTTGTGCGCACAACTTTCCTCGAGTTTTATGAACAAAAAAGAAAATCCACAATTAGTAAACTCACGAATGCTAATCAAGAAAAGATACCTTCTGAAGTTAGGACACACTCTGGAGAATACTTAAGGCATGGAATATCGATTTCGCAAGAAAAAATACGTTGTGTTACGTACACCGTGCTGATTTTTTGATGGTCAGACTGTACTGTATTCCCTTCTTCCCTGACCTCCCTAAACCGTGCTATGCAACACCAGCGACCTCCCAAAACAACTGCACTCATTCGTAAGTCAGCGAACATGTTCGCTATGCGACAGGGCCACAGACCATGCATGGTTCTCCGGTACTACAGCGCGCGGATACGCACGGTCCGTGGACTTGCCATAAAACGAAGGTACTGTGCTTACACCTAAGTTACGGCCACGCCGTGGCCGAGCGCTTAGGAGGCCCGGGTTCCATCCCAGGTGATCGCAAAGTGAGATTTGTGTTGGGCAACATGGCGCTGGGTGGGTTTTCTCCGGGAACTCCAGTTTCCCCCGGCATCTCATTCCACTGGTGTTCCATCTTCATTTCATGTATCAATATCACCGCCTGCGGTGCCGCTTGTAGAAAAAACAGGCGTTAAATGCTACATACACTTGAGTTATTACTGCGCTGTGCAATCTCAAAATGAATTCGAGATCTTCCATTTGTCTACCGAAAAAAAATGAATCAATTGGCGAATTCAATGCCATGCCGGGACATTACAATGACAGCTCAATTGTTTAGAGCAAGCGGAAGATCCGTAGTTCAATTTTCCGCTGTCATTGAATTTTTTGACTGACTCTACCGTTTACAGCTTTGACCCGCACATGGACTGGGTAGAAAATACAACTAATTATCGGAGACACTGGTCCTAGTTTAAGGGTTCTACAAATGTGGAATCAGGATGCCAACCCCTTCGCCACAAACAATTGTTTAAGACGTGAAAATAGCTACTAATGATGTGGAAACTTCATCATGGCAGCTTACAGTATTCTACTGTATTTGTTAGCAAGCTCTCTATCGCAACGAAATTGGTTGAGAAGTCGACTACTTCAATTAACCTTGGGCCTTTCTTTAGACGATATGCATGCATTTTAGCGTTGAAACTCCTACACGTAACTTTGCTAGTTTCACGGGTTTTTATATGATTACACGGTAGGTATCGCTTCTTAGATATGGGAATTGTTAATGATGCTAGCACACGCTCACGTACTTATGTGAAATATTTGCACTCCACGAGATACAGAAGTTACATGTATGATGTTTAAATTCAATATATGCGATGGATACTTCTCGATTAAGTTATTGATTAAAATAGTATAGGTTAATATACAAATACATCTACCATTCACAGATCTCGTAAAAACATTCGATACAGTAGACAGAAGCAACTGTTACAAACAATGGCAGAAGACAAGATTCCACATCTAATCACTCAAAATATATTTAGCATCTACAGGAATAAAACTGTTGAAGTTAACGTTTCAGAATGGGTAAATAGACATTGTTGTGAACGCTGTCCATTACTCAATATAATCTACGTGAGCCATAGGATTAATATTAGAAAGAACTTCTACATGGATACGTAACCTTGAGTAGAAGAAAATCCTTAAACCAATTATTTTTACAGATGACATAGTGTTAGCAGCAAGTAATGAAGATGTTTACAACAATTCACATAATATAGCCCATCAATACTATGTGAATGCCTGCCTCGGCAACGTAGACGGCAGCGTGTCTGCTTCACGTTCAAGAGGTCCCGAGTTCGAATCTCGGTCATGGTGAGTTACCTGGATAAGGGTTTTTCCGGGGTTTTCCCTTATCCTGGAAGACTAATGTCGGGTAGCTCTAAAGCTCTATGGATCCTGGACTCATCTGAGCATAATTTCACCCATTCCATTCAGCGTCCGATATGACAACGTTGAAGAACGTAAATTACAACAAAAAAATACAATGTGAAGGTAGATAAAATAGCAATTATAGCATTTCAGGGAGTATATCTAATTCCAAGCGAATTTTTTTTATAAAATCTGCGACATCAGAGAGAAAAAATGAGCTTGGCATAAGTTGTCATTTGTTAATGAAACTGATATAAAAAACAAAATATTAAAGTTTAACAAAACAGTACAGATAATTTAACCAGTTTTAATATAAAAGCATATTTAGCTAGGATTTACAAAACCTTAGCAAGACATGACCTGTGCTTAGAAGTGTGGCTCGAACCCTTAAGAATGAAAGGCATAGAATCAGGGCTGCTGGTTGTACAAGATAATATCTAAAGACCAATGAGTTTGTGTTACAAAAGCTGAAGATGTAACCAGACCCCAGATCTGGAATGGATACTGCATTATGGAGATACCTCCATAGGATGGGCCCAAAACTGATTCCCAAAGCTGTGATGCAACTAGGAGAACGATCATTCGTTGTCCCAAGAAGAGATGTAAAATCTCTTGGACTAACACTTGGATGGCTGAAAAGGGGCTTGAATATAAGGGATCATGATAAGACGAAAATAAGCGATTCGAATCTACGGCTGTCATACGCTACAATGTCCCAGCGTCGAGCAGTACCAGGATATTGTAGCAGTTCTTCATATAGATATTTTGACAGCAAATGTAGCAGGAAACTGATCCGGCTCATTCATACTGTATGATTAGTTGTTTGAATAAAAATGTCTCATTAGTATCACAGAAACCATGTCAGCGATAAAGCGAATCACAGTAAGCGTACTAATTCTAATGACTACCAAAGTAAAATTGTATGCATACTTTCTAGTAACATTGAGAGAATGTCCATTTTTTTGCCAAATTAATGACATTATAATAACCTATATTTAAATTTAAATAATAACATTAATAAACATACCAGATTCACAATCCCATACAGATTTCTTGAGACATAAAACAACCCTTTCTTTTAGAAATTACGAATTTCCGTTCGGCAACTTGAATCTAATGCCTTTGTACACAGCACAGAATGGCTATATAATTCTTCTACTTCACGACTTTGGAGTTTGGCTCCAATTTGATCTGCCCATCTTTTCTTCTGTCTTCCCTGGTTTCTTGTAACTTTGGGTTTATAGGTTATGGCTAATTTAGGTATTTTGTTATTATTCACCCTTTGTTCATGTTTTTTCCCATTGATTTCTGTTGCTAACAATAATATGATTTATTTCTTTTTACTTTTAATTCTACCCAAAATTCTTAAATTGCCTTATAACTAATCATACACTGAGGTTTTCACACCAAACCTCAAACTCAATTTCACGACTCTTATTGCCTAAGAGGCGTGGCTCGGATCCTGACAGGAACACCCTATTTATATAATGTTCATCCAAATATGTAAGATTGTGCCTACATAGAGCTAGTGTGAAGAAACTATTGCATGAATGAATGAATATGCCCGATATGTTCCATTAAGGGCAAGGGTCTACTACTAGAGGGGATTTATTTGAAAAAAAAAATGAAATGTGTAGTGTTTAACGCCCACTTTTACTACATACGGCACCGCAGGCGATGACACCGATGATACATGAGATGAAGATGCAGCACTGGTGAAAATAGATGGCGGGGGAAACCGAAGATCCCGGAGAAAACCCGCCCCAGGGCCGTGTTGTCCATCACAAATCTCACTTTGGTGAGAGCCCAGCGGTCTAACCACTGAGCCACGGCGCGGCCTTTATTTGAAAGCTTAAACTGATACGAGAAATTGATTTCAAAATTTGGAAATTAAAAATACTTACATTTCAACTCTCTTTAAGCAATGCTATCGAAAATTTGGATGACTTTGAAGGTTTATCAGAGTAATTGAGTCATAAAAATGCCAATGCACATATGATAGTTTACAATCAGTGATAGAGTATTAGTATGGAATGCTGAGGAACTATAGTTCGAGTACCGGCTCTATATTGAATTCGTCAACTTTCTAGTTCTTCCATTCCTTTCGTGATGAACATGTCTGCTGTAACTAAAACTTAATTTTAGGAAGTCCATTGCTGCAGTGTTAAATGAATTTTCTGGATAAATTTAAAACACTGATCACTTTCTACTATTTCAAGACCAGGAAACTAGCTGTATGAATTTGAAATGTAATATCCCTCACAACATAAAAGTATAATAATACACCAAGTTAAGGACACCCGGCGCTTGTTCAATAGACTTTAGGAAAAGAAATTAACCTACTCGGCATTAACCTGCCGCTTTATCAATTAGGACACCACAGTCAGGGCACACAGATTACGTGGAAGCCCTTATGTTTAACAAAGAGCTGAACAATGAGTCAAGAGGTTGCTCTGTGAGCTTTTAAATAGTGTCTCTACTAGAAAGAGAGAGAGAGAATAATAGCTCTTCAGTAAAATTATTTTAGTTATTCATTCCTGCTGCTAAAATTAAAGTCAACTCAAGTTAGTTGTTACATAAGTGTGATTTACTAAAGCAAGTGCTCTACTTCAGTTGTGCTAGCATTAGCAAAAAGCCATATGAAGTTATCGTAAGTAAATTTTATGGAAAATAATGTAAATAATGAAGTGTTATACACTCTGAGCATCCACTGAATTACTTCCAATGGATTAGGGGCATTTGTCTTTCATTACTCTGTTTACATATAAAAGCTTCGATTTTATTTTGCCTTCTATATTAATACACAGGGTAATTCAATATCTCGCTCAGGGTGAGTTATCTGGTTAAGATATTTCTGGGATTCTCCTTATCCTGAAAGATGAACGTCAGATAATCTAAGCTCTACGGACACTGGGCTCATTTGAGTAGCATTCCACCCATTACATTCATCGGCTGATATGACTTAACATTAGGGAACGTTAATTAAAAAAATGAAAGGAGGATCGCACTGAATATGGTAACGAACTTTTGCAGGTAAGAACCTGCATATTATATCCAATTTGAAACATAACACGATGATTAAATGCAATTAATTTATATTATACGTGCTCAGTAGATCATCAAATTTTGATCATGCATACTACATTAGAATAATGTAATAACCGGTCTGCTTTCAGTTATTTAAATTGCCTGTGCATGAGACTGGCGAAAAAAAAGAAATCAAAATTCATCGTCGTTCATATGCAGTTTTATATGTTCAGTCTAACAGAATTGGTATGGAAAATAGGCTCAACTCTATTTGAGCAAATGTGAAGCTAAACGACTGGGACTAGGATCTTACGTTCCCTGGAATTGCCCTCCACAAAGCTGCCTTGAAATGGTTAAACAAATAAAGTTTAACATTAGTGTAATTCATATAGATCCTTTCAAATACATATATGTATACCGAAAGCCTTTTTGAAATGGATCCGGTGGCAATGAACTGGATATTGTTTACTTCTAGGTGTTTCCATCTTCAAAAAAGATTTAATACGTACGTACCCGAATACACGACAATTTGGATATTGCAGGTCAACTTTATTTCATGTCTAACTTCCGCAAAACACGGTGCTCACGTGAAGGAAGATGTTTAAAGCATATTCCATCAAAATTTACAAACTTTATACTGAAATGCTGCGTTTATTTTGCTAAAATGTAGTCTTGCAGTAGTAATGGCAAGAAAAATCAACATTATGAGCTGGGGGGAGGCGCAATCTCCCTCTCCTTATTTGGGAACCCTGTCGCAATTTCAAATAAATAAGTAAATAAATAAAACAATCAGGAGATATGCATAAAATGGTCTCTTCCACAGGTGTTTCCAGTATTGCCATTAAGTAAAACTATTCGCAATTGAAGGTTCACCAACAGGTGCTCCTTGAAGAATTTTCCAAAGAGTAAATAAATTTCTAATTAAATATAAACTATTTAATTCTAAAATGCATGATTAATTAAAAATATATAAATATAATTATTTAGGGTATGTTCTTTATACGTTATGACAATCATTTCATAATTTGTTTCTTAGTCCTTCAACTAGTATTTACATTGCTAAAACTAAAATAAATGCATTGAAATTAAGTTCTTACCTGATTATTGGAAATCTCCCAAAGAAGCGATAAACACGATTAAACCGTACACTCAAAATTCACCTCGTACTTCAGTTGTCTTCCTTACTCAAAGTTGCACCAGCGTTATCACTGCGAAACACAAACTCATGGAGATTTCAACGCCCAACACCACACTAACCCTACACGAAATGCACACTTCCACATACACAGTTCACCAGCACCTTATTGCAGTGCGCATCCATCCACCGCATTTACTTACACCACTAATCACTAATTACGCCTTCAATTATGTACTAATTATGAACCTATTAAACACACAGAGATAAAAAAAACCTCAACAATACACCTTCCACTATATACGCGCTTGCTCCCTCATATGACTCTGGACGGTGTCTTGTAGTTGAGCTGAAAAGCAACTGGTGCCATCTTGCGCCATGCAAACGTCACGACCTATCCACCAATGAGAATCCACTAGGTGGTGGCTCAGGAATTCGTAGACCTGTTTATGCCCCTTTCACCCTCCCACACATCCATAACAGGAAAACCGGCTTCAACGAACACCCCGGGCACTTTTATACCATTACGCGCCTCAGAAGAGCGATGCAGAGTACAGTCTCTATACAAATTAGCAGTTTAGTTCTCTACCCCGAACCTAGTTACTGGCTGGTACAAGACTTATGGACAGACATCTCTACTTACCTGAATTAAATAACGCATTACTTTGGAATCCGATGCAATCATTATCAACTCCCAGAATTTACCTGTAACTCAAACGACTCACTTTGAAATTCAAAAAATGTAAAGAAAACTCCAAAAAAAGTATTGAAGATCGTATTTCGATCCTAAAACCATAAATCAGAAACATCATGCGATCATTTAGATTTCTGATCCTTTTAATAGAAACGAAATCGTAAATCCATAGAATGAAGGCAATAAATAATCCAAATATGTATTTCAACATAAATACAGCAATAACCGTCATTTTATTAATGTTCTTTCCTTTTGTTTCTTTGCATACCGTGGAATGAACATTGATAGTATATAACCGCATTGTAAACACGCTAATAAAAACACAAACACAGTAAAACTTAAAAAAGTTGTCGCCTGGAATACAAACTCTACTCACTGTAGCTGTACTCCGATTGGGGAGAACAGAAGAAGAAAAGCAGTAGAGAAGGAGGCGGAAGAAGAAGAAGAAAAATACTTGAACAATAAAAGGGCATATATAAGCTGTTATTAGTTATAACCCTATAACTGCGTTGTCTAATGTGAAGTCATACAGCTTTAAATGATATGTGTAGTGTTTAACGCCCGCTTTTACTACATACGGCACCGCAGGCGATGACACTGATGACGATGGAGCACCGGTGGAATGAGATGGCGGGGGAAACCGGAGATCCCGGAGTAAACCCGCCCCAGCGCCATGTTGTCCAAAACAAATATCACTTTGCGGTCGCCTGGGATCGAACCCGGGCCGCCTTGGTGAGAGCCAAGCGGTCTAACCACTGAGCCATGGCGCGGCCCATACAGCTTTAACCTATTATTCATTTCCACTAATAAACATTTCTTTATTAATGCTTTTCTGTGTGAGAAAAGCTTTGACCATGTACTTATTTTAGAACAAACACACACACACACACACACACACACACACACACACACACACACACACACACACGCACACACACAGATAATTATTCACATAAGATTGATTAAATTAGCTAATGAAAACGAGCATTTCCTAATGGACTTGTATCATCGTAAACATGTACCTGTTAATTATGAGCTAAAATTTTAAGTTGGTATTTATACTTTGTTGATATTCATTTTTAACTTAGATATATTTGATGCTTCTAGGTTGGCATCCTGAACCAAAGAACTGTTTTCTAATTATTTGCTTCCTAAAGTGCATCATATGGCATAGTTCCATTATTTTTGCACATAGTCCGCTTATGTCTAAACCCAGGAGTTTCACCAAATTTTGCAGGAAAAGGAAAAAGGCGCTGCAGCGATAAATTACCACGTTTCTAGCACTAAAAGCATTTCGCTTTTGCAAAAACGTAGTAGGTATGCTCATTGCTCTGAAAAACAAATGACGACTTACGGCCGTTTAACGTCATGCGCTTTTTGCGAAAAAGGGTATACTAGTGAGTGAGTGTGTGGTGTTTAAGGGCCCGTCGTCAACAAGGTCATTTGGGCCCTGGGGTATACTAGGTTTGAATTTCACAGTTAACGTCGAAAATAATAATGATAAGTATTGCGATTTTAAACCTTTGGAAGATTGTACTTTTTATCGACTGGCATTTTATCTCAAAAATGTTGAAAGCTGAGTCGACGGGATTTTAATGCTTAAACGATGACATGCTGCCAAAGAATTAAAACATGGATACGTTTAATAACTGATGAGATGTGTGTAAGTATATTGATACACAATGTTATCCACAAGATCTTAATTTTAAACTTTCCAACTGTTATATTAAAAACAATGAAATAAGAGTGTCAGCGTAAAAAAAAATGCATGAGTTATTTTCAATCTCGCTAATTTTAAGGTCGATCTTGTATCATAGGAACTCAAGTTTTTCAACAATCGGCTCTATAGGGTGAACACTGTTAATGAATTTTATATTATTGTGCGTGTTGATATACAGCAATTTAATTTATCGTCAATTCCCTTATACCATATAGCAAGGATGGTAATGAGCATGAGGGTTCATGAATTATGGGTACACGAGAAATTCAATGAGGGATGTTCAACAAGACTTTACTGTAAGTATTCAGGAACCTTCCCTAACAAAATCAACAATTTTTCAGTGAGAGAAAAATCTCTTTTTAAGTGGTTTCATACAAGATAAAACCGTTCAGTACAACCAACAATACGTCACAAATGTGTTGAGGCTACAGTGTACACTGGACGCATGAATTTGTAAATTTCAGAAATTGGGAGTACCGTGTTTGGCATTACGAAAATATAATGAAAAATTTGGAGTAAAAAAAATTTAAAGTTTCCATGGAAACTGAGTTGAGCATATGCAAAAGCTTCATGAGGCCTGCAGGTGACTTTTCGATGTCTTCTGACTCTCCCTTAAAAGAGCAAAGTGTTTTTGTAAGACGAGATTGCAACATACCGCAGTGCATTATCGAGAAATGGACATTTCTGGAGTAAAGAGAATTCAGTCTTTAAGTTTGCGTATGTCATGATTTGGGCATAATCTGTTCATGTTTATTAGAGGTACTGTGAATTAGAGTAGGTATAAAGCATGTTACGTGATTGGTTTGTTCCTCAATTGCAAGATCTGGGACTACCCGGTCGGATATGACTCTAGCAGGACAAAACAAGAGTCTAATAAATTTAGTTACTAATGCTATCACTATATCTAAATGAGATTTTCCATAATCATCTGCGCATTTGCCTGCATCTGTCTCCGGAGCAGCCACCCCAAAGTGATGATCTGTCAACGTGTAACACTTCATTATGGGGAAACATTTAAAAAATGGGAGGGTATATTAGAGGGTAAACCAATCTAAGGAAGCTGATTAACACGTACTTTACTAACATCCTCCAACAAATCCGGGGAGAACATCCTGTAGGATATGCATGAAGGAGAATCATACACTTTTATGAAAATATTTGTGTGCATACAAGACACTCTGGTTTGCGTGGTTACATTGAAATTCTATATTAATACAAGAACATTACGCAGTGAGTGTTGGGATGTTTTGTATACTCCTGTACATAAAACACAAATTTGTGAAGCATTTGAAATAGAATATTTGTCTTTATGAACTTTTAATAACATCGAATAACATTTTTACACATCAACCAATTGAAATATTTTGTTCAATTTGATCATTAGAATTCCAAGAGCAGAGGATGCTTGATGAAGTTAACATGTTGGATTAATGATATACCAAACCTTTTTGTGCAACCATTCCTCAATTAATTAAAACAAAAACGAATACTTATCTAAAATGTGCAAGAAAAACTAATGACAAAAGTATGAAGCATGAGTAATGATCAAACTACGATATTGCAAAATATTTACTTTGTAATAATACTGTCCAACTATTTATGCAATAAAGGTATTTTTGACAAATATTGTTTGTTAATGTGCATAGAATTAGAGGGTGAAGAAAAAGGTTTCTATGTAAAATAAGAAGCTGATCTTAATTTCAAAATAATTACAGAATCCTTAACACTCTTCTAATAAAATATTGTTATCATTTTTTCCTCAATAAAATATCGTTTTCAATGGGGGAAAGTATTTTTATTTCACAGTATAACAGATTACTGGATTTAATCGAGATGCCAAAGTCACAGAAGCTACTCGAGCAGAATGTGTCAAAAATGTTCTTTGTTGTTGACTGGATAATCCAATTTAAGAAGCTGAGAAGAACAAACGTTATTTAAGCATAGAAAAACTAAACACACTATTTTGTAGAGGACAAGTTTTTCCATCAAATAATATAAAATGCATTACAAAAATATTTTATTTTTCACCAAAGACTTTAGTTTAAGAAATACCGGGACTATGAGCCAATCCATTAAATAAAAGCGTGGTATTATTAGGACCAAATTCAAAAATATTTTACATTTTAAAATAATTAACAAAATTAAGTAAGAGTATCCAAGACTGTCGCAGAAGATACCACCTTTTGATAATAATGACAAGAGAGAAGATTCCTTGAATACTAATACTTAATTTTGATTTAACACAAATTACAAATTTTCCACTTCGTGATAAAGTATTCCCAGTTAGTAATGGATCAGTATGAACTCATGTAAGTATAAAAAGACAGGTTGAAATTCACTATCAGCATCAGTTTCTTCATACTTTGATTCATTGGCTCAAAATTATTATTTTTTTTTCTGCTAACATTTTGGGAAAACTTCATGTTATTCTCCAGTTGAGAAGTCTATAAATTCAGCAATTTAGTAGTTTTTCCCTTCAGAATCCATGCAAAAATTCGTAATTAATTATATATGTAACATATTTATATGCAGATTCCAGATTACATTCTCATATTAAAGTATACCACAAAATGTATACCCAAATTGGATATTTAAGTATTCACATTATGAAAAATAAAGAGTTAAATTATTTCAAAATTCTTCACCTACTACTTTGTACATTCTCAAAATGTCATCAAGTTTAGTTAAAGAGAAAAAAATATGTTCCATTCATAGTCAAGCTACCAACGTATTCTTGGGCTTATTTCTTAAAGGCTTTCTCCAAATTCAGTTTGAGATAAGATAACTGAAAGCATTTGGTAATATATTATTGTACATATAAAGTCTTTTCAGTTGTTTATAGTATGGTGGTGCCGCACACCACCATTATGTCTCCGTTTACTCAGTTTACCATCGCAGGTCGTAGGCAATTTGCAATTATTTTCATGCAGAGTTTATGATCACATTTTAACAGTGTATTGGGTGATGTAGATTCAGTGGGCCATTTTAATTCCGGTGGTAAACAACAGGTTGTTCGTGACCCTGACATGTACATTTTCTACTAATGGTTAGAATGAACGGCAAAAACTGTAACCAATGTCATCGGTCACGGTGCCGACTGAAATTTCGCAGTGTAAATGGCAGATCTTCGTTTCTCATCTGTAATTTGCTCGGCCAATATGTTGCTGTCAGTTTTAC
The DNA here is from genome assembly GCA_030765055.1 of Mantis religiosa. NCBI lineage: Eukaryota > Metazoa > Arthropoda > Insecta > Mantodea > Mantidae > Mantis > Mantis religiosa. Next base: position 81,983,391 of record CM060950.1, on the reverse strand, counting down.
GAATATCTTGGTCTACGTATCTCATTTTTCATTTGTGTATTTTGCACAGCTTCGAGGAAGGATGAGGACTAAAATATTTTCGTAAATTTTTGCGCGATTTTCCAAATGTGTTGTGGAATTTTAAACTTTCATAAGTGCATAATGAATTCCGGTTTCATAATAAAGCTAAATAATAATGTGAATATTAATGATGCCGATTATTTTTATAATGATGATAACAACAATAATATTATTTCTTCCTGCTGTATATCATCGATCGCGGTGTTAAGGGATTCGGGTTCCACTAGCTCGGAAAGTCAGGGTAGGGGAATCCGAAGAACTGAGCCCGATAGAGGATCCAGGGTTGAGGGGCCAGCCCAACGCCTGGGATGAGTGCGAGAGAAGTGGATGATAGTATGAAGGTGAAATGAATGATGGCTATTGGTGGAATGATGGTGAGGGAAACCAGAGGTCCCGGAGAAAATCCACCCCAGTGCCGTGTTGTCCACGACAAATCTCACTTTGCGGTCGCCTGAGATCGAATCCGGGCCACCTTGGTGAGAATCGAGCGGTCTGACCACTCGGCCACGGCGTGGCAGTAATAATAATAATAATAATAATAATAATAATAATAATAATAATAATAATAATAATAATAATAATAATAATAATAATAATAATAATAATAATAATAATAATAATAATAATAATAATAATAATAATAATAATAATAATAATAATAATAACAATAATAATAATAATAACAATAATAACAATAATAACAATAACAATAATAACAATAATAACAATAATAATAATAACAATAACAATAACAATAACAATAACAATAACAATAACAATAACAATAACAATAATAATAATAATAATAATGATGATAATAATAATGATAATAATAATGATAATAATAATGATAATAATGATGATAATAATGATGATAATAATGATGATAATAATGATGATAATAATGATGATAATAATGATGATAATAATGATGATAATAATGATGATAATAATGATGATAATAATGATGATAATAATGATGATAATAATGATGATAATAATGATGATAATAATGATAATAATGATGATAATGATGATAATGATGATGATAATGATGATAATAATGATAATAATGATAATAATAATAATAATAATAATAATAATAATAATAATAATAATAATAATAATAATAATAATAATAATAATAATAATAATAATAATAATAACAATAATAATAACAATAATAATAATAATAATAATAATAATAATAATAATAATAATAATAATAATAATAATAATAATAATAATAATAATAATAATAATAATAATAATAATAATAATAATAATAATAATAATAATAATAATAATAATAATAATAATACATTGTGATATTTCACGTTTGCGGTGCCAACTTGTTAAAAGCCAACAGTATCTACTTCCAATAATGTTCTTAGAGCGTATTTTGGTTCTATGATAATTTTGGAATGTTTTAATGTTTCTCAAAACATTTGAGCATTTACTCATCCCATAGGAATCACGTTGTTGTGTATCATATACGATTTTTTTGTGATTTCACATGATTTATTGTCCTGTCGAATATAATGATATTGACATTTAGATTATGAATGTCTTATTAAGACATGGCTGATTGGTTACCAACATTCCGCACATGGTAACCGTGGCCTTCGGGGTAACCTCGCCCCACCATGTGATGACCGGACCCATTTCTCAGGTGGAGGCACCCAGAGGGTCGTTCCATTACCTCCAATGGTAGGATGATAGTTAAGATGACGGTGAGGCGAGAGGACCTGCAGCTTATACCGTGGACTCCGAACCATGTTGGGCATAGGGAAGACTTCACATGTGCTAGACAAAGGTGAAGGCGTGGATAGGGCCGACTAAAAATCGCCACTCCAGAGCCGGGAATCAACTCGGGATCCTTAGCACGGGAGCCGCGAACGAAACCACTGCGCTACTCCGGCGCCCTCTTATTAAGACATAATAGAAGACATATGTATTGGATATATATTCTGTCTTCGATAACAGTTATTCTGATCACAGATATGTACTTTACAATGCTAACTTAGGTTCGGATTGTGTTTAGTCTGACCTTTTTACCTTGAGCTGCTATCTATTCAGAATATTGATCTGAATGTACTGATTGCCCAAGACAAGAAGGCAAGGTAGAGGAATGTGCAACGTAATCACTTTTGATGTCTCGTGATGTATGCTCGCCTTCCGAGTACGACAAGGATGGAAGGCTCGTTTAAAATACACAAGTGTTGTCACATAGCTCACCTATACATAATACCTATCGTTGCAACAAATAATAGATCTGGCAGCATGGGTGACTCATATGCAGTCTCATACACTCATTTTCTAGTAAACAGATCTGCTACCGGAGCAGACAAACAGTACAAACTCCTCTGTCCTTCATACCCCTCTAGCCTTCTTATCGGGGGCATACAGTATGAAATCAGTGATTTCAAACGTACATTCAATGAGTTTTACTCGACGTTTCTGTACTGTTTAAATTGTTGCCCAGTAAAACCTTTTTAGTAAAGTTACATAATAGGACTTGGATAAATCATAGTGTAAGACCTCGCCTCTGTGGTGTAGGTGTTAGGGTGTCTGCCTCACGTTCAATAGTTCCTTAGTTGGAGTATCGGTCAGGGTAGTTATCTGGACCAGGTTTCTCCGTTTTTTTCCCTTATCCTGAAAGATGAATGTCGGGCAACTTTAAGCTCAATGAAACCTAGGCTCATTTCAGCACCTAAGCATAATCTTACTCATTTCTTTCATCGACCGGTACGAATTAACGTTGGATGACATTAATTTTAGAAAAGGAAGAAGCAGATCCTGTAAGTAAATCTAGTAGTTACGTTAGGCACTTGTATTATTGTTGCAGAGACCTTCCCGAGTTAAGCAGGTCAAGAATAAACACAAAGTGCTGGTTTACCAAACAAAAACACAATTCTATGATGCCTTGATTAATACTTCTAGTAAAAAGCATTAAACTGCGTGGAAGATTATAAATAAACGCATTTCCAACGCGAACAAAACGACAACAATGTTTTAAAACTATCTGTTCTCCCAATGACAATCTATTGATAAAGAATTCATCGACTTGTTTAAAGAGGCGTTTATGAAAATAATGTCTAGCATAAATAATTCAGAAGCAAATGTTAAACTTTGTAGCACTATTTGCACTCCTTAGAGTATATGTATTTTTGACTCTGCTGAAGAAAACGTATTGGATATTATCAGGAGAAAATTGAAAAACAAATTTTCTTCTGGTCGGAACGGAATTCCAACAAATATTTTGAAACAATTTGCGGAAGTGATTGCCAAACCATTAACTCATCTAACTGATGTTTTAGTTATGGTATTTTGCCTGCAGAATTGAAAACCAGCACCGTTATTCCGATTTTAAGAAAAGGATAAACAAAATATTGAAAATTACAGGCCTTTTGAAGATAGAAGAATTTTCCGGTCTCAGGAGCCGTGGTTTGATGGAGTTGGAACATCCATACATTTCGTTCACGTCTGCGGTGAACATCATCAGTGGTGGCGTGGTCACAACAGTTGTGACTGAAACTTCATCCAGAAGACTCAGACCACGCCACCACCGATGATGTGCACCGCAGACGTGAACGAAATGTATGGATGTTCCAACTCCATCAGACCACGGCTCCTGAGCCCGGAAAATTCTCCTATCTTCAAATTAGACTCCGGCCGTGAAAGCTTACGATTATTCATTACAGGCCTTTAGCTATAGCTGATCCTGGAAATTGACTGTTCTTCCACACTAGTCGTGTGTAGGAAAAGGTTTCCAAACGTAGAGCCAATATACAAAATTCAGTGCCATTGCTGAATTTGAACCACAGATTACTGGTCTCCGTTCGGTTGCTCATAACCACTGAGCTACCATGTTAACAAAATAGCTAATACTTTTGCAAAAATCTTGAGTAATATATATTGACCAATCCGTATTAACATTGTTATAGTTGAATAAGTCCACTATTTCTGTCATTTATGCTCTGTATAAGGAACTCAAGTCTGCTCTTGATTCTCAACAAAACTCCATTGGAATATTTTGCGACTTAAGTCGAACATTTAACTGTGTAAATCATGACTTTCTATGGACAAAATGTTAAACATATGGAGTGCGAGGAGTTGTACTGCAATGGTTTACATCCTACTTAAGTGGATGTAAACAATAGGATGAAATTTCTTATGTATCCAGAGAGAGAAGAAGTTTATAGAAATCTCTGTGTTGGAGTACCTCAAGTTTCTGTCCTAGCACCTTTCTTATTTCGTTTATACACAAATGATTTAAGTTTAAGCATAAGTAAGCATCTGGGAAGTCTAATGAACAAATGATAATATATCGGAATTGGTTAACTTTGCAATACATTATTTAAATTGACATTATTTGTGTGTTTTAACGAGTTCTACAGCTGCTGTGCAGTAACTTTTCGTTTATCTCTTAAAGAACTTCATGTCTGCTTGACTGTGAATAGATATATTAAGATCAGAAGCTTGAATAAACTTTAAGGATTTATTTTAAACTAAGTTTTATTTCAAATATCTATTAAAAGTTTGAAATGATAATTCATTTGAGAGGAGTCCGGACCTCCTGGACCCCCCCCCCCCCTTAAATACGTCCCTGCTGAGAATAATCCCCAGACAGTGGGACTAAATTGTAAGAATTTACTAGGAGATACAAGTGAATGGTTCTGTGCTAATAAGCTTCATCTTAATGTTAATAAATAATACATTTTCTGACAGTATAAAATAAATGAAATCCAAGGATAAGTTTTAAATTAAAAATTCACTAATTGGTTGGAGATAAGACACTTGGGAGAAATTTTTGAGGAATGTGTGAGCTGGAACCATCATTGCACTTACCTAATTGCTAAATTAAATGTGGTTAGCTATTAATTAATCATATTGGCAGCAGGTTGAATTTTTAAACATTATTATCCTTTTATTATCCTCAATTTTAAACTGATTAAATTATAGTATTTGTTTTGGGGAGTTTGGCTGCAAGTATAAAATATTTGTCATTCAAAAGCCCATACTGCGCTGCATTTTTAAAATAGCACCCCGGAGCTCTTGAGAAGAATATTTAAGTACTTTAACATTTCGAGTGTGACATGGTATGTAATTTTTAAGTTTAATTGAGCGTGTCTCTAGCAATGTAACTCATTTTAGTTCCATTGGTCATTGTCACAGTTACGGCACAAGAAATTTATGTAACACATTAACGTCATTTGTCCAGATATGGCAAATCACCCATGATCCTAAGCTTAAAGTTATTTAAAAATTTACCCAAAGACATTAAACAAATAATACACAATAATAAATTTAGGTAATCTGTTAAAGAATATATAGTAAAGCTATGTCCATATAACAGCAAGAGTACTTCAAATCTTCCTGTATAGTTGTAAATATTTTAAACCGTTTTCAGCTTAACCCTTTATGTTGCATTTTATATTATTGTGAAGGCTAGATCAATTGTGACAAGTCTTCTAACTTTCAGTTTTGAGTGGACAAATAAAATATCTATCCACCTGTGTATCTACCCACCATACAGAGCCACAGAACCACCTACCTAACTGCCTACCTACCCACACAACCACCCACAGAACCACCCAACCACTCACCCACATTTCTACCTTCCTACCTACTTATCAAATATGTATATGTTAATAAATACCTAGGTATATTTTATATAAGGCCGCGCCATGGCTGAGTGTTTAGCCCCCTTGGCTCTCACTTAGGTGGCCCGGGTTCTGTCCCAGGCGACCGCAAAGTGGGATTTGTGGTGGACAACATGGCTCAGGGGTGGGTTCTCGGGTCCTCCGGTTTCCCCCACCGCCATTCCACCAATTGCTCCATCATTCATTCATCCCAGGCGTTGGGCTGACCCCCCAACCCTGATCTCATGTATCCGGTCAATATGCTTCGGCTCCCTGGCTCTGAGGTGACCCAAGCGACTCCTGACACCAGCACTGGTGAGAAAGGGAGACGTAAAACATATTTTATATAAGGTTTCAATGCTTCCATATTGATCGAATGTTTTATATGAAGCTTTTTATGTATTTTAAAATGCCTAACATTAAATGCACTGGTTTCCTTTTCAAAATAAAGATTTGAGAGATTCCAAAACCCTTATTCCATTACATTAAATTGATACTATCAAGAAGGAAGTGGTACAAGTCAGCTTACAAAGTTTGTAAGCATTTCTTATTTTGTGACTATTTTCTCTGCCTGATTTTGGGGCCCAAATGACCTTGTTGTCGACGGGCCCTTAAACACCACACTCACTCACTCTGCCTGATTTTTCTTTTATTCTATTTCCTTCCCATGTTTCAGGCTTGTTTCTAGTTTTCGTGGTATACGGCAGTGCCAGATAGATGGGGCGTATTCTTGCTTCAAGGAAATGGTATTCGGTGGAACATTAAATTACTGTAAAGCCAAGGGGACTACCGCGCAACTGTCTACGGCCTATAGTGTCCTGTGGTATCTTCACTTCATCCCTTCCTCCTGGGGAATGATAGCCGTAATAGACCTCACGTAGCTCGCAGTTTACCAGGTGTTCTCATGTGTTGAATATCGTATACTCTGTAAGAACAGGTAACGTAAAATGTTTCCTATGTAAAGTTCTATCCGTTCAAATAAATTCATTTCATTTTTGCTATATCTCTTTCCCTGTGCTAGACATTTTTTCTATAAAATTTCATTTAAAGCTAGAAATGTCCTGTCGGATACACGAGACAGTATTTCCTTCCAGAAAATTTGTATTATTTGTAATTTAAAGAAACCTTCATTCGTTTAAAAATGGTATTTTGTTTCGGTTAGCTAGCTGAGATGTAGTTCTCAAAAATTGAAAGGATTATAGGCCAAGGTGGTATTTACGGTTGTTGTCGAACACTAAAATTTGAGCAGTCGACCTTGTGCAGGGCTAGTGGAAGCAACGTAAGCTTAGCAGAAGCCGCATACATTAGAGGGACCAAAGGCCTGCGCTCTGCGAATGTCGATTGTTATGAAAGTTGATTATAGGATACCTAAGTTTCATTATATGTTGTTACATATTCATTTATTTTTATGGGAAATTGTACATTAGTAACTGCTGAAGCTTCTGTTTCACTTAAGTCCCAATATACCCTGATTAAGAGAGTAAATTTCGTTTCTGACATATTATATAAACGAGAAGTATATTGGCAAACAATGAAAGTCCGTAACGCATAAAACACTCCCGAAATAAATCATTCATTTAGTGTGCAGGCACAAGCAGAAAATAAATTGTTCACTACTGGAACGCTTACGAAAATGTATTAAACCGTTTCATAACTATGTCATTATTTTTAATTTTGAGTCCTCCCGCTTTGTTCCTAATGGGTTGAATGATCTTTAAATCCGTTCTTAATGGAACTTTAATCTTAATCTTATATCTTAAATTTAATCTTTAATCTTAAATCTTTAAACTAACTCACTCCATGTTTAAATTGTTACCTGAATGTTCTGTATTCCAGTCGGAGCTCTTAGCAATTAAAGAAGCTATAAAATGGTGTACTGTTAATGGGAACAGTGCCCGTATTCTTAGTGATTCACAATCAGCTCTACTCGCTATTAATGATAAATACAATTTAAATTCATTAGCACATGAAATCAGAACCTTGCTTCAAAACCATCCAGGACATATTAGCATGGGATGGCTTAAAGGACACAGTGGAATTTTAGGTAACGAGTGAGCTGATTGCTTGGCTAAGAAGGCTGCAGAATCCAATCTTCCTGTGACATACTCTTTATGTCCTATTTCTACTGTAAGGAGAATAATACATCAACATATTCTTTAATAATGGAATAAACAATGGCTAACAACTCCAAATGGAAGTTTAACAAAAACATTATTTTTCCCTAGTGTATATGACAGAGGAAAATGTGAAACTCTTGTACCAAATTTTGTTTTGACACAATTTTTAAGTGGACATGGTAAGTTTGGTGAATACTTATCACACTTTCACTTAACATCCAACCCCAAGTGCATGTGTGGTGAAGAATTTCAAACTGTGGTTCATCTCCTTTTCCGTTGACCCATTTTCTGGAGAGAAAGACAAGAATTAATATTCAAGCTAGACTCTCTAGGAACTGAATTTTCTGCTCCGCTCACATCTTTGCTAATGAAGCCACAACAGTATAAGTACTTCATGATGTTTATAAACTCAGTGTTTAAACATCTGGAATAGTTTACATTAATATGCATCAGATTAAAACATATTTTCTTCCTTCTAGTATTTAAAATATTTTTGTTAAAATTGTATATTTTATGTATCAACTCTAACCCTAATATACCACTGTGTAAGATATGGTTCAATAAATCTGGATAAATAAAAAAATCCGTTCATTATAACTTTTATCTAAGGGTTCTAAAGAACACACTTATTCAACAAAGCAGGAGTGGAACTAATAATAGGGCAAACCCTGATTGCTGTAAAACTTTTCCCGTTTATGAACATTATGGAAATTCATATAACCTAGTTACTTGAAGATAATTATGTTTCATTGGTAACAATTTTTTCCAAATCGATTCAGCAATTTCATATTTATAAATTGAATTTATAAATCTTGAAGTCCCTAGTGTTTTTCCCCATTTAAGATACATTACAAATGTTCTGTAAGTATTAAATTCTGAAGCAGTAAACGTTCTATTGTTAAATAATTAATCAAAGTTGAATAAACTGTTTCCGAAGTAAAAACTGATTTTAAAATTTTGAGGCACGTATCGCATATATTATATTTTGAATAGCTTAATACCATAACATATTCGCCATCAAGAAGCAAAAGATCCACTTATATCGATAAACAAAATTAAAGTACAACACCCCTCATTTCTAAAATTGTGTCTTTGATGCATAAATAAGCTTTTAAAACGTAAACGACAATTAGTTTCTGAGATTACCTTGTTCATGTAAGTATATTATACAACCAAACAAGTTTGCGGTACGTAGGATAAACGTTACATTCCAACATAATATTTAGATAATTGATGGAAAATAATCGTTCCTTCACACTAGCCGTGTATAGGTTAAGGTTTTGGCTGGAGTCAAACTGAAAAATTCAATGCCATGGCCGGGATTTGAACCACAGATTTCCTGGTTTCCATCCAGTCCCTCTTACCCATAGCTACCAAGGCCAACGTGCCGCCGTAGCCCGACTCGGTAGCGTAGATGGTAGCATGTCTGCCTCACGTTCAAGAGGTCCCGAGTTCGAATCTCGGTCAGGGTGAGTTACCTGGATACGATTTTTCCGGGGTTTTCCCTTATCCTGAAAGATGAATGTCAGGTAGCTCTAAGCTCCACGGACCCTGGCCACATTTGAGCATCATTTCACCCATTTCTTAACCGTCCGATAAGACTTAAAAGTTGGAGGACGTAAAATTAAAAAAAAAAAAAAAAAAAAAAGTGCCGTACTGACATTAAATTCTCCAATTGACTCATATATGTTTCCCGGTAAACCACTAGGGGCTCTCGTATTCGAGATACACCGCTTGTGGCGACTTACTATTGTAAGTACTCGAGTATCTATCCAAAACCATAGCCTATATACGGCTAGTGTGAAGGAACGATTAATTTCCATCAATTAACTTAAATAATAAGAATTTAACTATGAAGCCTGGGACACAAGTACTTACAATAGTAGTATTAGTATTTATTTTCTCATCTTTCTTCTACATACGTTTTCATTGATGCATTGACATTTGTAACATTTCTTTTGCACAATAACAAAATGACTTATTCACATCTAACATACGCTTCCTAGATGCTTGCCTCGAGTCCCGGTCTCAATACACATAACCCCTGGTTTTCCGTGTATTGATGACCTTCCTCTCCCTTGTATTCCTCGTTCTAGTTTTTCAGCCCTTAATTATTAGTTATTCTTCATCAATTTTAACCATTTCTCTCTAACTTTCCCCATATATTCACCTATATTTCTTACATTCTTTTCTCCTTTTACCAATAACACTTTCTTTATTATTAATACCTCCCCCCATCCCTAAAACTATCCCACTTTTGTTGCCAAATTTGTTACAATACTAGTAAGTAACCACAGTGTATCTCGAATACGGGAGCTCCTAGTGCTTTACCGGGAAAATATGAGTCAACTGGAGAATTTAATGTCAGGACGGCGGGTTGGCCATGGTAGCTCAATGGTTCAAATCCCGGCAATGGCATTGAATTTTTCAGTTTCACTCTATCTATTATATAGGGATTTCACGTTTCATTTTCTCAAAAATGACTCTAAAAATTTTGGTTAAACCACTTTCTGGACTATTTTCATGACGAATAAAATCTAAACGTTGAATTTTTTGTAGTTGAAATGTGATGTTTTCTTCATTCTTTCTGAAAGCTATAACTTGCACTGGAAATAAGAGATAGAAAAAATTTACTACAGGAAAAATTCAATATAAATATGTATGCAAAATTATATTTTTCGCAGAATTAACCTACTCCGAAGATAAATATTTATAAAAATAATGCAATTTTACTTAATTTTCTCTCCTCTTTCTATGTGATCAGTGATCACTATTGATATAGACATTCAGGTGTAGTTTGCGTATGTTGCATATATTTAAATCCACATTACTTAAATAAGAATAATTTCTAGAAACCTTTTTAACATTGTTAATGCAACAAATAGGAACAGTTTTTTTTTTTTTTTACAGAATTGGAGTACTGTATGTGTAGTGTTTAACGCCCGCTTTTACTACATACGGCACCGCAGGCGATGACACTGATGATACATGAGATGAAGGAGCACCGGTGGAATGAGATGGCGGTGGAAGCCGGAGATCCCGGAGAAAACCCGCCCCAGCACCGTGTTTTCCACCACAAATCTCACTTTGCGGTCGCCTGGGATCAAACACGGGCCGCCTTGGTGAGAGCCAAGCGATATAACCACTGGGCCATGGCGCGGCCACGCGCTTCCTCTTTCTGCTTCCTCTACCGACAATGTAAGATAGGCGCACTATTCATTTTCACCCAAACCTGTGATTTCGAGAGTTTACTGAAAATGCAATAATCCATAAAAGCTATTTTAAAAAACAATTGACAGTATGTTTATAGCCCTTTTTGTGTCTGTAAATAACGTATTCAGGTGAACAGCCGTTTTTCATTAAAACGTTAGACTGCTTATTCTGGGTACATTAAAAGTCAATAGTATAGTTAAACATTTGTATTTTAATAAGTTTTGATATCTTTTCACTTCCACTAATGGCGAAGGTGTATATTTTAACTTGGCCACGTAAATAAATGGGGAATTAATTTAACTTTTTCCGAGGAGAAAGCTACAGCTGTAAGGAGAATTTAATACTATTATAAGTCATTATTCGTTTATTACCATTGGACACCTTATAGTATATAACAAACTGGGGAAAAAGTCTGTAAATTCAGCGATATTTGAGCACGGGTGTATAGCTGTGCTAGAGCTACTGCAGTTGGAGCGTTGTCTGGTTTTAGTGGACCACACATTCTACAGAGTGCACCACTACAGGCTGTCGAATACGAGGAAACGACGTCCAGTTGTTTTGAACCTCCATTTTGCTTACTATATATAAAGCAGGCACGTATTTAGAAGTCAGTTTTCGGGGGGGGGGGGGGGTTCCAAAAATCTAAGTTGAATTATTTTCTTTTAATAAATAATTAATCAGGTATGTATTTTTATCATGTTAGTAAAAATAAAAACACATGCAATATATTATGTTCACATGACTTTCTCCAACCAAGCTTCTACAAATTGTTCTTAAAAAAGTTTGTTTTTGTCTTGTTTCTTTGGATAAAGTCTATAGAAAGGCCTTGCACATTGCACATGTTTTGTTCTTATTCCTGGGATAAAGTGATATAAGCAGTAATCAGATATTTAAAAAGCGAACCACTGATTGGTGTATTTGAAGTATTAGTCCTCCATGAATGAAAAAGGGAATAGGAACTTAGAAGTTAAAAATTACATACCTTTAAGTATCTGGGAATTCTAAAAAACAATTTATAATATATCGGAATTGGTTAACTTTGCAAAACATTATTGTAATTGACATTATTTGTGTATTTTAACGAGTTCTACAGCTGCTGTGCAGTAACTTTTCGTTTATCTCTTAAATAGCTTCATGTTTGCCTGACAGTGAATAGAGACGTTAAAATGAGAAGCTTGAATAAACTTTTTCAAGTTATTTTAAACTAAGTCTTATTCCAACTATTTATTAAACATTTGAAATGTTATTCATTTGGGGGGTCAGGACCCCCTGTACCCCCCTTAAATACGTCCCTGATATAAACTTATTGTTACACAGAAACGAGCAAAACAAGAATAAAATGGCAATTAGTACTGCAAAAATACCAGTTATTCAGGCACGTATTCAGAAGTCAATTTCCGGGGGGGTCCAAAAATCTACGTTGAATTATTTTCTTTTAATAATTAATCAGGGATGTATTTTTATCATGTTAGTAAAACTAAAAAAAAGATGTAATATATTACATTCACATTACTTTCTCCACCCAATCTTCTACAAATTGTTCTCAGAAAAGATTGTTTTTGTCTTGTTTCTTTGGATAAAGTCTATAGAAACACCGTTAATTGCACACTTTTGTTCTTATACCTGGGATAAAGTGATATAAGCAACAATCAGATTTTTAAAAACGAACCACTAATTGATGCATTTGAAGTATTAGTTCTCCTTGAATGAAAAAGGGAATAGGATCTTAGAAGTTAAAAATTACATACCTTTAAGTAAGTATCTGCGAATTTTAATCACTAAGAAATAATATATCGGAATTAGTTAACTTTGCAATACATTATTATAATTGACATTATTTGTGTATTTTAACGAGCTACTTGTGCAGTAACTTTTCGTTTATCTGTTAGGTTTAGAATAGTTATACAGACTTCACTTCCAGTAAAACAAACTTCAGGGCTTATCCTCAGAAAATTAACAATAGGCATTCTATTTGTTATGCAGCTACCTTAAATATGTAGTGTTTAAATTCAAATTATTGAAGCCACTTTCGGACGATTTTATTGAAAGTCTTCGTTTCGCATCCTTGAAAGATAACGAAATTAAATCCTACATTTTATATTCCTCCAATATTTGGGTTCTGGAGCGCGCGCGCGCAGACATTTATTTTTAAGTTTTTTTCCCCCTGTTCTGGTGTCCTCAAAACTTGCATTCCTGATGACATCTCAATATCAACCCTTTAAATGGAATGTAACACGTTTGTGCTTACTAAGCACGTGGTAGAGGCAATAAACATTGATCCCGTACTCCCGTACACTGACATGAGTCTCTCTGGTTCTCACAATTTCCCAACTCATATAAAGCACGATTGCTCCATTGCGTATCGTCATCAGGCAAACTGTTTGGTTATAAATGATTTCAACTGGAGCCCGCCTCCATAGTTTGGTGGTAGCGTGTCTGACTCCCAGTGAAGAGATCTTGGCCAACCTTGCCGCGTAAGGGAAAGGAGGGTTTACCTCCACCCACTGTCTGCGAATATAAGAAGCAACGTTCCATTATGTAGAGAGAGCGAGAAAAAGGGAAATACTTTCATGAGAAGGTGCGGTGAGGTGGAAAAAAATCCACCTTTGCTCATATGAGCGCAAGTTGGGCACCGCAGAAGCGATTTCCAATCGAGATCAAGATAGTTTTCTCAATAGGACTTTTTACAGGGTATTCCCTTATCTTAATAAGACGATTGTCGGGTAAATCTTATGTTCTAGTCGCTCTAGACTGATGTAATGGTATCACCCGTTTCATTTACTGCCCAATATGATTATCCAGTTAAAGGACGTTAAAGTATTAAAAATAAATAAATAAAATTCTAGGTTTCTTACGAAATTATGCAACGAGCAATTTTGAGACTGTTAAATGTGCATAACAATTGTTATATAGGATGAGATGTTTCGAAAATAGCTGATACGAGGGAAGTAGAAATTGCGGGAGTTGCGTATTTTATGAGCTCCACGTTCTCTTTTAACCTGATGTTTTTATCTATGATAACCTGGTTTCTTAGTTAAATAATCATGGAAATTAAAGAGTTGTTTATCGGCTTTTCCCCAAAAATTCAAAATTGTCGTGTCTCAAACATGCAGCATTTTAATCGTAATCAATAGACATGTTTCTGAGAACAGAAAATTGACGAAATTTCTTCCATCCAAAAGAAGATAGTCACTCACTTTAGTCAAAAGATCCTTGTTTCAGTTTAAATAACTCAGTTCTGAAGACAGTCCTAAGCGCAAGCAAAAGGTGCACATCCGGGAACAAAAGAAAGAGTCACAGTTTCAAATATATTTGATCATTTAGTCATTTGTTGCTAATATTTTTCTCAGAAATGTTTATTTCTTGTGAAACTATTTATTATTATTTTTTTTATAAAATTACTTATTAAGATTTTAGTTAATTGATGGAAATTAATCATTTCTTCACACTAGCCGTATATAGGCTAAGGTTTATGATACGGTAGAATCAACATGAAAAATTCAATGCCACGGGCGGGATTTGAACCACGGATCTCCTGATTTCCGTCCAGTCGCTCTTTACCCATTGAGCTACCATGGCCAACTTTCTGTCATGACATTCAATTCTTCATTTGACTCGTATATTTCCCCGGTAAACCACTGGGGACTCTCGCATTCCAGATACACCGTTTGTGGCGACTTAAAATTGTAAGTACTTGCATTGTAAGTATTACTGTGATGAAGCCTCGCTTCATCAGGCTTCATCACAGTAATACTTACAATGCAAGTACTTACAATGGTAAGTCGCCACAAACGGTGTATTTCGGATGCGAGAGCCTCTAGTGTTTTACCGGGGAAATATACGAGTCAAATGGAGTAACAGCGAGTGGACGAAAACCAGGAGCTCCGTGGTTCAAATCCCGGCCGTGGCATTGAATTTTTCATGTTGATTCTATCTACTTATTAAGAGTTTTCATTACACTAGGCGGCCTTGTTTTGTACAGTGAATAGAGACGTTAAGAAGAGAAACTTAAATAAACATTTTCAATTCTTTTTAAACTTAGTTTTATTTCAAATATTTATTTATTAAAGGTTTGGAATGACAATTCATTTGGAGGGGGGTCCGGACGCCCTGGACCCCCCTTAAATACGTCCCTGACAGCATAGTAAGTCGCCATTCAGGTAGTTGTCTCGTGTGTTTATGAGAACTGCTAGTGGTTTACCGGGAAAAACACGAGTCAGTTGGCACGTTGGCCATAGTAGCTCAGATGATTAGAGTGGCTGGACGGAAACCAGAAGATCCGTGGTTCAAATCTCGGCTATGGCATTGAATTTTTCATTCTAAATCTACCCTTTGATAGTGCTTCCCACACACGGCTAGTGTGAAAGAACAATTAATTTCCAATAATAATAATAATAATAATAATAATAATAATAATAATAATAATAATAATAATAATAATAATAATAATAATAATAATAATAATAATAATAATAATAATAATAATAATCATCATCTGCGTTACAGGTGCGGCAAAATAGAATGCACCTCATTATGATGACTTTCGGAAACTGTTATACCAAAAACTCCTGCACATAGAATGTAGATCTCACTAAATCACACAACTATGTCAAAACAATTTTGGTGTGGGGAAATATAACTCCTTGTTACGTGCTTCAATTTTTCAATGGTTACATTCTCCTCAGTTGAGAAAAAAGTTGAGAAAATACTGTGCATCTAACACATTATATAATTATTATTAGAATATATTGTATACGATACGCCTTTCTAATTGTATCCCTAACCTGCGATAGAGAATGGACTTGTATCATTACGTGTTCTTCTTGCCGTCTTCTACTGCTGTACAGAGATGGCTCCACGAGTATCATTTTCCTGCGCAGGAGATCATTTGTAGTTCTTTTGCGACCTTTTATCACTAATTATCGCATTTTCATTATACTTGGCTTATATTTCATTGGTGATAATTGACTAAATAAAAACAATCAATATAATGCATGCCAAAAGATTATCTAACGAACAAGTAATTCCGTGTGAGAGAAAAGCCCTCCGAAGGTAAGTATAACACTAAGCTTTGCTGCAACTATATTCCATGGGTACAATGACAATGGGAGAATTGTTCTCGGAATAATAACATTTTTAATACATTTTATGTATTGTAATACATAGTACATAATACATTTAATGGTTTTTAAAATCATTTTTAAGGCCGGTTCTTAATTACTGTAGAAGCACTGATAGCATCATCACCTTCAAATTTCTTGATACTGGACCGCACACAAAATGGAGCTCTTAGGTTAATTACTGGAGCTATACAAACTACTCCTATAATAATCTTACAAGCATTTACATGTAACAGACCCATAATGACAGATTTAGAAATGCAAGCCCCTTTAACATATGAAAAGCTTTTAGGAATTCCAGAGGGTAAAACTACACACATCCACCTTAACTTTGAAAACTCAATTAGGCTTCATACAGAAAGTTCAACAACTAAGAAGTAAACTAAATTACCCATCCAAAGTAGAACCTTCCATGTCTCTTAATAACCCACTGAACATCATTGAATTAGAATACTACCTAGATTTACTTGCAGATTTTAAAAAGAAAGAATACTCAGCTACAGAAGCTAAAGCATATGCCCTTGAAACCATAAATGTAAGATATCCAGTTGACAAATGGACACACATATATACAGATTGCTCTCTTTACAATCAAGAATATGGATCAGGAGCAGGAGCAACCTGTAAATTCTTTTCTTTCTATAAGCATGTTGGAATTTACTTAACAAGTTTTGATGGAGAAATTGATGCAATTTATACTTCCTTACAAAATCTATTTGCCTGGACAAATAAGCTTTCCAACACAGTTTTCTTAACAGATTCTAAAGCAGCTATTTAGGCTATTATTTCAAATGACAGCCCAAAAACCGAAAAGATAAATGAAATTCATAATATGATTAAACATCTTCAAAATTTAAATATAGTATAGTTTTTCAATGGATACCATCTCACTGTGGAATTTTTGGCAATGAGTAGGCAGATATGTTGGCCAAGAAGGGTTCCAAAATATCTCAAACAACGAAACAAAATATCCCCTATGAAACAGTTAAAAAATTAATCAAAAACATCTTCACAAAACTATATAACAACTATCTAGTTTCCTCTGAAAAACTTAATTGGAAAGATCTCCAAAACAAACTAAAGACAAGTCCAGAACTACCTCGAAAATCTTCAGTAGCAGTGTTCAGATTAATCACAGGCCACGATTGCTTGAATGGACATTTATTCAAGGTTGGATTAACAACTTCTCCACAGTGCTGTTTATGTGGTAAAGACGATTTAATGAACATCGATCATCTAACTGTATGCGAAACTCTCCAAAATCAAGATCTAGTCTTCAAATATTGGGAAGCAAGAAGAAAAATGATTTTATTATCAAATTCTGAGCATTAAATACACCCACACCCTCATTTTTTTCGTAGTTATACTCTATTTTATTAATCAAAACTTATACAAATGGAAATGTTTTAGGCCATTCCGCTGATTTACAATTGTGGAAAAGGAACACAGATTAATTACAAAGCACCTCTCCTGTTTTTGAAACACATTTGTGTATAACAGCTGCTCTTTGTGAGAGTGATCTTTGGTATGCATTCACATGGCTTGCCGCTAATTCTTCAACAAACACGTATTTGTTCATCTGCTTTAGTTAACTCGTGATTTATATGCTTGCATAGGTTAATCATCTGGTTGCCTTATTTATTATAATGTTATTCATTTTATATAATCAGACAATTTAATAAATTTAGTTTATTTTCATGGCAAATAAAAATACAGGTATCCGTTTAACTGTAAGTGATGTAAAAAGCGATTTCAAACTAAACGTGAGAGTACGATAACAGACAGAGTACACCAAATATAATTCACTTCAATTGTTTTAGTATTCAGTGAATTACGTCGGAGGCTAATTAAGAAGTTGTGCTATTCAAGTCCATATACTTTACATATATTTTTCCAAGAATACTCAATTGTTTTATTTGGTACTGCATTTATCAACTCAGTACTATCTTTTAATATATTTCCTTTATATTTATATGTGCATCGTCTGGTGGGGCATAGGTACCTAGTATAACATTAATATCCAGGTATCTGCCTCGTTCCTTTCCGATTTGTCCATTCCACTCCAGGTATGTAAATAGTTACCTGTAATTTGATATCCATTTCCCTTCTTCTTCGTTTCTGTTGAAACTATTGAATCTGGCTTTTGCTGTGTAATCTCCTTCGACATAAGAACACTAACCAGGTTATTTAATGCAGTACTTCGTGAAGAGCCTATTCCATCAGATTGGAAAACTTCATATATTAGTGCACTATATAAAGAGGGGTGATACCGAAATTAAAGGATTGCAATAAGTAAAGAATCGTGATGGATTTCAAAGAACTCTTTTATCTTTGTGAAACGCATGCACGTGCAGATGAGTTGAGTCGTGTAACAACAGACACGGGAGAATCAGAAAATTATGAATGGAGTCAGTTGGAGAATTCAATGTCATGTTGCCACGTTGCCCATAGTAGCTCAAATGGTTAGAGCGGCTAGACCTAAACCAGAAGATCCGTGGTTCAAATCCCTGCTATGGCATTGAATTTTTCATTCTGACTCTACCCTTTCATAGTGCTTCCTACACACGGCTAGTGTGAAAGAACAATTAATTTCCATTAATTGTACCTAATAGTGGGCCGAACTATAAAGCCCGGGCCTTAAAGTACTTACAGTATAGTAAGTCGCCATTCAGGTAGTTGTCTCACGCGTTTATGACAACTCCTAGTAGTTTACCGGGAAAAACACGAGTCAGTTGGAGCACTTTATGTCGTGTTGGCACGTTGGCCATAGTAGCTCAAATGGTTAGAGCGGCTGGACGGAAACCAGAAGATCCGTGGTTCAAATCCCGGCTATGACATTGAATGTTTCATTCTGACTCTACCCTTTCATAGTGCTTCCTACACACGGCTAGTGTGAAAGAACAATTAATTTCCAATAATAATAATAATAATAATAATAATAATAATAATAATAATAATAATAATAATAATAATAATAATAATAATAATAATAATAATAATAATAATAATAATAATAATAATAATAATAATAATAATAATAATAATAATAATAATAATAATAATAATAATAATAATAATAATAATAATAATAATAATAATAATAATAATAATAATGATAATGGTAATGGTAACAGTAACAGTAACGGTTTGTATGACTAGTTTAGGGAGCAAGAAACAAGGTAATTTGAAATCCTGATCAAAAGTAGAGGAGCGAACAAGCTATCTCACAATCTTTCCTCATTCGAAAAACGCCACCTATCCTGCTTACACCAAAATATCCAACCTGTGGTTAAACCCAAAACATGGATGGGCATACAGCAAAAGCCATGTGGCCGTAAACATCCTACGCATACCTTGTGCGTGTGTGTGTCAGTTTGTGTGTCACATTTCAAAATGTAATAATTAAAAATAGCTTACAGGTTCCAACAAAACAAACGTACTTATGGCTTGTGAATATTTCCAACCAAGAATGGAAATTTGCAATGGAAATCATTCAGATATATTTGCTTTAGCAGACTTGCTTTTTCTCACATAATTGTTTGTTCGTTTGATATTCTCTTGTATATTTTGTAACTACTGCTGATTGCCACGTAAGTAAAGGCCAATCAAATTTAAAGTGTGTCTAATAAATAAAACTAGAATTTACTGTGAATCTTTGTAAGTAATCAATAATATTATTCTCGGCAATAATATATTACGGGTGCTGCCATCTCTGTATCCCTGGGCGAAGTAGGTTTTAAACGTTTGTTTTAGTAACTTCCTATCAAACTGTCGCTCACAGCGGATTCAGTTGCAGCAAAAGTGTCTCCTATGCTTTCACCAAGTACTGGAATTTATTGATAACTAGTAAGTCATCTTTCTGTCGTTGTGGAGTATGTATTGTTGCTATGTATTCAGAAGTAACGTATACAGATGACCTTACTTCACTTAAAAAGTCTACATCACAATACAGCACTCAACATATTTCTGAGATCGCTATTACTTATTATTGGTTTGAATTTGAAAATCTTACACTTTTTGTTTTTTCTATCATGTACTATCTTTCAAGAAAGTAAATGTACACTTTCCACGCGTCAGTGTAACTCAGGCGTTCCGTAACTGGTTGGTATGAAAACTCGCAGAGATATACTGTCGTGGTTGCCATTTTAACCCGTTACTTACTTGCAAGATTTCTAAGGCTTTATTAACCCAGCATAACAAATGGTTAAGTATTTATCACAAGTAAGTAATAATTATCTCGCAGCTGAGCTATTAACTACATGGCGTTGGAAAATGTGCAAGAAAGCGAAAAACACGTGGAATTCTGAGTTTCATGAACCAATATATATGTGCTATATATATATATATATATATATATATATATATATATATATAAGGCAAGCTATCCTAATTGCTCTTGTAGCTCAAGAGCAAAATGTGGGCGGAGATAACGAAGACCATGCTCCAAGGTTCGAACCGTAAGACGTGGGCATAATTTTAACTCCAAATAATAATAATAATAATAATAATAATAATAATAATAATAATAATAATAATAATAATAATAATAATAATAATAATAATAATAATAATAATAATAATAATAATAATAATAATAATAATAATAATAATAATAATAATAATAATAATAATAATAATAATAATTATAATAATAATAATAATAATAATAATAATAATAATAATAATAATAATAATAATAATAATAATAATAATAATAATAATAATAATAATAATAATAATAATAATAATAATAATAATAATAATAATAATAATAATAATAATAATAATAATAATAATAATAATAATAATAATAATAATAATAATAATAATAATAATAATAATAATAATATTAATAATAATCATCATCATCATCATCATCTGCGTTACAGGTGCGGCAAAATAGAATGCACTTCATTATGATGACTTTCGGAAACTGTTATACCAAAAACTCCTGCACATAGAATGTAGATCTCACTAAATCACACAACTATGTCAAAACAATTTTGGTGTGGGGAAATATAACACCTTGTTACGTGCTTCAATTTTTTAATGGTTACATTCTCCTCAGTTGAGAAAAAAGTTGAGAAAATACTGTGCATCTAACACATTATATAATTATTATTAGAATATATTGTATACGATACGCCTTTCTAATTGTATCCCTAACCTGCGATAGAGAATGGACTTGTATCATTACGTGTGCTTCTTGCCGTCTTCTACTGCTGTACAGAGATGGCTCCACGAGTATCATTTTCCTGCGCAGGAGATCATTTGTAGTTCTTTTGCGACCTTTTATCACTAATTATCGCATTTTCATTATACTTGGCTTATATTTCATTGGTGATAATTGACTAAATAAAAACAATCAATATAATGCATGCCAAAAGATTATCTAACGAACAAGTAATTCCGTGTGAGAGAAAAGCCCTCCGAAGGTAAGTATAACACTAAGCTTTGCTGCAACTATATTCCATGGGTACAATGACAATGGGAGAATTGTTCTCGGAATAATAACATTTTTAATACATTTTATGTATTGTAATACATAGTACATAATACATTTTATGGTTTTTAAAATCATTTTTAAGGCCGGTTCTTAATTACTGTAGAAGCACTGATAGCATCATCACCTTCAAATTTCTTGATACTGGACCGCACACAAAATGGAGCTCTTAGGTTAATTACTGGAGCTATACAAACTACTCCTATAATAATCTTACAAGCATTTACATGTAACAGACCCATAATGACAGATTTAGAAATGCAAGCCCCTTTAACATATGAAAAGCTTTTAGGAATTCCAGAGGGTAAAACTACACACATCCACCTTAACTTTGAAAACTCAATTAGGCTTCATACAGAAAGTTCAACAACTAAGAAGTAAACTAAATTACCCATCCAAAGTAGAACCTTCCATGTCTCTTAATAACCCACTGAACATCATTGAATTAGAATACTACCTAGATTTACTTGCAGATTTTAAAAAGAAAGTATACTCAGCTACAGAAGCTAAAGCATATGCCCTTGAAACCATAAATGTAAGATATCCAGTTGACAAATGGACACACATATATACAGATTGCTCTCTTTACAATCAAGAATATGGATCAGGAGCAGGAGCTACCTGTAAATTCTTTTCTTTCTATAAGCATGTTGGAATTTACTTAACAAGTTTTGATGGAGAAATTGATGCAATTTATACTTCCTTACAAAATCTATTTGCCTGGACAAATAAGCTTTCCAACACAGTTTTCTTAACAGATTCTAAAGCAGCTATTTAGGCTATTATTTCAAATGACAGCCCAAAAACCGAAAAGATAAATGAAATTCATAATATGATTAAACATCTTCAAAATTTAAATATAGTATAGTTTTTCAATGGATACCATCTCACTGTGGAATTTTTGGCAATGAGTAGGCAGATATGTTGGCCAAGAGGGGTTCCAAAATATCTCAAACAACGAAACAAAATATCCCCTATGAACAGTTAAAAAATTAATCAAAAACATCTTCACAAAACTATATAACAACTATCTAGTTTCCTCTGAAAAACTTAATTGGAAAGATCTCCAAAACAAACTAAAGACAAGTCCAGAACTACCTCGAAAATCTTCAGTAGCAGTGTTCAGATTAATCACAGGCCACGATTGCTTGAATGGACATTTATTCAAGGTTGGATTAACAACTTCTCCACAGTGCTGTTTATGTGGTAAGGACGATTTAATGAACATCGATCATCTAACTGTATGCGAAACTCTCCAAAATCAAGATCTAGTCTTCAAATATTGGGAAGCAAGAAGAAAAATGATTTTATTATCAAATTCTGAGCATTAAATACACCCACACCCTGATTTTTTTCGTAGTTATACTCTATTTTATTAATCAAAACTTATACAAATGGAAATGTGTTAGACCATTCCGCTGATTTACAATTGTGGAAAAGGAACACAGATTAATTACAAAGCACCTCTCCTGTTTTTGAAACACATTTGTGTATAACAGCTGCTCTTTGTGAGAGTGATCTTTGGTATGCATTCACATGGCTTGCCGCTAATTCTTCAACAAACACGTATTTGTTCATCTGCTTTAGTTAACTCGTGATTTATATGCTTGCATAGGTTAATCATCTGGTTGCCTTATTTATTATAATGTTATTCATCTTATATAATCAGACAATTTAATAAATTTAGTTTATTTTCATGGCAAATAAAAATACAGGTATCCGTTTAACTGTAAGTGATGTAAAAAGCGATTTCAAACTAAACGTGAGAGTACGATAACAGACAGACTACACCAAATATAATTCACTTCAATTGTTTTAGTATTCAGTGAATTAGATCGGAGGCTAATTAAGAAGTTGTGCTATTCAAGTCCATATACTTTACATATATTTTTCCAAGAATACTCAATTGTTTTATTTGGTACTGCTTTTATCAACTCAGTACTATCTTTTAATATATTTCCTTTATATTTATATGTGCATCGTCTGGTGGGGCATAGGTACCTAGTATAACATTAATATCCAGGTATCTGCCTCGTTCCTTTCCGATTTGTCCATTCCACTCCAGGTATGTAAATAGTTACCTGTAATTTGATATCCATTTCCCTTCTTCTTCGTTTCTGTTGAAACTATTGAATCTGGCTTTTGCTGTGTAATCTCCTTCGACATAAGAACACTAACCAGGTTATTTAATGCAGTACTTCGTGAAGAGCCTATTCCATCAGATTGGAAAACTTCATATATTAGTGCACTATATAAAGAGGGGTGATACCGAAATTAAAGGATTGCAATAAGTAAAGAATCGTGATGGATTTCAAAGAACTCTTTTATCTTTGTGAAACGCATGCACGTGCAGATGAGTTGAGTCGTGTAACAACAGACACGGGAGAATCAGAAAATTATGAATGGAGTCAGTTGGAGAATTCAATGTCATGTTGCCACGTTGCCCATAGTAGCTCAAATGGTTAGAGCGGCTAGACCTAAACCAGAAGATCCGTGGTTCAAATCCCTGCTATGGCATTGAATTTTTCATTCTGACTCTACCCTTTCATAGTGCTTCCTACACACGGCTAGTGTGAAAGAACAATTAATTTCCATTAATTGTACCTAATAGTGGGCCGAACTATAAAGCCCGGGCCTTAAAGTACTTACAGTATAGTAAGTCGCCATTCAGGTAGTTGTCTCACGCGTTTATGACAACTCCTAGTAGTTTACCGGGAAAAACACGAGTCAGTTGGAGCACTTTATGTCGTGTTGGCACGTTGGCCATAGTAGCTCAAATGGTTAGAGCGGCTGGACGGAAACCAGAAGATCCGTGGTTCAAATCCCGGCTATGACATTGAATGTTTCATTCTGACTCTACCCTTTCATAGTGCTTCCTACACACGGCTAGTGTGAAAGAACAATTAATTTCCAATAATAATAATAATAATAATAATAATAATAATAATAATAATAATAATAATAATAATAATAATAATAATAATAATAATAATAATAATAATAATAATAATAATAATAATAATAATAATAATGGTAATGGTAACAGTAACAGTAACGGTTTGTATGACTAGTTTAGGGAGCAAGAAACAAGGTCATTTGAAATCCTGATCAAAAGTAGAGGAGCGAACAAGCTATCTCACAATCTTTCCTCATTCGAAAAACGCCACCTATCCTGCTTACACCAAAATATCCAACCTGTGGTTAAACCCAAAACATGGATGGGCATACAGCAAAAGCCATGTGGCCGTAAACATCCTACGCATACCTTGTGCGTGTGTGTGTCAGTTTGTGTGTCACATTTCAAAATGTAACAATTAAAAATAGCTTACAGGTTCCAACAAAACAAACGTACTTATGGCTTGTGAATATTTCCAACCAAGAATGGAAATTTGCAATGGAAATCATTCAGATATATTTGCTTTAGCAGACTTGCTTTTTCTCACATAATTGTTTGTTCGTTTGATATTCTCTTGTATATTTTGTAACTACTGCTGATTGCCACGTAAGTAAAGGCCAATCAAATTTAAAGTGTGTCTAATAAATAAAACTAGAATTTACTGTGAATCTTTGTAAGTAATCAATAATATTATTCTCGGCAATAATATATTACAGGTGCTGCCATCTCTGTATCCCTGGGCGAAGTAGGTTTTAAACGTTTGTTTTAGTAACTTCCTATCAAACTGTCGCTCACAGCGGATTCAGTTGCAGCAAAAGTGTCTCCTATGCTTTCACCAAGTACTGGAATTTATTGATAACTAGTAAGTCATCTTTCTGTCGTTGTGGAGTATGTATTGTTGCTATGTATTCAGAAGTAACGTATACAGATAACCTTACTTCACTTAAAAAGTCTACATCACAATACAGCACTCAACATATTTCTGAGATCGCTATTACTTATTATTGGTTTGAATTTGAAAATCTTACACTTTTTGTTTTTTCTATCATGTACTATCTTTCAAGAAAGTAAATGTAAACTTTCCACGCGTCAGTGTAACTCAGGCGTTCCGTAACTGGTTGGTATGAAAACTCGCAGAGATATACTGTCGTGGTTGCCATTTTAACCCGTTACTTACTTGCAAGATTTCTAAGGCTTTATTAACCCAGCATAACAAATGGTTAAGTATTTATCACAAGTAAGTAATAATTATCTCGCAGCTGAGCTATTAACTACATGGCGTTGGAAAATGTGCAAGAAAACGGAAAACACGTGGAATTCTGAGTTTCATGAACCAATATATATATATATATATATATATATATATATAAGGCAAGCTATCCTAATTGCTCTTGTAGCTCAAGAGCAAAATGTGGGCGGAGATAACGAAGACCATGCTCCAAGGTTCGAACCGTAAGACGTGGGCATAATTTTAACTCCAAATAATAATAATAATAATAATAATAATAATAATAATAATAATAATAATAATAATAATAATAATAATAATAATAATAATAATAATAATAATAATAATAATAATAATAATAATAATAATAATAATAATAATAATAATAATAATAATAATAATAATAATAATAATAATAATAATAATAATAATAATAATAATAATAATAATAATAATAATAATAATAATAATAATAATAATAATAATAATAATAATAATAATAATAATAATAATAATAATAATAATAATAATAATAATAATAATAATAATAATAATAATAATAATAATAATAATAATAATAATAATAATAATCATAATCATCATCATCATCATCTGCGTTACAGGTGCGGCAAAATAGAATGCACCTCATTATGATGACTTTCGGAAACTGTTATACCAAAAACTCCTGCACATAGAATGTAGATCTCACTAAATCACACAACTATGTCAAAACAATTTTGGTGTGGGGAAATATAACTCCTTGTTACGTGCTTCAATTTTTCAATGGTTACATTCTCCTCAGTTGAGAAAAAAGTTGAGAAAATACTGTGCATCTAACACATTATATAATTATTATTAGAATATATTGTATACGATACGCCTTTCTAATTGTATCCCTAACCTGCGATAGAGAATGGACTTGTATCATTACGTGTTCTTCTTGCCGTCTTCTACTGCTGTACAGAGATGGCTCCACGAGTATCATTTTCCTGCGCAGGAGATCATTTGTAGTTCTTTTGCGACCTTTTATCACTAATTATCGCATTTTCATTATACTTGGCTTATATTTCATAGGTGATAATTGACTAAATAAAAACAATCAATATAATGCATGCAAAATGATAATCTAACGAACAAGTAATTCCGTGTGAGAGAAAAGCCCTCCGAAGGTAAGTATAACACTAAGCTTTGCTGCAATTATATTCCATGGGTACAATGACAATGGGAGAATTGTTCTCGGAATAATAACATTTTTAATACATTTTATGTATTGTAATACATAGTACATAATACATTTTATGGTTTTTAAAATCATTTTTAAGGCCGGTTCTTAATTACTGTAGAAGCACTGATAGCATCATCACCTTCAAATTTCTTGATACTGGACCGCACACAAAATGGAGCTCTTAGGTTAATTACTGGAGCTATACAAACTACTCCTATAATAATCTTACAAGCATTTACATGTAACAGACCCATAATGACAGATTTAGAAATGCAAGCCCCTTTAACATATGAAAAGCTTTTAGGAATTCCAGAGGGTAAAACTACACACATCCACCTTAACTTTGAAAACTCAATTAGGCTTCATACAGAAAGTTCAACAACTAAGAAGTAAACTAAATTACCCATCCAAAGTAGAACCTTCCATGTCTCTTAATAACCCACTGAACATCATTGAATTAGAATACTACCTAGATTTACTTGCAGATTTTAAAAAGAAAGAATACTCAGCTACAGAAGCTAAAGCATATGCCCTTGAAACCATAAATGTAAGATATCCAGTTGACAAATGGACACACATCTATACAGATTGCTCTCTTTACAATCAAGAATATGGATCAGGAGCAGGAGCTACCTGTAAATTCTTTTCTTTCTACAAGCATGTTGGAATTTACTTAACAAATTTTGATGGAGAAATTGATGCAATTTATACTTCCTTACAAAATCTATTTGCCTGGACAAATAAGCTTTCCAACACAGTTTTCTTAACAGATTCTAAAGCAGCTATTTAGGCTATTATTTCAAATGACAGCCCAAAAACCGAAAAGATAAATGAAATTCATAATATGATTAAACATCTTCAAAATTTAAATATACGTATAGTTTTTCAATGGATACCATCTCACTGTGGAATTTTTGGCAATGAGTAGGCAGATATGTTGGCCAAGAAGGGTTCCAAAATATCTCAAACAACGAAACAAAATATCCCCTATGAAACAGTTAAAAAATTAATCAAAAACATCTTCACAAAACTATATAACAACTATCTAGTTTCCTCTGAAAAACTTAATTGGAAAGATCTCCAAAACAAACTAAAGACAATCCCAGAACTACCTCGAAAATCTTCAGTAGCAGTGTTCAGATTAATCACAGGCCACGATTGCTTGAATGGACATTTATTCAAGGTTGGATTAACAACTTCTCCACAGTGCTGTTTATGTGGTAAAGACGATTTAATGAACATCGATCATCTAACTGTATGCGAAACTCTCCAAAATCAAGATCTGGTCTCCAAATATTGGGAAGCAAGAAGAAAAATGATTTTATTATCAAATTCTGAGCATTAAATACACCCACACCCTCATTTTTTCGTAGTTATACTCTATTTTATTAATCAAAACTTATACAAATGGAAATGTGTTAGACCATTCCGCTGATTTACAATTGTGGAAAAGGAACACAGATTAATCACAAAGCACCTCTCCTGTTTTTGAAACACATTTGTGTATAACAGCTGCTCTTTGTGAGAGTGATCTTTGGTATGCATTCACATGGCTTGCCGCTAATTCTTCAACAAACACGTATTTGTTCATCTGCTTTAGTTAACTCGTGATTTATATGCTTGCATAGGTTAATCATCTGGTTGCCTTATTTATTATAATATTATTCATTTTATATAATCAGACAATTTAATAAATTTAATTTATTTTCATGGCAAATAAAAATACAGGTATCCGTTTAACTGTAAGTGATGTAAAAAGCGATTTCAAACTAAACGTGAGAGTACGATAACAGACAGAGTACACCAAATATAATTCACTTCAATTGTTTTAGTATTCAGTGAATTAGATCGGAGGCTAATTAAGAAGTTGTGCTATTCAAGTCCATATACTTTACATATATTTTTCCAAGAATACTCAATTGTTTTATTTGGTACTGCTTTTATCAACTCAGTACTATCTTTTAATATATTTCCTTTATATTTATATGTGCATCGTCTGGTGGGGCATAGGTACCTAGTATAACATTAATATCCAGGTATCTGCCTCGTTCCTTTCCGATTTCTCCATTCCACTCCAGGTATGTAAATAGTTACCCGTAATTTGATATCCATTTCCCTTCTTCTTCGTTTCTGTTGAAACTATTGAATCTGGCTTTAGCTGTGTAATCTCCTTCGACATAAGAACACTAACCAGGTTATTTAATGCAGTACTTCGTGAAGAGCCTATTCCATCAGATTGGAAAACTTCATATTTTAGTGCACTATATAAAGAGGGGTGATACCGAAATTAAAGGATTGCAATAAGTAAAGAATCGTGATGGATTTCAAAGAACTCTTTTATCTTTGTGAAACGCATGCACGTGCAGATGAGTTGAGTCGTGTAACAACAGACACGGGAGAATCAGAAAATTATGAATGGAGTCAGTTGGAGAATTCAATGTCATGTTGCCACGTTGCCCATAGTAGCTCAAATGGTTAGAGCGGCTAGACCTAAACCAGAAGATCCGTGGTTCAAATCCCTGCTATGGCATTGAATTTTTCATTCTGACTCTACCCTTTCATAGTGCTTCCTACACACGGCTAGTGTGAAAGAACAATTAATTTCCATTAATTGTACCTAATAGTGGGCCGAACTATGAAGCCCAGGCCTTAAAGTACTTACAGTATAGTAAGTCGCCATTCAGGTAGTTGTCTCACGCGTTTATGGCAACTCCTAGTAGTTTACCGGGAAAAACACGAGTCAGTTGGAGCACTTTATGTCGTGTTGGCACGTTGGCCATAGTAGCTCAAATGGTTAGAGCGGCTGGACGGAAACCAGAAGATCCGTGGTTCAAATCCCGGCTATGACATTGAATGTTTCATTCTGACTCTACCCTTTCATAGTGCTTCCTACACACGGCTAGTGTGAAAGAACAATTAATTTCCAATAATAATAATAATAATAATAATAATAATAATAATAATAATAATAATAATAATAATAATAATAATAATAATAATAATAATAATAATAATAATAATAATAATAATAATAATAATAATAATAATAATAATAATAATAATAATAATAATAATAATAATAATAATAATAATAATAATAATAATAATAATAATAATAATAATAATAATAATAATAATAATAATAATAATAATAATAATAATAATAATAATAATAATAATAATGATAATGGTAATGGTAACAGTAACAGTAACGGTTTGTATGACTAGTTTAGGGAGCAAGAAACAAGGTCATTTGAAATCCTGATCAAAAGTAGAGGAGCGAACAAGCTATCTCACAATCTTTCCTCATTCGAAAAACGCCACCTATCCTGCTTACACCAAAATATCCAACCTGTGGTTAAACCCATAACATGGATGGGCATACAGCAAAAGCCATGTGGCCGTAAACATCCTACGCATACCTTGTGCGTGTGTGTGTCAGTTTGTGTGTCACATTTCAAAATGTAACAATTAAAAATAGCTTACAGGTTCCAACAAAACAAACGTACTTATGGCTTGTGAATATTTCCAACCAAGAATGGAAATTTGCAATGGAAATCATTCAGATATATTTGCTTTAGCAGACTTGCTTTTTCTCACATAATTGTTTGTTCGTTTGATATTCTCTTGTATATTTTGTAACTACTGCTGATTGCCACGTAAGTAAAGGCCAATCAAATTTAAAGTGTGTCTAATAAATAAAACTAGAATTTACTGTGAATCTTTGTAAGTAATCAATAATATTGTTCTCGGCAATAATATATTACAGGTGCTGCCATCTCTGTATCCCTGGGCGAAGTAGGTTTTAAACGTTTGTTTTAGTAACTTCCTATCAAACTGTCGCTCACAGCGGATTCAGTTGCAGCAAAAGTGTCTCCTATGCTTTCACCAAGTACTGGAATTTATTGATAAGTAGTAAGTCATCTTTCTGTCGTTGTGGAGTATGTATTGTTGCTATGTATTCAGAAGTAACGTATACAGATAACCTTACTTCACTTAAAAAGTCTACATCACAATACAGCACTCAACATATTTCTGAGATCGCTATTACTTATTATTGGTTTGAATTTGAAAATCTTACACTTTTTGTTTTTTCTATCATGTACTATCTTTCAAGAAAGTAAATGTACACTTTCCACGCGTCAGTGTAACTCAGGCGTTCCGTAACTGGTTGGTATGAAAACTCGCAGAGATATACTGTCGTGGTTGCCATTTTAACCCGTTACTTACTTGCAAGATTTCTAAGGCTTTATTAACCCAGCATAACAAATGGTTAAGTATTTATCACAAGTAAGTAATAATTATCTCGCAGCTGAGCTATTAACTACATGGCGTTGGAAAATGTGCAAGAAAACGGAAAACACGTGGAATTCTGAGTTTCATGAACCAATATATATGTGCTATATATATATATATATATATATATATATATATAAGGCAAGCTATTCTAATTGCTCTTGTAGCTCAAGAGCAAAATGTGGGCGGAGATAACGAAGACCATGCTCCAAGGTTCGAACCGTAAGACGTGGGCATAATTTTAACTCCAAATAATAATAATAATAATAATAATAATAATAATAATAATAATAATAATAATAATAATAATAATAATAATAATAATAATAATAATAATAATAATAATAATAATAATAATAATAATAATAATAATAATGATGATGATAATAATAATAATAATAATAATAATAATAATAATAATAATAATAATAATAATAATAATAATAATAATAATAATAATAATAATAATAATAATAATAATAATAATAATAATAATAATAATAATAATAATAATAATAATAATAATAATAATAATAATAATAATAATAATAATAATAATAATAATAATAATAATAATAATAATAATAATAATAATAATAATCATAATCATAATCATCATCATCATCATCATCTGCGTTACAGGTGCGGCAAAATAGAATGCACCTCATTATGATGACTTTCGGAAACTGTTATACCATAGAATGTAGATCTCACTAAATCACACAACTATGTCAAAACAATTTTGGTGTGGGGAAATATAACTCCTTGTTACGTGCTTCAATTTTTCAATGGTTACATTCTCCTCAGTTGAGAAAAAAGTTGAGAAAATACTGTGCATCTAACACATTATATAATTATTATTAGAATATATTGTATACGATACGCCTTTCTAATTGTATCACTAACCTGCGATAGAGAATGGACTTGTATCATTACGTGTTCTTCTTGCCGTCTTCTACTGCTGTACAGAGATGGCTCCACGAGTATCATTTTCCTGCGCAGGAGATCATTTGTAGTTCTTTTGCGACCTTTTATCACTAATTATCGCATTTTCATTATACTTGGCTTATATTTCATTGGTGATAATTGACTAAATAAAAACAATCAATATAATGCATGCAAAATGATAATCTAACGAACAAGTAATTCCGTGTGAGAGAAAAGCCCTCCGAAGGTAAGTATAACACTAAGCTTTGCTGCAACTATATTCCATGGGTACAATGACAATGGGAGAATTGTTCTCGGAATAATAACATTTTTAATACATTTTATGTATTGTAATACATAGTACATAATACATTTAATGGTTTTTAAAATCATTTTTAAGGCCGGTTCTTAATTACTGTAGAAGCACTGATAGCATCATCACCTTCAAATTTCTTGATACTGGAGCGCGCACAAAATGGAGCTCTTAGGTTAATTACTGGAGCTATACAAACTACTCCTATAATAATCTTATAAGCATTTACATGTAGCAGACCCATAATGACAGATTTAGAAATGCAAGCCCCTTTAACATATGAAAAGCTTTTAGGAATTCCAGAGGGTAAAACTACACACATCCACCTTAACTTTGAAAACTCAATTAGGCTTCATACAGAAAGTTCAACAACTAAGAAGTAAACTAAATTACCCATCCAAAGTAGAACCTTCCATGTCTCTTAATAACCCACTGAACATCATTGAATTAGAATACTACCTAGATTTACTTGCAGATTTTAAAAAGAAAGAATACTCAGCTACAGAAGCTAAAGCATATGCCCTTGAAACCATAAATGTAAGATATCCAGTTGACAAATGGACACACATCTATACAGATTGCTCTCTTTACAATCAAGAATATGGATCAGGAGCAGGAGCTACCTGTAAATTCTTTTCTTTCTATAAGCATGTTGGAATTTACTTAACAAGTTTTGATGGAGAAATTGATGCAATTTATACTTCCTTACAAAATCTATTTGCCTGGACAAATAAGCTTTCCAACACAGTTTTCTTAACAGATTCTAAAGCAGCTATTTAGGCTATTATTTCAAATGACAGCCCAAAAACCGAAAAGATAAATGAAATTCATAATATGATTAAACATCTTCAAAATTTAAATATACGTATAGTTTTTCAATGGATACCATCTCACTGTGGAATTTTTGGCAATGAGTAGGCAGATATGTTGGCCAAGAAGGGTTCCAAAATATCTCAAACAACGAAACAAAATATCCCCTATGAAACAGTTAAAAAATTAATCAAAAACATCTTCACAAAACTATATAACAACTATCTAGTTTCCTCTGAAAAACTTAATTGGAAAGATCTCCAAAACAAACTAAAGACAATTCCAGAACTACCTCGAAAATCTTCAGTAGCAGTGTTCAGATTAATCACAGGCCACGATTGCTTGAATGGACATTTATTCAAGGTTGGATTAACAACTTCTCCACAGTGCTGTTTATGTGGTAAAGACGATTTAATGAACATCGATCATCTAACTGTATGCGAAACTCTCCAAAATCAAGATCTGGTCTCCAAATATTGGGAAGCAAGAAGAAAAATGATTTTATTATCAAATTCTGAGCATTAAATACACCCACACCCTCATTTTTTTTCGTAGTTATACTCTATTTTATTAATCAAAACTTATACAAATGGAAATGTGTTAGACCATTCCGCTGATTTACAATTGTGGAAAAGGAACACAGATTAATTACAAAGCACCTCTCCTGTTTTTGAAACACATT
This sequence comes from Mantis religiosa, assembly GCA_030765055.1. Lineage (NCBI taxonomy): Eukaryota > Metazoa > Arthropoda > Insecta > Mantodea > Mantidae > Mantis > Mantis religiosa. The sequence goes on along the minus strand of CM060950.1, from coordinate 81,949,356 downwards.
TGTGTATAACAGCTGCTCTTTGTGAGAGTGATCTTTGGTATGCATTCACATGGCTTGCCGCTAATTCTTCAACAAACACGTATTTGTTCATCTGCTTTAGTTAACTCGTGATTTATATGCTTGCATAGGTTAATCATCTGGTTGCCTTATTTATTATAATGTTATTCATTTTATATAATCAGACAATTTAATAAATTTAGTTTATTTTCATGGCAAATAAAAATACAGGTATCCGTTTAACTGTAAGTGATGTAAAAAGCGATTTCAAACTAAACGTGAGAGTACGATAACAGACAGAGTACACCAAATATAATTCACTTCAATTGTTTTAGTATTCAGTGAATTACGTCGGAGGCTAATTAAGAAGTTGTGCTATTCAAGTCCATATACTTTACATATATTTTTCCAAGAATACTCAATTGTTTTATTTGGTACTGCTTTTATCAACTCAGTACTATCTTTTAATATATTTCCTTTATATTTATATGTGCATCGTCTGGTGGGGCATAGGTACCT